>JBAMHX010000014.1:20256851-20278383 GCA_037177515.1 Pseudomugil tenellus | reverse complement strand
ATATATATAAAATCTGTACTGCTTATTCCAATGAAGGGTTTTTATATCCGTATTTCCTTCCTACAAGATATCAAAAGACTTTAATGTGACAGGAGAAAGTCATTCAGTAATTGGGATAAACTTTCACAGCTAAATGAAGCTGCATCAGTGGTAATAAACACCATCTCAAAAGCTAAAATAAATTCTGAAATTCTGCAAAAGCTCTCCAGCAGTTGGATTTGGGTGAAAAAAGGAAGGCAAATATTTAACTTTGTGCTTGGTGTGAACACACCATAACACCTTCCTGTCCAGCTTACAGACAACATTGGCAGACAAATGCAGCAGACAAAGATGCAAGAGTAAAAGAGAAGGGATTGCTCTACTTGTACACAACAGATGGGGGTAATCCTGGACTCGTCAGTGAGTCAAAAAGTTAGGAATTGGATTTTGTTTATGAATCCGATCATATAAAAGCAGAATCAAGACATTATCCCAAAAAAGCAGAGTCCTAGGAGAATAATGATTAACGAGATTTGAAGTTTTCTAGGGCAGACTGTCGACCAGGGAAACCACAGGATTTTTAACTCTCTGCATCACACACTTAAAGACTGACCTCAAAACCACAAGGTAGTTTTTACAACATGTCCAGTATGCTTGCTGCTGTTATCATCTCACTGTGATTGGTAATTGCTGTACTAATTTGTTTTTTCACATTAGTAAATATATAAAAAGTTAAAATATGCTTTGTTTAATATAAGATAATATGAATACAATATATATGTCTTCCAAATAGAGTACAGGAATTTCTCTCGAGAGCCACAAAAGTGGCAAATATTGCATCTACCAGAAGCGCATATGCACATTCATTTTAAATGTCTTTCATAGTTATCTAAATACTGGATTTAAAAAATGAAGCACTCTCACAAACCTATAAATAGATTTGCTCCAGGGAGCACAAAGCTATTGGAGGAAGAATCCACAGGACTCATTATTTGACAAGCTAAGGGGTCTAATCCTCCCATCTCCATAGGATTTATCCAGGTTGCCTAAGAAAGTCTGTGGATTGCTGACAAAATAGCTTGGGATTTGTTTTCATATGAAATATTATGTCCTGTTTTTAATAAGACAGGCTTATTTAACGGTGGCTTGTTAAGAATCAGATTCACATTATCACAACACCAGTTTACAGTTAATGAATGGCCCAGCTTTTAAATGTCAAAATTAACTTTGCTTAGGCAAAAAATGACTGCAGCTAATTATGTGCTATGCAATGAATCATGGTGTTATCATTTTTTTCTGTGTTACTATTTATACCTGGCTGTTAAGTTCATGGGTTTCTAAAAGATCATAACTTACATAATAAATCTAACAAAATATGTCATGCATGCCTTTTTGTGAGCCAAGTGACCAATATTATCTATTTGTGCCTCTTATTTGCAGCTGGATTACGACTGCTGACACAAGCTGATAAGATATGTTTAGCTATAAAATCAAACATGAAACATACCATTGCAAAAATACCTCTTCAAAAAGTTGCAGGACAATATCATAGCTGCAGAGAACTTGATGAGAGGTGCTTGACCAGTAAGTACAAGCATGGCTTGGAATATATTCCCATGTCACATTTGTTAAAAGAGTGATCCCACTTAAAGGTTCTGGTGTTTATCCAGGAGGCACTCAACACAGCACAACAAGCCAGTGTCACTCATTATCCCATTTTTTGTTTAGAGGCACACAGCCTGTCTTAATTAGATGCATAAAAAGCAGGAAAAAAGCATAAAAACTGTATATAGCAGTACTGCGAATGAGGATAGAGAAGTTCATCTCATTGCCTGTTGCTGCAGGTCAGCATATAATGAATAATGAACTAGGACAGGTTATACTCCTATAAGGAGAATCGCAGACCAACAGGGGACATTTTCAAGCAGGCATACGCTGTGAAGAGCAAACGGCCATCGCAAAAGAGACTGATTCTTGCTCCTCAGGTGTCCGGGCATGAGGGTGAAATTTGATCGATAAAAATCGATCCTTGCTGAGTCACATCCACACGAGACAGCAATAAACAGACAACTGTTGTAAACAAAACAAAAGCTGTTTAAACAGACAAAAATGATGTTTGTGTTGTTGACCAGACTTCTTATAAGATCACATGAAGAATAATTCTATTTGCTGCAACCCATTAAGATGACTGAATTCAGCCATTTCACTGCTTACCAGAAAATAAAATGATCTTCCGATCTTGTTGTGGGTAGTTGTTCTGTAAAACATTTTCTTTGTATATTAAGTAACAAAAAGTTTGTTGTTCTCAGAAGAATCTTCACCTTTAACTCTTTTGTTTCAACATCTGGGAAGAATGCTTATTTTTTCTCTGCTACCAAACAAAGACGTTTATATTATTCTCATTTTATATTGAGAATGTAAAGACAGAAGCTGGACTCAATAGAAAATCCTTGTAGATGCAGTAGAAAATTTCGTCCTACAGTATGTTACTCAGACTGTGAGATTGTTGAGTCCCTCAAGTAAACGCTTCCCTGTTGTCATCCATGTGAAAAAAGGCTGGAGACAGAGTGTGACTTCAGGGAGGAAGACTGCAGCAGAACATTCAAGAAGAGGGAATGAGAAAGATAAGGGGAATGCAACATCAGTAGATTACCAGCCTCAGATCAGAGCCTCGGGCTTTTAAACTCACACAAGCATGCATCTTTTCAATGCACTGATAGCGATTTCCTTATTATAAATGTGTTCATGTTATAGAAAATGTTCTTTCCCAAGTTAGAAAGTATTAGGGTTGTTTATGGGATTAAGTATGCATATGTGTGGGTGTGTTTGCTTGTTTACACTAAATGACACTGTGACAGAAATGTGTATGGTAATTAAGCATGCATTAATGACACATAGGCAATGCAAAGTGCATCAATGTGCATTTTTCCTTGCAAAAAGGTTTAACCTATAAAAATACCATCAGTATTTTACATAATTAAATTATTATGTTGAACTCAAAAACTACTTTGAGGCATTCCTTTACTCTGGCTCTATATACATATATACACTATCAGATAAGTGAGAGTGGAGCTAAATTAGAAAACAGCAGGAATGTACAATCAGAGCACAGTATTCTGCCTTGCGCGTATACTTAAAATGTTTTTGGACTTCTGTGGAAGAAGTTATATTAGAATTTAATAACAGCTCTGCTGGAGTTAAATCATCCCATATATGTGTGACATGGACATAAATACATAATAATTGTGAGTCCCGAATGTTTTAGCATGGTTATTTTACATTATTTATCTGTTTCTCAGGAAAGCCTCATTCCAGTGAGTTCAAATATCTAAGCAGTCACCACAAGCTTGCATGGTCTGGAAATATTTCTCACGGCAAGAACGCTTTTATGTTATATGAACCTAAAATTTATTGCTGCATGTCTTCTATTAATTTAAATATCATCATATTTACACTTGCTTTGTATGTTTTTTTACCTACTCTGATGAATTTACCTTGTCACATGTCATTTTTCCAGTGTCAGAATTTAAAAAATTTTTCTAAGGATGCATTACATGTGTTGGAAAAAAGCTTTGAAGTATTGAGAAATGCACTCTGCATCCATCAGAATTCAAAGAAGCTATTTTCCTATCTCATGTGTAATTTGCATATGAAAACAGCTACTTACCTCAGTAAGCACACAAGATGTCACATTCAAAATAAAAAGTGAATAGAAAGTGTTGATCTTAAGTAGCTCCGGTGGGATTACACTGACCTCTCACCTTTCAAGAGGACATAACTATGGCTTGTACTGCATACCTTTTACCTGCCAATTACCCCTCATGACAACTTCTTACGTGTAATGTCTCTTTCTGATTCCCTGAGACGCAAACAAGTGTTTCAATTCAAAAGCAGCGCTAAGCCGGAATATCAAAGTGGCATCGAACTTCAATAAAGTTTGATTTAATTTGATCAAATCAAAATTGACTGACTTCAGCAACACATTTCCATTAGAGTAATAGGAGGAACAACATGTTTTCGCCAAAGGTCATGTGTTTGCTTCAGGTGAACAACTCCCTTCTTTTCTCATTTGATGTAATTACTGTTGACAAGCCAAAGTCATCAGGAGGATAAAAAAGGAGAATGTCAATCGAGACAGAAGGTCTGTATAGGCGGTAAACAAAAAGACACATTTGACCAAAAGGGAGGCGCCTTGCTGCACTAATTCTATTACAAGCAAGGAAAATTTGGAGAATACATCCAGTGATCCAAACTTAATAGGGGTAATGGAATACAGGGGATACAAATGAAAGGCCGTTGGACCATCAGGAGGCTGACCAGGTGTAGAGACGGCCTCCTTCAGCCACCTGACAACAGCATAACACTCAGAGAACAACTTGTGTGGCCAGCCGGAAAGAGCGACAGACAAATAAGCCTGCTGCTTGACAAAGACCGTTGAGATAAGGCTTGTTCGAGCTGCTGCATTTGTATTCCAAGAAGGGTGTGGGGTGGGGGCTAATGTAATTGAAAACTGTTGGGGTGTTCAGGGTCAGTAGATTCAATAGACTCAGAAAAAAAGGGGGTTTTGTGTTCAGAGTTGCAATGTGAAGTAGCAATAGCCCAATAGAGCATTATGGTTCTTCTGCCCAAATAATAGCTTCCTGCTTGGCCTCTTTCAGGCTGATGTGAAGAGGGATAGGAGCATGAAATCATCACCATGTCAATGATAATGCTTCCAAAGAGAGGTTTCAGGGGAGAAGGACTTATTTTCTTTTTTTAAATTTTATATTTATTCAAATCCAAGCTGGAGCAAATAAAGGGTGAAGGATGTTCTAATCAAGGACAAGTTTAGTCATTTCTACTTGGGGTTCTTTTTTCATTCGCATTAGTTTTAAGTAATGGGTGACAGGGAAAAAAACTCCATTATGTATTGCTTCAAACAAAATGAAGAAAAAGGGAAAAGTATTATTTATAAGGAGCTTGACTAAAGGTTTTTCTTGAGTGATGTGACCTTCATCTGATGTCAGGGATGCTTTACTGCCCAGAGATAATAACATCAAGGGATCCGTGCATGCTGCTATCATGGTTAATCATTGTGTGAGCACATTCTCACACCTGTAGATCTTAAAGAAATGCAGAAACTCCAGAGGCAACTCCCCCCACCCACCCACCCCCACCAAGCAATGACTACAATGACAGTTAGCAGTTTGTTAATCTCACCAGTAAATCTACACGGTGGGACTTAATGTTCCCTATGAGTTAATACCACAAGGGTAAATGAATGTAAAAACCAAAAGTAGCTCATAAAATTGGGATTTTTCTTCAATGCTATTATTCTGAACCCATGACTAATTCTAAAGCATGTTACCCCAAGATGAATATGGCACATGCTAAAGCTGTGATTGTTATTCATACACAATGCAAGCAGTATGTTTACACTGGAGGATCCCTATATAATAAAAGGATTTTCCCTCCCTTTCCAAGAAAGCAACGTTCATTTATAGGGCTTGAGGTCAAATAACAATATAGGCTGACGATAAGTTGGATTTAAAAAATACATACGCGTGTTTGACGCAAAACATACCAAATCCAATTTACAAAAGTAATGCAGCTTGTGTGTTAATTTCCTTGTTCTCCACTTGCTCCATCTCATGCCAGGCTTGGGGCAAAACAGAAAATGTTGATACAGAAAAAGAAAAAGAAGGTAACAGTAACAGAGAATAACTACAAGGAATAGATAGCATGTGTCTCATTCGTTAAAAAAAGAAAAGCACACCTGTAGTTGTCAAATATATTTAATATGGTACGTTTTGCTAAATTTAACTACTTTATTAGTTTTGCTCCATTATATCATTTGTCAGCAGTAAAAGGAACAGCATTAATAAGATAAAGAGATTGTATCCCCACCTATTGTACCAAACTATGACTTTCTTAAATAAACAAATTGATTTTCCTCTTTAAAGGTGGTATTTTCATTGCAATGGTCTAATTAAATTGCCGAGCTGAGTTATAACTACAGTTTGACTTTATTGTATGTAAACAAGCTCATTAGAATGCAAAGGACTGTGAATAAAAAGCTAAACATTTACTGTAAACTGACTGCACCATTACTTATTTATAATCCATTGAAATAATATAAAACTTCAACATTTGTTTGATTGCCACCACCTCTCCATTTTTTAAAATTGTAAATGAAAAAAAAGAACTGACTGGTTTGTTCACTTCTCTTTAACAAAATCAAAAGTGGTGCTTTTATAAACGTGGACATAGTCAACTAACAATCAGTCGTTGTGAACTTTTGTTTTGGAATAAACTTTGCTTTTAGATTGTGTCTATATTCGAGCTTGATATGTTTAGCTGGTGGTGTTAACTGAGGTTAACATGTTTGTTTTAATAGAACATTTGCAGCTATCAATTAACTTTAAATCCATTTAGATGTGATTATTTAGCTCCTTAATGTCTGATATAAGAACAAATTCTCAGAAAACTCAAATTTTTAAAATTTGAAGTCTTTTTGTGGCCCTTTAAAAAATCTGGAAAATAATTACCAGGGTTTTTTGGGGGGCATTTTTAACATTTATTAACATGTGGTATGTCAAACTATTATAACGTATAGTCATCTGCTTTCTGGTGTTCACCAGGAGACCAGTATCATATGGTGTGGAACTGGATTATAAATAAAGTTTCTACCATAAAGTGATGCAAAATGTCTCATAAAGCGTATGCATCAAATATGCGACATAACGCATCAAGGAGTTAAAGATGGTTGTGATTGAATGGTCTTTAAAATGGTCATCACTTGAATTTGATTGTAGAGAAAAATACTGTTAGGGGAAAATGTGTCACAAAAATTTCTGTACCATGTTTTTAATTTCTTTATTGTTTAGACAGTTCTGATATAACTTTATGCTTTTTCCAAAAGGCCTGATATGTGTTAGCTGTTCTCAGTTATGGTCGAGCAATAGCTGTTTGTCACATCAGAACCAGATTTTTCTTAGTAAAATCCAGTGTTTAGCTTCCGAATTTAATGAACTCACAGGAGATTAGACAATCGCCTCACACCAGCCCTGGCATTATCTCAGCTGCAAAGGAGGATTAGAAGTTAAGTTTATGTCCAGCATAGTGATTCATGAATGAATCTCCCTATAAAAAGCTAAATATTGTAGAAAGTACCATTTAACAATGTCAGCTAAAAGACACTGAAACATGCAGTAACCACAATATCCATACTACCATATTCATCATGCTCCAGCTTGTGTTTTAGTAAAAACCAGTGGGAAGTAGTTAGTTTCCTAGCTCTAAACTGGGAATTTTAGTTTTGTTGATGAAGATAAGATTCAATGCTGTTGGGGTTGACAATATTTTCTCTCCCCTTGGTTTTGGATTTGGCAGCTTCAAAGAGACAAGAGAGTCATAAATTCAGGTTGGTTAATGCTTTTTGAAAGAATGAATTAGAAACGAGACCCAGGCATGAATAGCTAACGCCAGGATAAAGCCATCATTAAATTATTGGCCTGTAAGGGTTTGAAACCAAAGTTTAAAGAAGGAATTAGACCGACTGCTTTTAAATACATTAATACAGATACTGTGAGTTTGATGCTTGTGGATCTTTAGTTGCATATTTAATTTGTTTGCATTGTCATTCTCTACAAAGAATCAGTACAACACCATACCTCTCCACTCTCAGTTTTGTGTGCAGCGATTTGACTGAACAAAAGAAGACATCCGTAATAACAACCTTGAGGCATTGAGCATTTTTTAAAAAAGCTTTTGAATAGGATACAAACATCTAAAACATAGTGACACAATATTAATTGAACCAGCGTTGAAGTGGGACAAATGGGATAAGGCCATGCTCAGACCTGACAAAGAAATTAATTTTGTCATCATTACTGAAGGACAACTGTGCCGGTAAAGGTGTATCGTATTCTCTGATCAAAAGAGACCCAGATGGAACCAGAGATATTCCTCTGGAATTTTTATTAACTCACAGGATAGCATCATTGTTATCATAATCATTAGAAAATTCTAATTATAATATTATAATATGGGATAGTTAAATATTAATAATTTCTATTATTAATATTTAATATGTATATAAATTTAGTACGTTAATTCCTGGAAAGGTGAATGAGAGTGAATGGAGTACTCAGGTGAAAATAAAAAGGTCAAATCCCAGAATTTGGTGATATCAATTAATTACTCAGACTGAAGCCACAACTGAATGACAAAAAAGGAAAAATGTAGCATTTTGTAGATATACTACATTTCTTAGTAACTTTTTTTATGTTTGTTTGCTTGTTTCTTTTCAGTAACATAGTTCTAGATATGAAGTTCGTCAGAATAAATCTGACATTTAACTCCTCAAACATCATTAATTTATCTTCATTCATTTGTCTTCTATCCTGCATAATCCAATTCAGCATCAGGGAACAATTAGCTGGTGAGAGGCCGAGTACACCATGGACAGGTCGTCAGTCCACTGCAGGGCCAACAGAGAGAAACAACCACTCAGGCTTGTACTCACTCCTAGAGGGAATGAACTTAATATGCATTTCTTTGGAAGGTGGAAGGAAGCGGGAATACCCGAAGAGAACTCACGAATACACGAGGAGAAGATTCAAACTCCAGTGTGCAAACTTTCCCCAGCCCAGCCGAGGTTTTAACCAGCAACATTTTTGCTGTGAGGCCACAGGGCCAAACACTGCAGCCTGTGCAACACCGCAGTCCTGACGAAATGCTCACCTTGAAATTACCATTGTGAATTTTTAGAAGTAAATTTGGTAGCTGTTTAGGTGTTTTAGAAGCAGATTTGGATTTAAAACCTACCCTTCCTATGACAGACAGCTTTTTGAAGGACTTATTTTATATAATAATCACAAGTGGTCAGATTCAGTTCCCTTGCATCCCTTTTAATATCATATTCACATGTTTAGCAGATGTGTTCGCCAGAGGGAATTATACAAAGACATTCGCAGTCTGCTGACATTCAGTTTCTCTTTGTGCTGGCCTGTGACGGACTGGCAACCTGTCCAGAGTGTACCCTGCCCGTCACCTGCAAATTGCTGGGATAGACTCCTGCTTCCATGTGACCCTGAATTGGATTAAGAAGTATAGAAAATGAATGAATACTAATTTTGTTGAATTTGTTTTATGTCTGTAAAGAACTATGAATCACTCTGTTGTTGAATTGTGCTGGATAAAAGAACTTTTTTTTTGCTTTACTGGAACACTTAAATTGATATTCAGTTTACTTGTTCAGCTCTGGATTTGCATCCTCTTAAGATATTAAGATTGATATACATTAATACATAATATACATACTTGTTTATTTTAAGTAATATTCAATTATTAATTTAAAAAACTAAAAAATGGTAAAAACTACAAACACTTTTATTATGTACAGGCTGAACATAGATAAGTCATAATCTAATATAATGGCTGACTGATGCAGTAATACTACAATATTATGACTGTAATTATTACTGTCGAATAAATAATTAATATTTATGACCTGTGATCATGTTATGGGTGTTCATTTATATGCCCCTATTATCATACACATCCACTAATTAATTTAATAAAAATAAAAGTTATATATATTTTTTTTTTGTTTTTGTTTTTGTGACCTATGTCCTTGAAAAAGGCAGCCATGGCATAAAAATCAGTTCCCAACCCAGAGAATTGGGTCGTGGATCGTTAAATTTCAGCAATAACTGAATATGTTTCCACGCACACCATTTCATACTCCCCACTTTTAGAGCCACAATGATTTCAGCTGCTTTTTACATTGACAAAAAGTTAATCTGAAGCAATAAGCACTCATTGTATGAATACATTCCAGTTGTTATATTCTCACCGGTTTGTGTTGAGCATAGCCTCAAGCTCAACCCATCAGGATAGCATTTTTATCTAATCAATTAAATAATGTAGTCATTTGAATTCTGATAGTTTGATGATCTGAATTTGGTGATTCTCTGCTTAATTCAGTTTATTATTAACTATTGGGAATAGAGCAATGTAAACAGGAGGATTTGTATTCTGTTAAATTTAGAAGGTTTTTCTTTTAACAGATCAATCACGTAATGTTGAATGTATAGAAGCAGCGTGTATAGATTTGTAATCCACTCAACAAGTTTGTTTATCTAAATTCCTGGCACAACACAAAAGTGCAACTCTCCAAACATGTCCAAGGCGAATTACAACAGGAGAAAACACCTCATTCCCACAGGAGGGAATGGACTTCCTATTAATTGGAGTATGAAAACTTGTATGTGGATGCTAGAGATTAAGTGTTTATGTGAACAATTACAGATTTCATTTTGAAGTATTAACCCAAAGCATTGTATAGATTTATGATAAGTCATGCTTGAAACAGTAAAGATCACAAATACAGTCCTGCTTCTGATAAAGGAAGTAAACAAAGGTTTTGGCTTTTATTCAAGAAAATACACTGAATAGTTAGAGGAAAAATTACTCAGGGACGTTGAAATATGTAGGACCAAAGAAGAGACTCTGGCATATGGAGGAGTTCATGCCTTCATTGGCTTTTTCTGAAAAGACTGACTGCCAGGTTGAGTCTATTTGCCAAGAAACACTGCACTCTACTGTACAAACTTTAATGTAATGCTTTTGCTTTGGCTCCCAGTTATGTGCCCTGATAGCCTTATAAAAGATTAATTACCACATAACATCTTTAATATTAGCACAAATCCCTCATGATGATGTAGAAACAAAATCCACACTCATGCGTGCACAGAATTTATGGAGAAATAATGCTTCTCATTCAAATTAATCATTTCATGAAACCAAATTGCTGATTTCTCATACTTGAAGGGTCACGCTGCCTGTTACTTGACAACCAGCTGCAGAGGTTGCAACACGCCGCCAGCAGCCTAGCATCCAATACACCACCCTCATACATCAATCAATAATCGGAGGGGAATGTAATTAGTAACTTGCAAGGGTCGCGAGAGTCACGTGACAGATCATTTGAGCTGAGAGGTGGCACACTCATTGAGGTGATTCACAGCCCAACAGTTTGTCCCACGCTCAGCCTGAATCCATGCCGTCTATCTTCTTTATACGAAGCTTTCAAGGCTGGAAATATGCATCTGTCAAACTTCCCCCATTACTCCGGCTGCCTGTCACACCTGGGGCAGCTCACAACCAACGGGAAAGAAAAAAGAAAAAAAAAGACAGAGTGTAGCTGTCAGCATAGAACCCTCGGTGGACTGAAAAGGCACCAGCTCTCCCATTTCTCTGACTCTAATTTCCTCAAAACGCAGATATTTTTGTGGGTCTATGGCTGAGCGCTGGGTTAATGACAGAGGCTGTGTCAGGCAAGTAGCTGAGGCAGCTTCTTTTTGCTCTAGATAAGATCACACTTTGTTTTATATGACGACATTGTAAACCTTATATGTGAATATATGCACACAGCACAGCAGGACAAAAGCAATGTATCTCAAAGCTGATATTTGAGCAGCTGAAAGTGAAGGATGTGTCATTGATAGTTTTTCGAAAAGCCTATTTTATTAATTTTCCTTCCTCTTAGTGCTGTGTTCAGCTTGGCTTGCAATGCCAACTAAATGGCATAAATGCCTCACAGTGGCTGCAAACTGTAACCACTGTGATTAAAATGGAAAAGTTTACATGTGTCGCTTTGTTTAAACTGTAGTTTCAGCTCTTGCTGCACTTTAAATGGAAGAACCCACTGCAGTGTGTCTGGATGTTCTCTCACCTCAACAACCAGTGTCTTTTCACATCACAGAGCTATTTCTCTCATTTCTCCCCACAGCCCAAGAGAGTGCTGCAAACTATGTCATGAATGAAATATAAGCACACCGCTGTATTACTTATGAGACCTAACGCAACTTTGCTTAGAGCTATTTTCAGATTTCATTTAAATTCATCAGTGTGATGATTATTCTTATACCTCAGACGCAGCCGATGGGGCATTGGTCCTTGAGAAAATATTAGCTAAAGATGAACTTCAAAGATTACTTATCAGCCTAGGCCACCTTTCAACTCAACAATAATGAAACATCAATCATTGTAGTAAGAGCCATCTTGCAAAGCTTCTCTAAAGGATCCAATCCCACCACGAGACATGATTTAAGTGACAGTAATGTGTTCTCTGTTGAATTTCAGATGCAGCATTGCATTGTCCTTTTGTTTATTTAACTTTAAAGGCTTCACATTTCTCATGGGAAATACTTGTACTCATCCTAAATGATAGAAGTGTGAAGAAATGTATGCAAATGTGGATATTAAGCAACATGTACAAAGCTTTCAGATTTAAAGGGAGCAGTTTTCACAAATGCTAAACATCAATGATTGGCTATTACTATACAACAAGCACTTTTCCCCTCATCACAGTTTTACATTCTGTCTTTCTTTTTCTATCTGTTTACTATGCACACAGATTTAGAACTAATGTCAATAAGTCAGCTATAAAATAAAAAGAGAAACAAATCGTTCAGGCACAGACACACCAACTTCCAGGGTTTTTTTAGCTAAAACTAACTGTCCTGAATCAATGATTCTTTCACCGCCGGATAGGCTCACTGTTTGTATTTTTTATTCTTTTACAACTCAACACGTAAAGTAACATCTGAGCACTTTCTCATTTTCCATCTTTCTTTTTATATCTGTATGCCAAAACTGGAAGAAAGATCTCTCACATCTGCCTCTCCAGATTTAGCCTGAGCTTAGTTCTGGGAGGATGCCAGCCCCAGATCAATAGACAGTCCGCTCGTCACCTGCTGGTGTGTGAACACTTGAGCTCACGCTTCTCCAACTCTTTACTCACTTCTTACCACCAGCTTTGTAAAGAATTCCCAACTCCTCCTCTGTCTTGATCTGTTCACAATTTCTTTTTTTTTTTTTTTCACAGCATCTTCATCTGGTTTTATCTGTGCATTCACACAGCCCTGCACGGACACCTGAAGCACATACTTCTGACTGAAGTCTAATTCCTGACGCTGTTAATGGCACAACTTAGTTGCAGTGACAGAGGTTATAAAATCAGATTTATGTGCCTCACAAAGCTCTGAAACAACTTAGCTCCCCTGTTCCTCTTAGCTCCACTTCAAATTCATCACAGCAAACAGTGCGAGGAGAAACTACAAATGTGAAGAAATCAATTTGAGCACACTGAGAAGCAAGCACTAAGGTATTTTTTTAGTTTGTTTGCTTTCACCACAGTAACAGACCCTCAATTCAAAGTGAACAAGTAAATAAAAAAAAGGACTCACCTGGCTCTTTGTGGACCTGATGCTGACTTTAACAGATCCTATCTCTCTCCCTGTGGGACAAAATGACAGAGTGGGAAAGGAGAGGGGGTGTGGAAACAACAAAGAGATGGACAGAGAGAAATGAGAGATACGGCGAGAAAGTGCCTGTGGACAACGGGAGAGAAACGCAGACAGAGAGGAGAGAGCAGTGCTAGTGGTGCTCTCACACAGCGCCGCGGTACACTGAAGGGGATGTGCTGGCTCTGGGAGGTGGTGCGTCTCAGTCAAATGACATCTGCCTCTCTCTTGGAAATCATTGGCTAAGAGGTATGATTTTCTAATAAGCCATCCCCTGTCTCCAAGAGAACACACCCCCTTTCTTCTTTCCTACTGCACATATGCAGATGTATGCACACACTCACATAACTCACATGCTTAGATGTGCTTCTTTTGAGCAATCTTCAAAGACTGTCTTTGTCACTCCTTTGTCCTCTTTTTCCTTCTCCAATTCTCTCATCAGTAACTTTCACATCTCTTTATTCTCTGAGGTCCCCTTTAAACGGGCATTGTCATTTTTCACCATTGTTGCAGGAAGTGGATTTGTCTTTCAGCTCAAAATTGCTTTCACTCTCTATTGTGCCATATTTTGTAGGATATTTCTAGATTTTGCCTATAGATTCCAACATTTGAAAGACAATGACTGGCTTTTTATGATATATGAAGCTTGCTGAAATACTCATTACTGGATGCGTTTGACAGTTAAGGACAAGATGATGCATGATTTCACTGCTTCGCTCTTCTGGACATCATTGTGTTTAATGCAGTTAAGCACATTCTGAAGAACTCAAACAGTTTTTTCCCCTGATTTATATTATCATTTTTTTGTTTAGTTTTTTTTTGTTGTTGTTGTTTGTGTTGTTTTTTGCTTGTTTGTTTGTTTGTTTTTTATCTTTCTCTACATGTAATTTCAGTTCTAAACCTTAATTGTGAAATTATGTATTGTTAATTATTAAGAATTAATTAATTATTGTTAGTTATTATTAGTGAACTAAATACTATTATCCAAAACACTTTTTTGAATTTGTATTCCTTTTAACTTCATCAGAGTTTTGGCAAATGATTTCGGCCAAATAATTGTGGTCAGAATGTGTACATGATAAGCTTATTAGGTGTCAAACAGTTTTTTTTAACCCTAATCTATGTTCTGTCACGACTTGGAAATGGTGTGTTGCCAAACACAGACCACAGAGGCAGGAGCCAGAAGGAATCAGGTTTTAATTAAACAGAGAAATAACTGGGAAAAAATACTGAAATGTCAACACGAACAGAAAAAAAACAAAAATAATACAGAAACAATATAAATACAGAGAAAACACAACGAGATGCATGGATGAGGCTAATTAAACCAGGTAAATTAATTAACAGGAAAGAAAAGAAAACATACAAAATAAAACAGGAAACCAAACTCAAAAATTGCATAAGAAGTTCAAGTTTGAACGTCTTCAGATTTTTCTTGACGCCCTTCCAGATCTGCAGAAGGGAATTACTAATGAATTTCAAATCAGAGTAATGTCTGGGTAAAATAAGTGATTTTTTTTTTAGTTAAACAGCTCACATCCACATCAGAAGTTACTGAAAATATTTATGTTAATATTAGAGAATGTATGGATTTATAAAGCTTCTTTATTTCGTTCTATAAATAGCATACTGATCATTAGCATACCCAACATGTGGACATGAACGATGCTTCCACTATGTGTGCGCAGACAGTTCCATTCATTGTATGTGAGTAAACACCAGAATGTCCCAATAAAAAGCTCAGAAAGGTCAGTGTTTTCTTGATTTTTTCTTCTCTAAAACTAATGAAGAAACCTTGTAAAACACATTTGAGTATAACAGTGACTCATTTCTACTTCTTGTACCTATTGGGATTCACTCTGACACACTGATCATTTATTTAACCCTCTGGCTGCTAATGAATGAAAGCCTTGGTGCACCAAGTAGGAGTGCTATGTTACTCTCTATAACCTGGTGGGTAAATACAAAATACCAGTTTAGATGTTAACACTGACACTATATTTCTAAATCTTAATAACTAATAGATGTGTATGAAGGCAATAACATTAGGTTCTGTACCTCAAGTGCAAAGCAAATCTGCTGATCATTTGCCAGGCCATAACTGTCGATGTAACTAAGATCTCATGTACAAGTGTATCACTGGACAACTTTTAGCAGGTTTGGTCTTAATGCCAGCCTAGTGTCAGCAGCATTGGATAAGATAACTCAATAAGCAGTGTTCCCTCTAAGCTGCGTACATGCATAATGGTACACTGATTGCACATCATCAACTCACGACACAAGCACTGTTAGTGCTATTATTGGCTACGTAGTGTAAGTGAGCCATATCGCATTGGCTTGACATCTGTCACTCAATAAGTAACTGCAAAACAGCACAGAAAATAATATAAATGGTTTAATAATTAGATTAGGTTAATATTTGATGAGTAAAAGTAAGTAAATACTAAATAGTTATCAAGTAAATAGTAAATAATAAGTAATATATAAATAGTTGCAATGCATGGCATGGGAGAATAAACTCCATGTTTTCTGCAGTTTATTTTTCACATTGAATATAAAGTCAGCCTTTATTTACTGTACATATTAACAACGATTCATCTCATGTTTTTCTTTTTCAACAAGCTAATTTTCCTTAAAACTGCATCTTTAGATGAGCGGAAATTAATAATTGTTTTAAAGAAATGTAAAAAATGTCTTGTAGAAAGGCAGATTTTGCGGAGTCTACCTCAGTCTGCAACAGCTTGCTTCTTCCGATCTGATGTAAACCTTTTCTCTGCTGAGAAAATAATATCATCCAGGTACATCACATGTTACTATTACAGATTTTGTTCTTTAATTCTGAATATTAATATATTAATATATTATTTCTCTAAAATTACTCAAATTAATGATGCGCTGTAAAAACTTGTAATGTTAACTGTGTTTGACATGTGCAATCATTTAGGGACAATGATGATGTATTGGTTGTTTGGTTGCTGTCAAAGCAAAAAGGCACGAAGGTAAAAGCAAATTTTACTGGCTATAATTTATTTGATCTTTTAACAGTGAGCATACAGAACCAATGCTACTCTGGACTTCATTTGGGTGCAATACTCAGCGTGAAAGCAGTAAAATACTTAAATGAGTCTTCACTTTCTTAATAATAAGAAAAGGAAAAAGCTGAATGGGAGAGAGTTTGTGCATGAGCAACTTCCCCGGGACCCACGTTTATGTTTGTGATGGTAATTTAATATCACCTTGGAGTCATTTTGTTGACCGCAACTGTTAAAGAAGCTTACAAGACTTGTGCTGATTAAATAAGTCTGAAACCAAAACTGTTCTCTCACAAGGTACCTTAATGCCACAAGCTGATGAGTAAAACCCATGGAGAGAAATGTCAGAGACAGAAGATACCGGATGTCCTTTTGCTACCCACTCCTCTCATTACAGTCTCTGAGAGGAAACCACTGGGCACGACCCCTGACACAGGTTCGCATCCAAACTTGACAACGCACCACTTCATTTTCTTCTGGCATCTGATTTTTCTAGTGACGCTGCAAAGCAAACAGAGGACCGTACATAAAATGCAGTGATACAGGAGCTGGAAGATATTTGCTACCTGGTAGGTATGGATCTTATTTACACAGGCAAAAAAACAGCTGGAAACCGAGAGGAAGTTAATTTTATCAGTCTGAGGCAAACTACCTTAAATTATATAGCTGTTATGCACATGATATCGACTGACACAGCCAAACTTTGTATGTGTGATTTGGCATCTTTACTATACTGTTTTACTGTGTTGTTAGCATGGCTATTGATTACTATGTAGTATATAGTACCTAGCAGTAATTGTAACAATGGTTTAATGTTGTGATTACTAGGGGGAGATTATATAACCTTGTGCTTCCTTCCACTCCTTTAGAATATTTTTTCCCTTCATTATATGCTTTATCTCCATTTTTTTATTATGTTTAAATAAACTTTCTCAGTCAATTAATAATTACCTGCAGGATTGCGGCTCTGGAGGACTAACGTTGGACAACTTTGCATTTGGCCAAAGTACTACTATACTGTGCCAGGCTGCAACACCCATTTGACACATGATGTATTTTTAAACAGTAGTCGTAGGTTACAGATAAAATACATTTTAAAACATGCACAAAAACCAAAACATATTTTAGCAAATCAATTTGTATTCCTAAAGTGCTTTTCATGCACAGGGCAACTAAAACAGAAAGTATCTAGCAATTCAAAAACACACACCTCATTATACTTTTCTTTCACACACTATCCCACACACCCAAACAGAACACATATGCATTTCTCTCACCCATCCCAACCTCATTTTCCACAAACTCCCATCCCTCATTACTGTCTCTTAACTAATTGTAGGTCTAAAATTATCACTACAACAAAAGCATATGGCTTTTTGCTGCTGTGACGAAACAGCATCTTGGAGATCTATTCACACCAGAAGCCAGCCCACCCATGACCTGACAAGGCATCACCCAGAAACCACAAAGGTCAGGTCAGGCTAGGGTCCGCAGCACAGCAACAAGGCTGCAGTACTAGACCCACACATCCATCCAGACTAGGGCAGTCTCCCCGGCAACAAACCTGCAGACCAAGCAGTCAATTCTACTAGTTTGAAGGATCCCCAGGTGCAATTCACTAAAGCAAAATGTATGAACAAATCAAATAAACATAAAAAACAATAGAGAGAGATAAACGTAAATGAAATAATACTAAATAAAGGAATTAAATAAATTAAAATGGAATATATTAAGAGTTTGTGCTTGTGTGCTTGAGTAAATCAAAATAATGAAACACTACATAAATAACCAAAATGGTGGGTTCTTAGTGTTTTAAGAACAGTAGTAGTCTCTGCAGCTGTGAAGTTCTCTGGCAGTTCTCTTCCACAATATGGAGCCATTATGTTAGACGCCCCTTTATTTCTGGTTTATCAATTAAAAGCTCCTGTTATTTTAAGTCAGAGTTCGTTATCAATTTGGTAGTTCAACCCAGGAAAATCAGTGCACGCTCACATAAAAGTAGTGGAGTTTGCAGCGTCCTCAGAAAAGCTATTTTATAGCAGTCATCTAGAAATATGACAAATATGAACACATAATCTAGGTCAAAAGCACCACTGCCAAGGGAAATTGCTGGCGGAACATGGAGAAAACATTGGACAGTAGATCCCGGAAAAATATACCAAAATATACCATTTAAAAGTTCAAAGCCCTTTCTTCAGACTTTCCCTCAAAGCAATGCTTCCACAGCACAAAAACTGGGAAAGCTTGTTCCTGGGGGGAGGGACAAATGGAAGTTGAGTTTGACAGATATATGACCATCCAATTGTTTAGAACAGGCTGGTTAAAATTAGTGGATGTTTAATCAGTCCTGTCCATTCCACTAAATGAGCATAGCTAGTGACAACAACATGACTAGCAACAGGGCGATGATGAACAGTTTCTTCAGAGATTTTGTCATTATTCCTAAAGTGGAGTGACTTCAAACAGTGACAAAGTTTTCATCAGGTAAACACTGACACTCAATACTTCGTACTCTGTGGTCAGCGTTTCATAGGGCTGTTATTGTTTCAGTGTGTTTTCCTGGATCAGAAAGTTTTAGTGTGTTCTGTGGAAACTGGATAACTTTTAATGGTTTAGTGTTACACAAGATGTACATGAATTCATTAGACTATATGTGGGTTTTGTTTTTTCCTTTTTTATTCCTGCTTTATTGTGGTTGTGGTTTCTGGAAGAAATACTCATTCCCATTTTCGTTCCTATCTATGACGGGTTTCTGGTGGGATGTTTTAAAACTCAAGTCTGTCCACCCATGCTGTAACACACTGAGTCAAGCGATCAAATGCTAAATTGATCAAGAACTTGTAAATATCCAGGTACCACAAGTCTGGTAAAAAGTCCACTCCAACTATCACAAAAGTTTAAAAAAGTACACATGTAACGTGACCAGGATCATAGATATTTAGTCTTATTTAATTGAATTAATTTAATTTTATCTTCTGTTTTTTTGTATATAGAATATCGTCTTGAGATTTAAAAAAAAAATCTGATGGCATTTATTCATAGGAGTGGCCGAAAACAAAGTTATGTGACTTCGGGAGCTGTATTGATGCAGACTGGCTTGAATGACTGTGTCAAGGCTCCATAGGATCATGTGACAAAAAAGATTGGATGCTTTAATTATCCCAATAGAATACCTCAAGTGACAATACGTATTTATTTATTTATTTTTGGTGCAGTTTCAATAATTATGAGAGAAATAAAAAGATGGAGAATACAAATAAAATACCTACAATATGGGAACATTTTGACCTTGTCTTTCTCACAAAAGTAGGAGTTTTATAATATGTGGTTTTGCTAATTGTCTCTGTGCAACTGTTGTGAGGATGATGAGTGTAGAAAAAAAATAGTATAACATAAAATGGTTATATTTTTAAGTAGTTTTTGACAAACATGTCTGTTTGGTCCAAAAATCAATAACATCACGGGCATACAGCCGAATCGCAGATGCTAAAATACCTATATTTTCACATTACATTGAGAACCTGTTATTTACTTTTTAAATAAGTCATTTTAAGCAGTGACAGTAGAGTGTAATTAAACATTTTATTATAAAACCTACATTAAAAAAACATTTTCATAATTGAACAATGACTCTCAGAATTAAGACTGTTTAAGACTGAATTTGTAGCTTTGTGTTGGAAGTTAAATAAATTAAAATGTGTGAATCCTTTGGGATTGTGTGGCTGCTGTAACTGCAGTTGGCCACTACATGTCATTGGTATGATTTCTTTTTAAGGATATGAAGCTTCAAATCTTTTTTCTTAAATAACTGGGGAATGTCTCAAAAGCTTCACAAGGTCTCATCTCCCCATCTGTAGTTTCTTCTTCTCTTTTTATCTTTATTGCAAATCTGAATCACTTACCTGGACTTCAGTTTGCTGCTGGTGCATGAAGTGTCCCGTGCTTTCGTCAGAGATGCTGTTAAGTCTTACAGTCTTCATTTTGGTTTGAGTTTGAAATTATCCCATGCTCTGACCATTTACACGTTGGCCGTAAGTGAAGCATCACAAGGAACATTTTTATTTGTTTTTGTTTCTTGTTAAACAAGCATTGACCAGTTTGGGAATAAGCAGTAGAAAATGGATGGTTGGATGGATTAAAAGTTGAAGTTTGCTCTCGAACTGTTCAGTCTATCTGTTCAATCACTAGTAAATACGTGGTAATGGATAAAACAATGCTTTCTAAACCACTGAATCAATGTGAAGCTGCCTTGAAATGGTTCAGTCAGATCATCATTTTGCCTGCTTAGATGCTGGACAAGACACATAAAAAAATGGTTCAGTGTTAGGAATCATTTAACATAATGAAATATGGTTACACCGGCTGGATAACCTTCAATATTGCATATGCGTGGAACAATAAAGGGCATTGTGCCCTGACAAGGTTAGACACAGTAGCGTAACAATAAAGTTTCTGTTTTCATTCTGAAATTTGACTTTTAAATGTTAAAGACACAGTGTTATAATGTGATTGTTCCAGAACTGAAAGCTTTACATATCAGATACTCAATGCTCTTGTAAAATTTGTAAGATCGACACGTATACAAAAATAGATTGATAAAATACCAAACTTTAAAAAATTTTTTTAAATACATATAATTATTTGATAGAGCCTACATAAATGATGATAAAGTTAGGAGTAAACTATTACTTGCGGGTGTGGCATGTTCTCAATTAGGACTTAAATCTGCTTTTTAGTTTGGTCACAAAATATTAATATTTTCAATCTAGATTTTTTTTCCCACATTGCACTGGTTAAAATGTGCAGCAGGTTTTGGTTCAGGAGTTGTGCTCAAGGATGGATGTAGTTGTGATCTTGTGGCGTCTCATTTGAAGTATGGGTATGAGTTTGAATGCAGACAGATTATTCTCTATTGAAGGGTCACTTGTAGCTTTTGATAACAATCTCAAAAACACAAGGTGCTCAGCCACAGTCTCATAATCCACAAAGCTTTGTAGCAGCAAATCTGTGCTCCCATTCTTGAATTTACCTCCGGCGATTAATAAAGTATCAATTATTATTACTATTATAACTTGCAGTGGCGTTCCAATTAATGCACTGTACGCTTCGAAGTACGCAGACTACGGAGGCCACAAAGTGTCTCACGCTATTTGGTACTCCATAGTGCACACTCAGGTTGAAAGGTTACACACACACACACACACACACACACACACACACACACACACA
>JBAMHX010000014.1:20224526-20242234 GCA_037177515.1 Pseudomugil tenellus | reverse complement strand
ATCACAACAAGTTGTCTCAGAGGGCTTCACATGCAGGTAATAAGAGAACAATAGACATAACTCACAATACACACAATCAGTGACTACACTAAACTAAACAGATCTCGGGCTTCCTGTCCTTAGACCCTCCTTCGCGGTAAGTAAAAACTCCGGACACACTCAGAGTTTCCAAGGAAAGACATTTAATGTTAAAACAGATTATGTGACGTTGGCAGGTAAGCGGCCAGGCAGACTGGCAGGCAGGCAACAGGCAGGGAGGCAAACTGGCAGGCAGGTAAACTGGCAGGCAGGCAAACTGGCTGGGTGGCAAACTGGCAGGCAAGCTGAGATCTGTAGCAGGAAGAAAACAGGACAGGTAAAACTAAAGTACTGCGTGAGGCAAGTAACAGAGGCCGAGAGCTGTTTACCACTTGGCAATCAACAATCTGGCACTGGATAGCAGGCTGAGCAGGTCTTAAGTAGGCAGGTGGTGATTGCTGGAATGAGGATCAGCTGCTGAACACGCCCACACAAATGGAAATCACCACATTATCAGTGATATGGTAGGCATTCTGGGAAATTTTTCATACCGTTTACTTTAAAGTGTGCTTCTGAAAAATTATTTGTGGGGGTATATAGCCTTAACACTTACCCATACCCCTCTGTCCTAATAGGAATGGCCAAGTGGTAGGCCCAAGGGGTGAAATGGCATTCAGCCATTGGTTTGGAATCGCCACCAAACTGGACAACCGGAGAGTGCAAAGGACAATCAGGTCTACAGAGATGATAATCGAGGTCAACCTGCCGTCCATCTGGGACTTGTATCTGTCCCTTGTTAGGAAACAGACAGGTGACATCTATCTAGAACACTCACACCCTGCACACACACTGTCCAAACTCCTTCCATCTAGTAGGCAATACCAGATAGAACACTGCACTCAAAAAACAGCAGAAGTTTCTTCACTCAGGCCATCAATGTCACCAACAAAATTGCACACCAATTGATATATTGTAATTACTATAAAATACTATGTAGATACTATGTAAATAATATCTGAATACTATGTCATTATTTTTTGTATTTATATTACTATTTTTCTTTTTTATTTTTAAATTTATATATTTAACATTCTCTTTCTTTTGCTTTTTTTTAATGTAAGAACCATGACAGCAACTTACCACCAGAGTCAAATTCCTTGTTTGTTTGTACAAACATGGCGAATAATTCTGATTATGATCAAAATTACCCATGAGATAAAGAGGGACAGCATAAAATTTCCAACGTCTAGATGAAGTTCAGCAGATAAATAGGAAAAGAAATAATTCATGCCTAATTTGATTTACACAACCTCTGCACTGGCTCTAAATAACCCAGCCATGACTTCTGCTATCTATCAGTATCCCTGATGCTGTTCTTTTTTTTTTCACACATCCTGCTTTGGGACTTCCTTGTTTCACCTGAATGGATCCAGTGACCAGAGGCCTTAAGACTTTAGCGGACTGAGCTGTTTCATCCAGGGGATAACATCTTTCAAACCACCTGGTTAACCCATTTGAACTCTCAGGAATGAAAAAGAATGACCTTCCCAAGACTAAGGATTGGGGTTAAAACTTGAGCCCCCCATCTACTGCCACCTTCTCCAGAGGACACCTAATCCTCTATTATCTGCCACATCTATAAAACACAAGCTTTGTTTTGATTCCTGCATATGAAACATTGGTTAGTAAGATGACTATTGTACATATAAACGGATTTAGCCATGCTAATGTTAAGCTGTTTCAATCATATTAAATAGAAGTGGAGTCTCATGTTGCATGATTATAAGCTGGTTTTTGGCTTCTTCATTCAACAGAGCCTCGTCATAAGTTGTGTTTTCATTACTGTTTTTCGTAAAATAAAAGTAATATTTGTAAAGTTTAAAAAAAAACTACCATTTTGATATTTAGGTGTTTTCATTGAACAGTGTTGAGCACATAAGCCGCAGATTTCGTAAAATCATCTGGACACAATTTTACAAGATTTGCAGAATCCACAATAATACTAAGAGGCATTATTTTGGGGTTTCTTACTTGCTGCGGAAAATTTCTACAGCTTTTCAAAGCCATCCCTTCTCATACATCTTTTTTATTCATTCTAAAACTGCAATTCCTATTTGTTTACTCCATCTTAACTGGTGACATGACCTACCTTCGTCATGTCCAGGGATGCATATATGCAAAAAAACTGTTTCCATGACAGTCTTGCAATAATGTTTCAAAACATCTGAAAAACCACCTCATGAGAGCGTAAAACCTTTTTAGCAATATTTCAAAATGTAGGTTTCCATTACCAGATTTCTGTTGCAAAGAGGAAGGACATACAAAGTCAGGAAATAACTTTCCCTTGCCTACAACCCATCACAATGAACATTCACCGATGAATTTCACACTGATACTTCTAGTTGAAGTGTTGGAAAACAAAAAAGACTGACAATTGCCAGCAACGGGAATGCTTGCAAAGACCAAAACATACAAACGCAACCAACATGTCCATTGGCAAATTGTTAGTTTGGTGTACAAACTTTGACAGAGCAGAGAATTTATTTTAAAAACACTATGCAATTGTTGAGTGTTACCTCACAGCACTATCTACTTTTTGGGAAGCATCCAACCTCTGTCAATTTTCTAAAAAAAAACACAATGAGAGAGGTATTGTAGAAGATAAGGAGCCAGCATTTTTTTTTACCTCTTAAGTTAGAAAGAAATTTCACAGTCACACCATCTAGGTTCTCCTCAGTGAATTAAGATCCCCAGAAACCGTCACATCCAGCTCACAGGCACCTGAGGTCGAGCAGGGCTTGGAATGAGTTGCTCAGAAATGTGACAGTGCTATCGGTCTCTTTGCTCACATGGGAGGGTAGAGTACTGAACTTCGACTGTCTCCTCATTTCCATTAGGCAACTGTCTGTGCTCCTTTATTAGCCAATTATCTTGTGCTCCTCTAGTGGTGTCATCCTACACTTCCGTTGTGCAGTCTCTCAGCTCTACCTGGGGTGTTTTTCTTACACCTGTTGCTTTCTTCATTCTTGCTCATCTGACAATTGCTCAGTTTTATCATTCAGGACCTTCAAGCTCATGTTCTAATCTTTGGAAAGCCACTACTGCAAAATTCAAGCAACCTTTAAAGGTGCTGTAAAGTCATTTACAAGTTGTTTGTTTGTTTGTTTGTTCTTAATGTATGAAAAAAATGTTGTGCATACACTTCAAGCCAAAAACGTCCAAATCATAAATTTATTTGATATAAGCTTTACTGTTTACCCATTAGTTACATAAAATACAACTCTGTTAACAAGGTTATAAAATTATAAAACGGAAAAATGTTGTAACCATGTATCTCCTGTCACTGACAGAAAAAGGGAGAAGTTGTTGGATCGTGTTGGAAATTTAAATCAATGGTCTTGGTTTGTTTACAACATCACCATCCATCCACTTTGAATTTGAAATAAAGAATTGGTATCCCATTTTCTGCAAAAGAAAAAAGGTAGTGTATTTTTTTAACTATAGAAAATGTATTCATTTTTCAAAATAAAGAAATGGTACAATTTTAAAATGCCAACATTGGAATATGATGCCAGAAATGAAGTGAATTCATAATTTCTGAGCCAACTGCTGTGAAAATGCCATCTGGATGTGTGAAAACAAAAGGTTTTCATTGTAGCAATGAGGAATGTGATTCTTTTCACTGAATGTGCAGAAATCTGTATGTAAACACAAGCTCCACATACTCCCAGTTCACTCTGATTACCTGTGTAAGACAAACAAAAACTCAATATTTTTTCCCAAATGCTTTTGGTCAAAAACTATAAGGGCAGCAGATTTTTATCTTTGGAAAAGAAGCCACTCTCTCTCTCTCTGTCTCTGTGGTAAGTGTGAGTGTGATGCTGCTAGGCAGGGGAGTGAGCAAGTGAGTGTTTTGTTGATTTGGTCTCTCTTATCTGGATCAACAAGTTTTTGAACTACAACAGAAATCTTTATAAATTTCATTCAGGCCTCCAGGCTCTTCCATAGCACTTAAACAGCATTGGTCAGAGAGGTAACCCTTTAAAATGTAATGGTGGGAAAAAATGGGGTGAAAAGTCCATTTTTTTCAAACATCTCTATTTTGCCTTTTATTAAAATGTAAAAAAATATATATAGATTAACGAAAAAAATCTTGTTAATTTAATATTTGTTTGTGTCTGATATGAAAAAATAATTGTAGCACATTCTTGTATCATTATTTCACCAGGGCAGAAGACAAACATCCTATTTATGTATAACAGAGTTTGGGGAAAATTCACACAGTAATGTAAAAGGTCTCAGAAACTGTACATATCAAATATGATTCATAAAGAATTCATCTCATCTCATGTATCACTTAGTCTAAGTGCTTTTCTAGCAAGGCTTTTGACGTTTGAAGTGACAGCTAGGGGTATATCCTCGAACACCCCTGAACCAACTCGGAATGACTTCAGGACATTCTGAGGTCATAACCTTTTATTTGCACTTTATTTGAGGTCAGTGAGATAAATAGTTCCAGAGACATAGCCAAAAATATGTTTTTTCGTGCATAAGACGCCACCTGGTAGTGAAACCATAAATCCCAAAGTTGTGAAATTTGATACCCTTGGAGATCTAAACAGGTTAGTTACTGAGTATCAAAATCCAATAGTAAAAAATGTTCGACTTATGAAGGCGGCGCCAGCAGTCAGGGCAAAACCATAATATCCCCAACACTCAGCATTCGGGGATGTAATTATTCCTGTTGGGAAATTCAGCTCTACATTTGACCCATCTAGATGGAAATGGGCAGCGGCCTGCCACGTTTTGGCACTCAGGTCATGAGTTGACAATGTGCAAGCAGTGCGCCATTGCACAGATGCAGCTTAGATGGAACCCTGCCTATAAGTGTTTTGTTTATTTTTCTATTTGTTTTTACTATACACGTGTATAAATTCTATAAGACATTTTCTTTACTATGGGATCTAGTTGAAAATAAGTTTGTGTTTCCAGGCTCCCAAAGTATCTGATACAAAATGTCTAGATGAAAGAGCTTTTAGCAAGCACACCTCAACTCATTTCTATGTGGACATGCTCTTCATTTTTTATCACAAAAACTCTGAATGGTCAAAGCCTCAGGGACTCTTTCAGGGACCCCTGATTGAGAAGCTCTGCACTAGACAACCCTAGACCCAAACCATCCATTTTTTTATCATACAAATCAAACTATATGCATAAGTTCTAACCTTAACAGTGTATCCTTGCAATATTCATCAATCAGTAAGGACAAAGTGAAAAAGTAAGTAATAACAGGGGCAAAAGGTGAGATGGGGAGTTAAATCATCATCATGCTTATTTGTAGGTGAGGAATTTATTACTATCTCTCTTCAAACTTGTTTGTCTTTGTTTTCTCTTCATTAACAGTCAGCTGTCAACAGAAAACTCTTCTTTTGTTGACTAAAGCAGATATTTTATATTTTCTCTAGCAATAATAATAATACATTTTTTCTGAGTGTTTTTCAAGCGTTCAAGGACTAGGCATACAATTTAAGTACAAGTAGTAAAAACCCAAAAACATATAAAGGCATAAAAACAGCACCAAAGGGCAACAAAACTAAAGGTATTATGCCTGCTTAAAAACGTGTGTTTTATGGTGGGATTGAAGGAGATGAGTAGAAATGACTATTTAATGTTAGGTGGCAGAGAATTCGAAAGACAGCTCAAGGCTCTTGATCCCGTGGTGGACGAGTGAGCAGGTTGGAGAGTGAGTTAAAAGGAGGAAGAAAACCTGAGTATATAGGCTGGGTATGTTAATGTGAAGAAGGTCAATGAGATACAATGTGAGAAGGGCTGCACTTGTAACTCATTTCTTGTTGTTGGTTGTTGAGACCATGTTGTTCTCAATAAACCTGCAAGGCTGCATCATAGCATGAAACAAAAGCTGTCAAGCTAGATGGATAAACAGACAGGTTCTTTCATTTTTAGTGAGATTGTGAAGGAAAATGTTAAAAGATCATGTTCGGATAATTAAAGCTTCTGATTTGTTTGAAAGTTAATTAAAAAGAAGCCTTTTCAGACGGATGAAAGTTTTCAGCAAATAGCA
Source organism: Pseudomugil tenellus (assembly GCA_037177515.1). Lineage (NCBI taxonomy): Eukaryota > Metazoa > Chordata > Actinopteri > Atheriniformes > Pseudomugilidae > Pseudomugil > Pseudomugil tenellus. The sequence goes on along the minus strand of JBAMHX010000014.1, from coordinate 20,236,134 downwards.
ACAGGCTTGTGTTGTGTCCACTTGGCAAAAATCAAAGGGGAAAAAATGAAGTCTAAATCATAGGCAGATATGGAGCTTTTCAAATATTTATCACTAAGAGGTAGAAGATAAATGGAGAATGATGATGAGGTCAGAATGAAGCCATGAGTTACTTCAAAAGGAAACTGCAAAGAGAAAGAAGAAACCCTCTTAAATACTCATGACAGTCAATTAATATGTAGTGATAAGTGTTCTTAAGTGTCACTTTCATTTTAAAAAAAATGCCAAAAGTGAGAGTAATTTTTTTCAATCATTTGGAAAATGAAATACTTGTGTGAAATGTATGTATATTTCATTTAGAAGATGAAACAAATTAAGTGCAACTACTGACAGTACAGTTCAGTAGGTAAACACTAGGTTACTGCTATTTGTGCACACAATGAGAACCATCTCATTCAGTGTTTGGTTGCATGAGTTTACTGTAACTAAAAACATGCAGCTCAGTGACAGAGGAAAACTGACATTCAACATAGGTTACGCATGCTGTACAATCATGGTTTCTTTGATTCTTTCCTGTGCAAGCAATTCTCAACTTGTCAAGTTATTCATTATTTATAAAGAAGTCACTGGGAAGAATGTAATTGCCACAAATTACAGCCTAGTGAAGCTTAAAAGTAATGCAATTTAAGTTTTGAGACCCTTTATTAATGACTCATCAAACTAAAAAAAAGCAAAGGGTGACATATGGCTAATGCAAATTTAGAGAGACCATTAAACTATTGTAATTTCTGTCTGTTTCATCATGAAAAGCCCTATTTGGTTTCAAATAGTGTCTCACGAATGGAAGAGAGGGCAGCGTGATGTAATAGATTTTATGTGACGGGCTGTGCTAAATATTGAAAGACAGGCAATGACTGTAGTGGAAACAGGTATTTTTTTACTTTCAGTTTATTAAAACATGCAAGAAATTTGTGCAGAATATGTTGAATGTTTTGATGAGACAATGGCCCTGTCATGGAATGAGTAAAAAAAAAAAGAAAAAAGAAAAGAAAAAAATTCACGTTCAAATTTAATCTCAAGTTCAAACAGCGTCAAGGTCTTTTCACTTCTGGAGCTTCTGTGTGTTTCTTTACAAAATGTATTTCTCTGTTAATGGAACCAAGCTAAAGACTAAGGCATTGGCATTGGCAGGTATTAGAGGATACTGGGTCTGCTGTAACTGACAGACTCTGCATTTTTCCGTTATAGTCTTTTTTCCCCACTGGTGGTATTTTGAATAGTGTAGAAAAAGTGCATTGCAGATCCTTGGCTTTACAGCAACCTTATGGCACTTCCCAGCACCAGGAGACATTTGTAATTGTGCCTGGTAAGCATTGCAGCAGCAACTCTCCTCATGTTTTTACAATATAGGGAAATGAAAACAGCTGAATCTGGATCTGATAATGGCCCTGTACAGCTGCTAAAGGGGGTAAAGGAGGAAATGAAAGATAACAACCAATAGCCACCAGAAGAGCTATTTAAGAGATTCTGCAAGATACAAGAGGGGATGTGGCAGATCTTTTGTTCCCAAGCTTCAGTGCAGCCAGTTCTCCATTCTTTCTCAGTTTGAGGTCCTTTCCCTCCATCAGCTGCATGGGTAAGTATAAGTCCCACAGAGAATTGAAGGAAGAAACAGATTAGATGGAAAATCTGATGCATGGAAACGGCAGCCATTTCCCCGGAGACAGAGAAAGACTGGTTAATGTCAGCCCTGCACCTCATCATTCTGACAAAAGAACAGTTTCAGTGAAAAATGAGCCACTCAAAGAATTTTTTTTCTTTCTATTCTTTTATTTATTTTTTTGTTGGACCTCAAGTGTATTTTTTAAGTTACTCCAAGAACCTTTGTGGATTAAGATATTTTGGTAATTAAAACAGGGCAGCCCAATGTTCTCTAAATAATGTTGGGGTGAGAAAAATACATAGGCTAATTTGCCAATTGGAATTAATAAAGTACAACTAAAAAAAACAGCAATTAGAGCAATTAAAAAATGAGATATTGTTTTTTGATATTCAGAAACATGTTAATGTACATTAATTTAAAGGGTGAAGTTTAAAACTCCATAATATTAAAGTTGCTATAACAAAACAAAAAAAATTATTCAGAGTAATTTTTACTTACAGGGTTGAAAATATCAGGATTGCTCTAACTTTGAAAACTGCCACCAAATATATCAAGTCAGCTAAACCTGGCTTTATTCTAACCCAAAAAAGAGAGAAAATTATAGTCACTGGCAACTGTCCACACTTATTCTGTCTCCATGCGGAGAAAATTATACGCAGCATTCAATTAAACAACATTTGAGTTGTTGTAATCAACTCTCTTACTTCAGTGATCCATGAATCACTTAAAAAGTCAAAGAAAAAAGTCTTACAAATTATTTTATGTTAACATCAAAAATTAAGGTTGAGCAGAAGATAGGACATAATTTATAAGAAAAAGAAAAAAGCAAAATAAATTAAATACATTTTTCTGCCTGAAATTTCTTTAAAGTTTACATTAATATAGTGACATGTAGCCTTATGAGGAGATATTAACAGACTCGCCTATTCAGTTCAATAAGGTGTGAAGACCAAAGCAGCTGGTTGCCATGTAAAAGGAAAGCAGACACCATAAAAGTGTGTAAAACATACTACATCCACCCCACACAACAAACCTGTACAAACAGCAGTAAGGGTGGTAGCTAGCTATAAAACATTCCTTTAATGCACAAATAGGACTTAAGTGAATCTTGTAGCACAGTCCCCTTAGAGCCCTGAAACACCCACAATATGCGTTTGTCCACTTATAGCTCAGACTTTGGCTTGATGTGTTTACACGCAGATTGTGAATGTGACTGGTGATTCACTCGCTTTCTTTGGAAATTGTAACAGTTTCACATAATGGAAAATGTTACAGCATGCAAAGTAAAGCTTTTAAAGCCTGGAAATGTTGTTATGATTTTCAAACACAAACTGAGACATGAAACATTTTTACTCTGAGTTGGATGCTGTCACTGGCAATTTTCCCGTCATCTATACCTTTTATATTGTAAAGAGAATTTGCAACTTAAGTTTTGCTTTGGTTGGTTTGTCACAACTGAAAACACACAAACTTTCCCATGATTGCATTTATATTACCCTTTCAAGGTCAGGAAATAAAATATATAATTAGGAATGAGGGGGGAAAGCAGGTTTTACTAGGTTTCTCACAGGTATTTCTAAATTAGCTGATGAATGCAAGTACATATGTTACATATATGTGGTTATTAGAAACTTAAAATGTCAGCATAATGCAGAGGTTGGACTAAATTCTCTTCTGTGGGCTTCACGAGAAATGCTATGAAGCTGTCCTTAGCCTCAAGGTGTTTCCTCATATTAAAAAGAGAGCTATTTGCCATTGATGGAAAGTTATTCTTCCCCAAGCATGATTTTCATATTACTGTTCTTGTCCTTCTAACCCACAAATTTGAAATAATTTGAACCCTCCCTAGATGTAATGCTTGTCCCCTTTGTTACGTTGCTGGTGAAGCAACACCAACTAGAATTAGATTTCTTGCAATTATTGTGTGGCAACTTGCCAAGAGGAGCAATGTTACAGCTGCTTTATGATGCACTAATTGCTCCCAGTTTCCCATGCAAATCACAAATGTGCTCCAACATTTGGATGGGACTGGCTGACGACGGCTGCACCTTCATCTCCTTTCTTTATGATTGGTCCATGTTGCAGCTTATCAATGCTGGAGTTGTCTTGTACACAGTTTGCCCTTGCTTGGTTTGCCAGATGAAACATTCAGGAGGTCAAAACGTTTGGAACAATTGTTCCAGATGAAAAAATCAAAAGATTTTGAACGTTTCGAACATACGACGGAGTATTAAGGCCACACTGAAGAAATAAAAATTGTGGAGGATTTTTTTTCTCTCCCTTCCTCACTTTGAGAATAAAGTCAAAATGACAAGAATAAAGTCGAAATGATGAGAATAAAGTAAAAAAAAACGAGATTAAAGTCGATAGTATGAGAAGTTGACTTTTATTCTTTCAGATTAATGTGAACCAGCGTTATCCTACTCTATAAAACACAATGCCTAGTGTGGATGAGTTAGTGACCTTGTACTTTAGTGTAGGCTTCATCAACAAGGAAATTCTTTCCCTTTAGCACATAAACACAGCATTATAATAAGTATTGCACTTTAAAGAGACTGTATTTTGACTTTATTCTCGTCATTTCGACTTTATTCTCGAAGTGAGGAAGGGAGGGAAAAAAGTCCTCCACAAATTTTTTTTCAGTGTGGCCCTTATACTGCATTGTACGAACATCACCACAGTCACATCCAAAAAAATCTGATTTCAAAATATTTCATTACACCATTATGTTTTTACAAACATGCCTGCTGTAACTTCTTCATTTTAACCAGTCAGTATTTGAAGGAGGTGCATTTATGTATTTAAGTATTGAAGACTCAACTGAACTCAGACTGCAGCAGTTTCACATTTTGCTCAAAATCTGCTTTAGAAAATTTTATCTCACAGGACAAAAAATTTTGAGTGTCAGTAGTTTTATTTTGTGAAAATGTAAAAAAAAAAAAAAGTTATTCAACTTAATGTATTCATTCATTTCATTTTTATTTTATACATGCAAATGATCATGTGTACAAAATGGAATAATACATTTATGCCTAGAAAATATAAAAATAAATTAGGCAAAGAAATCAAGTGAAATAATAAAACATGTAGCACTGCAACCTCACAGCAAGCAGGTTGCCGGTTCGATCCCCGGCTCGGGCGGTGGCCCATCTGTGTGGAGTTTGCATGTTCTCCCTGTGTTAGCGTGGGTTCTCACCGGGTTCTCCGGCTTCCTCCCACAGTTCAAAGACATGCACCTTGGGGATAGGCTGATCGGAGACTCTAAATTGGCCATAGGTGTGAGTGTGTTTGTGCGTGATTGTTTGTCTATGTGTGTGGCCCTGCGATAGGCTGGCGACCTGTCCAGGGTGTACCCTGCCTCTCACCCGTTGGCTGCTGGGATTGGCTCCAGCCCCCCCGCGACCCCGTTCGGGAATAAGCGGTAGAAGATGGATGGATAATAAAACATGTATGAAAAGTACAAACTTATTTATGCCAACAATTCTGATCTTGTTTGTTTCACAACATTAGTTATGTATATATATATATATATGCTGGACAATCATTTGTGTTTCACTGAATTTTATCTCCAGGGGGAAAACCCGAGGCTTTTCGAAACCACTCGTGATGTAATCTAACATGATATGGAACAATCAGGTGACATTTCTGTCTCAATTCAGATTACAGAATATTAATTTGTATCAAACATTCAAATTCAGTACAGAATGTAACACTGTTTTGATCATGACTTCTGTACCATCTCACCAATCCGATTGGCCAAGACCATTATCAAATATTACCAAACAGATAATGTAAGATAAGGACTTCACCGTTAAGTTCAGATGTCTGAGTGTATCAGGATGCAGCTGCTGCTCCACTCAGGTTGGCAAAGGAAGGGAAGTAAAGGATGACTGCAGAAATTTGTTTAGGCCATAAGACAAAAAAATAGGACAATATCCCAGTAAGTAACACAAATTATATCATCAAGGACCACAGACCTTAACAATAAATTCCCTTCACGACATTAAGTTATAGCTAAAATAATATTAAATATAATCTGACAATATTTTCTAAGACTAAGCATAGAACAATTAACTAACTAAACTAAATCTAAACATTAGTTTGCACAACCTGAATATTCATAATAAATTGAATGTGAATAAATAAATCTGAAGTTTAGGCTAGCACAGACATGACCACATTAAAATGTTTAGATATATGAAGAGAAGAACGGGTTACATCATCATGACCCCCTACAGTATTTACCATGAGGTTGAGTAAACTACTCAGTAGTCCTGTCCAACACGGATCACATATCTACCTCATGGCAGACAGGGTGGAGGCTTGTGTTTGTTTGTTTTCGGCTCCAGCTTCTCCATATCTGCACCTCATTCACTTAGAAGTCTGCTGCAGAATTGGATTGTGTTTCAGTCCACATTGTTCCACTTGTGCTGCTGGATGTTTTTGTTTTATAAACTTTGCAAACTCGGCTATGGTCCTCTGCAGCTGTTGCAGAAACTCCGCCAGCTGTTTGGGTTTCATTTCACTTCTTGATGAGAACATTTATTCCTACAAGGTCCATGATGATGTGAAATCCAGCCCTGGATCCATTTCTGCTTAAACCCTTCTACCAGAACACTTCCACACCATATGATCCAGAACGAGAAACTACAAACAGAACAGTGCAAAATCATGTGCAGTGAAATGTGTCGTGTGGCTAAGTTAGGTAGAAATGATCATATTTCCTCTTTTCTTTACATACTTAATATTTAAACTAGTTTTAATTAAACTTGTGTAGTTTTAGAAGAAGTTAGGAACCAGCAAGGTGTCATGAGTTATTAAATATTAAAATTTCTAAATACTGAAAGTGACATTTTGGCCATTCCACTGTGAAGGAAACTTGCTAATTTGAATATCCTGAAAGTATACATCACCCTAAAATAATTATTTCAACCTTACAGTCTGTCAGGTAGCGAACATAAAACAGCTTAAAAGAAAATGAGCTGCAGGTTTGGTTGCAGATGAATACTCGCGTCAGTGACACCATACCAACCATCACATTTTAGCTTCAAAATGTATTATTCTACATTAATTTTACCCATGTTGACTGGAAGGTAGCCCTTAAACAGTGTAGTCCAGCTAGTTTCTCATATAACTTAAATGTCATTTATATTTTATGAATATATTATAAATATCACCTCATGAGTCCTTTGATAGACTGGTGACCTGCCCAGGGTGTGCCCTGCCTTTCGCCCAGTGATTGCTGGGATAGGTTCCAGCCACTGGTGACCCTTCATTGGAATTAGCAGCACAGATAATGGAAGGATGGTTCGATCACCCCATGTTCATAGACGTAGCAGTGATGTCCCATTCTTGTCACAGCATCTAGGGATAGGAGCCAATACGTAGGCAGATTCTTTTAGGTAAGGGTATGTGTTCTTTAATGATAGAGGTGGTTCCAGAAGGGTCTTTTTGGCATACGGGAGACTGCAGAGAGGTTTCGTCTGAAATGATAATGAAGGTGTTAGCTTGAACTAAACTAGATTAGACAAAGAACTTTTCCAAAGTTTAGGAAACATGTTGATTGTTCAACAATCTGGCGTTGAATGCAGGAAGGGATGTGGAAGATATACTGCAGGTGGGATGATTTGATGAATCACAGCTGTGGCTTGAAAGACCTAGTGAGTGAGAACCACGCCCAACACACACACACACACACACACACACACACATACACACACACACACACAGGGAAAGGGACACCGCAGGGCCAACAATCCAAGGATCCAAGAAAATTCTGGCCATCAAGTGCCACTAACCTCTAGTCATGAGATGTTTACCAGATTAAACACTTGAATCATTTATGCTGAATAAACATTGGCAAAGCTAACTGGACCCAAACACTTTGTACTTTTATGATTAGTGCAGCGTCTCAATTTCTATTTGTTTGGGGTTACTGTAGCCACATAAGTTATGATAAACAGTTTTAATTTTGTAAAAATTAAGGTTTCAAGATTTTGGACCATTAACAAAAACCCCCTCCCTCACCCCCAATAACATTTTTTAGATACGCCCCTGATATCCTGTTTACAAAATAAACAACAGATTACTGCAAGTTTTACACCCATAGCGTACCATGTAATCCAACCTCACCAACAGGGTTGACCTACTTATGTTTTTTCCCTCTAGTTCTTTTTCTTTTTTTATTTCTCACTTGAGGCTTGTTGTAATTCTGTGCGTTTACATTTAATGAAATTAAATACATCCATTCAAGTAAAATGGGTGCATGCATCTCTGAGTTTTCCCAAACTTCTGCAAGGAAGTATCTAAATGTTCCTCTTACTTTTTCCATTTTGAGCTTATATATTTTGAGCACAAACATAGTCTCCTCCAATCCAAGGCCCTTTTACTCCCAGCTCCATGCATGCATGAATGGGATGACACAGTCATTTCACAGATCTTCAACTACTTTTATAAATAGTATTGCATCAAAATCCTGACATAAATAGTCTTTTTGGAGGATCTGCACTGCAGTAAAACAATTATGGGTCAGTGATCCTCATATGATGAGGTTTTTATTACCTTGCTGCACACTCTAGTCCCATTCTTCTAACTTTTAATAAAATTACAAACTGATTCATTTTATTGATCACTGCAAAGACCAATGTACCCGAGCAGTGATGGTTTGGAAAGACTCAGCAGGGACTGTTTGATTTTAATTGCACCAGATCAAATATTTTAACACCATAAGTCTTCCCGTGTGGTGGACCAAGGTTCAGTTTTGTGACAAAGCTGGTTTCTTTTCAAAACCCATCTTCCTTGAAAAGACATCAGATCTCTTTCCCATTTTGAACTCCTGTAAACCAAAATGTGAAATGTGATTTTAACAAAAATAAACAGACAAATATAAACTCTTTGGATGTTACAATAAATATTAATAAAGTAACTTAAACTATAAGCGGAGAGATCCAGGACAAAGAAAGAAGAGTAAAGATCGCCCTCCATCACCAAGAGCCTTAAACCACAGCCTTAAACTTAAACATTTGCATTTATCATAAAGCTTGAGCAGGAACTGCTGTCACTAATGCCTCAGGTGGCAGACTGTCCATTAACACATCAGCTGCAATGGAATATAAAACTTTATAGCCTTGACATCTTGCATTTATCTGGCAGTTATAGATGTTAAAGCCTGACAGACCATCTGCAGCTGAGTCGTAGCCTAACTGGGGTTTAACAATCTGTCTTTGACAAAGCCACAAAAATATTACATCTTTATTGCTCTAAAAGAGATCCACCATACATCCTCACCAGTGAAATGTTTTTCAGACTTCTCCCTAGTAGAAAATTACTTTAATAGCTTGGCACAATCTTAAATATTCAGAAAAAAGTCATGCATTTACTGTATTTTATAGATTTTTTTTCTCTTGGGGCAACATGGCTGTAAGAAGACCAGAATGAAGCTTGTATCTCAATTATTGATCTTCTTTTGTGTGATATTGTCACATATTTAAAAATAAATACACCGATTCTAGATTTTCAAAGTTTTCAACCATCAGTAACTTTTAAAAACAGGTTTGTTTTTCTATTGTTTTTTGTTTATTTGTTTTTGGATTTTTTTTATGTTTTTTTTTTTCTTTTTTGTTTCTTACATCTGAAAACATATTCACATTATTTATCAGTACAAACCAGGTCATGATGAACATTTTAAAAAGAAAACTGATATGTTAGATATGTTGGACATATATAAGTGAAAAAGTGAAAGGACCTCAAAACTGCTGCCATTATTTTATTGCTTTATTTCACCTTTATCTGCACAAAACAAGTCACTGAGCAAAACACATCAAACTCATAGAAAACAATTTTATATGTAATCATGTTTAGATTTTTTTAAATCCACTAAAAGTCAAATGTTTTCACCACAAGGTTTGCTGTTGTACAGTGCCTGTACACCAAAACAAAGTGTGTCACTAGCTGTACATCCCTCTACCTCTTCTCCCCTCTCACTGCATCAGCAGGCTTCTTTGGTCATGACAGCACACCAGTTAAGCCTGACACAAACTGGACCTCTAACAATAACAAAACATATAAAAGCACTTAAAGAGTTAGGTTTGCCATGTCCCATGGTATGCATGCACATGAGTGAAGGTATACCATTCTAAACAAATATATGCTATTACAATGGGTAGGCCAAGCTGAGCACACATTTAGCTCTTGCAACACAAGTGTTAATAAGGATCTACTTCTTTCTTTATGTTACAACTTCTTCCAATGAGTGCAATTGTTTTTAGAAGAAATGCTGGATCCTGGTAATTTTCAGGTGAGCGTTCAGTTCTGTTCATCACCATTTTCCTTTGAAAATACACGGTGGCATTGTTTGCGTGCTGCAGGCTTTTAAAACAGAGGAGAGCCAAGGATTCAGAGGAGAGGATGTAGGCAGTGATTGACACAAATTCTATTTAGTCTGAATTAGATTTTTATATGTTGTGTCACTTCACAACAATGTTGTCTCAGAGCAATTTACAGACACATTTATTTGAGTCAGTTTATAATAAATAGCCTAGCTAAGGAAAACCAACAGGTTGCATCAAATCTTGACTTGGATCCAATCTCCAGTCCTGAACTGCATGAGGCGAATGTGGGAAGGAAAACTCCCTTTTAACAGGAAGGTAAAACCTTCAGCAGAGCCCGACTCAGGGAAGGCAGCCATCTTCCTCAACTGGCTGGAGGTGGAGAGGACAGGAAAGACAGATTAAAATACACAGCAGCTGTTATTCAGGATGACCTGCAGAAAAAGGAGAAATATGTTCATGATGATATATTTATACATGAAAAATAAGCAACAGGAAAAAAAAGAAAGTGATCAGTGCATCATGGGATGTCTGGCTAGACCTACCCCAACTACAAGAGTTGTTACAAAAGAAGGTTTTAAATTTGATTTTAAAGGCAGAGAGGGTGTCTATCAGAGAGGCTGATATACAATGGAGCTTGGTCACGGAGAGCTTTATATGTAAGGAGAAGGATTTTAAAATCTATCCCAAATTTAACAGGGAGCCAATGAAGAGATGCTAAAACTGGAGAAATATGATCTCTTCTGCTAGTTTTCATCAGAAGGCTCGCTGCAGCATTTTGTATCAACTGGAGACTTTTCTGGGCATTTTTGAGACACCCTAGGAATTGCAGTAATCCAACCTTGAATTAATAAAGGCATGGGCTCATTTTTAATGTACATAAACCTGCTGAGGACCAGCTGGCCCAATGCAGAGATGGTGTGTAGCGTCATGCTACACTCCAGATTACACCCTTCAGTTCTTCACATAACTATTTTTTAATTCTTTCAATAAAAAAATGACAGTCCATTTATTGCCTCTTCAATATTCAATCCCAAGTTAGTCTACCAAAGGAAGGTTTACCTAAGTCAAGTAACTTTGGTTATTTTGGAGCTGCTAAACTGACATTTCATTCAGCCTCAACTACTGCCAGATTTTAGTGGACAAGTTACCATTTAGTTTAGACCACTGTGCAGTGAAATCCCAGGCAGTACTTTAGGGAGCAAAAAGGAAATGCTTGCAACTACAGTCTGCTCAAACTAATAGCTGCCAGTCAGGAAACACATGGAGAAAATGCAATGATTCCATTTACCAGGAAAAAGAAACGTCTTTACATCTGTGTGCAAAATCTTCATCTCCCACTATTTCTCCTTTGTTTTTGTTTATGGTTGCATTTTTTTTCTGTAATAAAGGTCTGAGCCATAGATAGAGATCAGTGTTTCCTGTAGGTTTTTGGCATTGGGGTGGCACGTGGTGTTGGTGGTGGTGGGGTTATCAGCAATTGCAAAATAGAGAAGAGGGAATTGAATTAACTTGACCTTCTTGAGAGGGGGGGGGGGGGGGGGTCTATTAGGGGGAGGAAACCTTCCCCCCCCATTTAAATTCGGGGGAACCCTTGGCTCTCCCTCTTCCAACCGGTTTGACCTTACCCTTTTCCTTT
>JBAMHX010000014.1:20195741-20215535 GCA_037177515.1 Pseudomugil tenellus | reverse complement strand
TTTTTTAAGTCATGTACTTTTAAGGTTAATCCCCATATACTATATGCATACACTGAGTGTGTCGTGTAAACACTCAACAGCTGGTTCCTCTACAGAGAATTAAAGTTTTAAAACCTATTCTTGAGAAAGCTCTTCTTGCTTTCCACTCGCATGAGGTTTGCCACTTAAATGCAAGCTGTTAGGAACTGGCAGTGAGCCAGGCAGACAGGGACGAGGTTAAAGAGTGTGACTGTCCCCACAGAGAGGTGTGTTGGAAAGTGACAGTTTGGCCAATGCTTTGCTCTAATTCTCATGGGGTGAGAGATGAACCAGAATGGGTCTCTCAGGTTGTTGGAAGCTGTCCAGATTAATTAAATACCACATTTACAGCCAAATACTAACAGGAAGACTCAAGCACCCCACTCCCCCCCCCATCCAGTTATGATGCATGCCATCATAACTGGATGCATATCTGGAGATCTTGGAGAGAGAGGGCAGACTGCATGATTTATCAGGGAGGATTCCGCACCTTACCTGCTGAATTTATAAACAGCATTGATTAATTTGATGCACCTTTTACAAATGGCTGCAGTTTCTGAAAATGACAGATCATTACAATAAAAGTGCCGGGGACGGATGGGGGGGGGGGGCTGCTAATATCATGGCCTGGAGATAAACTCATATAGACTCCAAACAGCATCATTGATTTCCCATGCATCACGTCGACCAACAGCACTTTGGTGAACAATGCAAAAACTTGCGCTGGGGAAAAGCTGGAGTAAAATGTGTTGAGAAAGACATCTTAGAACAAACCACAGCCGCTGGGACGAAGGCAGCACATAAACCTTTTGTGATTAAACAGAAACAGCTCCACTCTTTGTGGTTTATAGCATCAGCTTTATGACAAGCGTGGAGCCCCGCTACACGCCTCCGCTGAGTTCTCCTCTCTGCATATCAACTGCTTCATCTTTGAACCTGGCATTTTAATACTCCATGGCGTTGAAGCCCAACCTCATAACACTTCCTGCAAAGAAACCAGCTCTCGTATTTCAGTTGTCTCTTTTGTGCTTTGGTGGAATATTTTGCCAAAGAAGTCTTTCCCCTTTTTCAGGTTCTTATTTGGCTTTGAAACTACAACCAGAGTTGGATGCAGACATATTGAATTGAACAGAATAAAATTAATTAAATAGACCCCTCATAGGTATATTTAACAGAGCTGCAGAGCCTGAGAAGTAGAGCAGTGCTGTTTCCCGTGCATGCAGCCCAGATGAACTGTAATTCCCCAGGGGAGTTGAGAATCTAACTCGGTGATACCAGATAGGAAGGAAAAGCTCATTCAGTACTCTGATCAGCAGTGATGAGTGGCAGCTCATTGTTAACATTCAGACAACAAACAACTTCTGTATAAGGAGGCTCGCTGCTCAACAGGGCAAACAATGAAATGGAAATCACCAGGGAGCAGCCATTTAAGCATGCAGGAGAAATTAACCAATATAACAAGAGATTTAAGATCAATTTGATGATATGGTTGCCCTGCCCCATGAAAACAAACAAAAGGATAATACAGAAACTCAATGCTATATTCAGATTCATGCAGCAGCAGCATGAAAGCACCAGATCAGCTCTAAACTCATTTAGTGTAGAACAACCTGCATGTTGAGCAAATTTTGAACGCTTTTGTTGTTGTTTTTCTCTAATTTGTTCACTGAGTTATGAAAGCATTCCCCCTTTCAGTTTCACGGTGCTGTATACCTGCAGGGAATCTGAGTCCCCACTCACCTTGATCGCTGGTGCAGTGTAGGTGCAAAAAAACAAGTATCTACAGAATATGTCTGAACTTGTGTCATTAGCGGGTACGGTTACATTATGCTTTTAATTCTAAATTATTAATTCCAAAACAACTAATTCCAAATAAAATTCTTCTTGGCTTCGAGTTTATATGGGAATTTTAAATTATGAATAAAAGTTCAAATGGCATCATGTTTAATCTTATTCTATTATTTTTTGATGTAGTCACACAAATATCATTAGGGATAATATGTGCTGTTGTTGGATACATACACAACTCGCGGAAACGTAAAGATTTTATGAATGGAGCATGTTACGACCATAAAGTCACACGCAAGATGATGTCTTCTTTTGACAAATAATGTGACCATGTATCCATCTTTGAGATTTGGCCATTATTTAAGTAATGGAAATGGTATTTTTAATATTTTATTGAAGTAACATAATGTTTTAAAACTGTACTAGTTAATAATTTTGGGAAACTGACCGAATATATCGAAGACAGGAGGCAAACTTTTTTTTTTTTACTTTATTGCATTTACCAAAAAGCAAGACAGGCGCCTCTAGACTGCACATTTGCGTCATGGCAGTGGGAGAAGGTAAGCATGCACAGAACAACCGACATTAAATACAAGAGGAACCGTGCCTATTGTGTAAACAATCTGCAGTGTGTTTTTTTTTATTATAACCTTTATTATATGAATCAGTAGTAGCTACATTGAAAAGGGACTATTCAAAAGGTGAAACAATGAATCGGGACAATTGCAAGAACAATTTGTATGAATTAAATTATACAAATGAGCAAATTATATAAGAAATAGACAAAGTGGAAGAAAAAAAGGAAAGCATTGAAATGCCATCTGTAATATGAAAAAAAACGAATCAGGTTATCAGGTATTCCTGGTGATGAAATTAAAGGGATTTTAAATATATTTATGCACTTGAGACATTTTTTCTTTTACCAATTGTACAGACTGATTTTGAGGTCAATGTAAAATTTTATTATGTTTTCAACCCAGTGTTTTAATAATAATGATTTATATATATTCATTATTCCAAACAATAGTTTTACATGGGGAGAAGTTATGAACAAAGCAGAGTTTAGCTACTATAAGAACTTGTTGGTGAAACTTGGTGAGAGTTAGAGGTCATTTATTAACATTAAAATTACACTGTAAAAGGAATTGTAGGCCACCAACATTTTCAAAGATCTTATTAGGTATGAAATACCATAAGGAGTCAGGACTGCTTAAACACTCTTTAAGCCATTTTAAAAGTGTAGTTTACATCCATAAAGTCTAGAACTTCCAAACCACCAACTCCTTTAGGGTCCACCAAAATTTCCTTTTTTAACTGGTGCTTCTTATATTTCCAAACAAAATCAATCAATGCCTTATTGATGTCACTGGATAGGGATTGTTGGACAAAAAGGGAAAACGCAGGGTGGACAAATAAAAAAATACCCTCTGCTTTACTGAGTAAAACTCTGCCTAGAAGAAATGAGTCTCTTTGAAGCCACATGTTGAAAATATGTTTTAGTTTTAGTATTTTGGGTTTTTCTTTGTTGTTCATTAGGATTTTTTTAATTAAAAATACCCAAATAGTTCACCATTTTCTGATACCACTGATAGTAGCATCCTCAGTTTTCTTAATACTTAAGATTTCACATTTTCCAAAATTCAGGGTTAAGTGAAGTTCAATTAATTGCCAAAAAAGCTGATAAAACTCAGCTGGAAGGCGATCTATCCCTGGAGACTTTCTTTTTTTCCTTTTTTTATGGCTGCTTGCATTTCCACTCGTGAGAGGTTTACCGCTATTACTTTTAAAGGTATCTGAAATCTGAGAAGTAAAATCTTTAATGTTGTCAATAAATATTTAACCAGTTGCCTGGTTATATTAAGATTTGTATAAATCAGAACACAATTGATAGCTGTGGTTTAAGGTCTAAGGGGTCAGAGGTTATGGAATTCTCCATTTAATAAAGGAATATTATTCCTATTATGATTCCTTTTCTCAATGGCAAAAAAAATAACTTGTATTTGTCTCTCCGTTCTCAAGCAAATTAGCTCTTGAGTGGATCAATGCTCCTTTTGTTAAATTGATCAATTTCTTCTTTTAAGTTTGATAATTTAGCTGCTTCTTCCTCTGTAAGAAAAGTTTTATTAACAAGACTGCTTAATTCTCTCAATTTCATTTTCCTTTTTATTATTTTGTAGATTCATTTGTTTACTACATCTAGTAGCTGTTTCTCAAAATTTAAATTTAAAGTATTCCCATTTTTGTATACATCCATATTCTCTTAAAATATATCTGCTAGTAATTCAACAGCATCCCAAAATGCTTCATATTTTAATAAATTGCAATTAAGTTTCCAATAACCTGACTTTTCCCCCCCTTAGGCATTGTGAAAGTAATAGCTAGCATTTTGGCCAAGGGCTTAGTATTATGACCATATGAATTATTCACTATCAAAATCTCTTTATTTATTTTAAGCACCGAATCCATCCGTCTTCCTTCTTTAGATAGATGAGTTTCAATCATTCCCCTTTGAATTTATTAAATAAAATAGTTACACCTGCTGAATGATTTGTGGCATGGTCTAAAAAAGTTGATATCCTCAGTGACGTCTCCAGAATTTCCTGTCCTCCTCACAAGATAGGACATGTTGCAGAAAAATTAAATCTGCATCTAAACGTCTACAGAACACAAAATAGCCTTCCTTTTAGTGAGATTTCAACATCACCTTTAACATTAAGAGAGATTACTTTGAGATTACCAAAACGTGTAGATGCCATCAAAAAAGAGAAACAAAATAACAAACACTAGAAAGAGTAACTCTAACTCTTTCCTTAATAACAAAGGAATACTCTGAACATCATGGTTAACAAATGGAACAATACGTTTGTTGGCATACAATCACATGTAGTAGCTTGTGTTTACAACTTGTGTTATGGCCTGAATCATAGTGTTTTATTAGGACCTTGTAGGCAGTCCCTTAAGTTATTTCACATTGTTAGCACAGAATCTTACTCGATCAATGAAGACCACCAGACCTTTCCATCTGGTCTTCTTATTGTCCTTGCATGCTTGTTCAACCAGTGGCCAAAGTTTATATTGACATTCCCTATCAGAGTGGGTCAGGTCCTCGGAGAAGCAGAGTTTCATCTTCCTTGTGACATCTGTGGCGCATGAATCTCTCCAGATCTCGTCTCTAAAGTTTCTCATGTTTAACTGGATAATGACAGATCACAGGGACTTATCTTCCCTGGGGCGTCCCACTCTGAATTGTGTAAACCAAAAATCTAAACTTTGTTTTGTCATTTGGTGCAATTTGGATCAGGATTTTTTATTACTTCCTCTCTCACATTTTCATTTTTCTTTTCTGGAAGTGTGTTAGATCGCAGATTCCACCTTCGTCTGTAACGTTCTGTCTCATTGATTTTTCCATTTAGTTCTGTTTCTTTCTTTTCCAACTCCCTTTTAAGTTTTTTTAACTTTCTTTTCAAGTTCATTATTTTGGACTCTGATATCTTTTATCTCCTCTTTCACTGCCATGATGTCTGCTGTGTTCTTGTTTATTTGCATCTCAAAGACAGAGAAGCGATGGCTCAGCTCGCTGACAGCTTTGAGGATGTCACCATTGATAACGTTATCAGCTTCCTCAGTAATAGCATCACTACACACTTTCTTAGGGTGGGGGCTATGGAGTGGGGTCGTAGGAAGAGGAGTACATAAACTTTGGAGAGTATCTTCTAGGTTTCCTTCATGTCTAGTAGGCCCACTAAGGTCCCTTTCAGTCTCTTTTTGTTCCTTTTATTTTCACGTTGTCCATCTTGTTGTATAATAATGTTTCTGTCTTGATCAAGCGGTAACTTTTAGCTAGCTAGTACATAGAGTGTAATCGGAGGTTTCAAATTGCAAAGAAGGAGGGAAAAAAACAGATTGGACCGATATCCCCTTTGCTCCAACCTCGCTTTTTGGGTTTTGTATGCTGTCCAGATAAATGTCAGTTGTTGAGTTAATTTAGCCGATGATTCCTTTAGGTACTCCAAGATGCTTAAGAGCTTAGCAAAAGATGTCTGCTTTAGTCGCCATCTTGGTCCAACTCGACAATCTGCAGTGTTAATCATAGTGCCTGAAAGTGATGACACATATTTGTTTGCTACAGTTAAGCATCAGAATCCATAAATAGTAATACTGGTCATTCGGAAGGTCCATTAGTTTTTAATCCAAAATAACCTTAAGATGAATCCTACAGAATTTACTGATTTTTTTGCTCTTCTTTGACCTACTGAACCATTGGTACCCTCTCACTATCTTAAAAAGCAAATTAATGAAGTTTAATTTGATGGCTGTTGGCACAGAACATGTGCAATTACTGCTTGTGAATATTTGTTCTCTGTAATGCTTTCCATTCAGTATGCAAATAAAAAATGTGTTGACAGAGCTACTATTCCTGTGCATTGCATCTGTTAACCTTGTTGAGAAAGTGTTTAAATATGCTGGATTTGTTTTACTAAGTGGGGCGGTGCGCATACTGCACACCGTAGGGAGAGCTGCCGAGGCCGTTTGTGTTTGGAAGCCATTAAATTGAAGCACTGTGCAAGAAAAGCGACACGGCACTGTATCATAAATGTCTTGAAAATGAAAAACATATTTTTGAATGTTTAGAAATCTTTGTCTTCATCTTCATTCTGATATTGTTTTTTTTTCTGTTCCTGTGACCAAAGAAAACCAGCATAAATATGTATTTTCAAAATTTAAATGTTTTTAATATAATTTCTTACAGGATGAGGATAAAGTAAAGGATTTTGTTTAAAATGAAAGTTTGAGTAGTAGGACCCTTCATTGTGATAATAGGTTGTTGACTCTTTCTATGACCAGTTCTGAGTCTTTCAGTTCAGGAATTTTTCCACCCAGTTTTTTCTTAATGGGGCTCTTAGTTGTGGAATTATTTGTGTATTTTGTGTTTATCCTGTTGTTAAAGCTCTTCTATTCTCCCCACTATTCTCCCCACTGATATTATCATATAGTATGACGTTTAACTTAATAATCTGCTAGTATTTTTAAAACAACAGAAGAAGCTATTTTTATTCCTCCAATTTCTCCAGAAGGTATTCTGCTAATTTGTGCCCTCTCTGATCTTCACCATACCTCCTACAGTAATTAATATTCCTTCATAACTTAAAAACTTCTTTTTTAGTTCTATTAGAAGCTGTTGACAATGGTGTCCCCTGCAGTGCATAATCTGTCAGGCTCCCTCATAGGTCTGGTTTTATTTTGAAGTTTTGTCAATTCCTGTTTTATTTTGTTAATTGTTTTCCTTTGTGTTTTTCAGGTGTCTCATCCTTCCTTTTCCCGGTGTGTCTCCGCCCTCTGGTGATTGCTTGCCTCTCCCTAATGTGTCTCATCTGTGTCTTATTGTCTCACCTCCCCTCTAGTATTTAAGTCCTGTGTTTTCTTGCATTCCCTGCCAGATCGTTTTGTGTCTTTCTGTACCAAGCATTCCAGCGGTCCGTGAGTTGATTAGAGTGTTTGACCATTTTTTTGTTCCTCGTTTTCAGAGCCTTGCCTAGCCCCTGTTGGTACCTTCGCCCTGAGTATATGCTCTTCTGTTTTTCAGACCCCCTGCCCGGTTTTTTGACAATCCTCTGCTAGATCCCTTTTGTATCTCCTGCTATTTTTCATGCTGTACTGACCTGGACTGAAATAAACACTCTGATTTTTGCCAACTCCTTTTGTCTGCTGTCTGCATTTGGGTCCACCCGTTCAGATCCTGACATAAACATAAGTAAAAGGGTTTTCACATTGTATCTTACAGGATTATCTTTTGAGCTGGACTGGACTCTTTCAGTGGAGCCCTGCAACTAAAGTCTGCAGTAAGAAATGGCCACTCACCAAGTTCCTGCAGTATGAGAGGTTGTTGTTACTGCAGCTACTGTTTAGGACTCTCATTTTAATGTCACTACATTTTTGTGTAGCACTTTTTGGGGAGTCATTTACACTTTTTCAAATGTCATTGTGGCATTTTAAGTTGTTAATGTCAATGCTTCAGACTTTACTTTTATCATTCTTTTTCTCAATGTGCTCCTTAAAGATCTGGGGAAAATGAGGCTCCATCTTCCACTGCAGAAGCCATGTGCTCATTACATCCTTGCTTATTATGACAGAAAGGGGAAACGAGTATGATGATTATGTAATGAATTCAGAAAACAGAAGTGTTCAGTTTGTTTGGTTTTGTCAAGCAAATGCAACATGCTTCCACATTAACAGACAATAGGTGCACCACTAAATCTGGCACTACAGAATCAAAATATGTTTCTAAGAGTCTTGCTTTCTGCTCTTCCTAGATGTTTGGATTCAGTCAACCAATAAACACACCAGCCCTTCATTTCTTATTAGTTGACATGGTATTAATACATAATCATTGTTTGCATTGTTTCATACCAAATCATTGGTGTTTACTGTCAGTCCAATCAGCTTTTCTACTAGTGCCTTAGGAGTTTATCACTTTCACTGGCCGTGCTCCTATAGTTTTATTTACCTCCAACAAAATCTTCAGTTATAGAAATTTTTTGCTTCCTGGTTGTTTCCTCCTGCTTTTGGTTCCTCTATCTACTCCACTTCATTACACAAAAACATCCTTTAAACTCATCGATCAATGAGTCTGCAGCCTTCCACTCATTCAAATGAGCTGATTCCATGTCTCTGAATCTAGCAGCAACTCTTTTAAGTCAGTGTCCAGTCCTCCAGCTCAGACAAGCAACCTTAGTTCTTTCACTGTGCAGCTTTGACTCATGTGAATTATTTAAACACATAGTCCCAATATTGATGGTAGAGGTTTTGGAAAAATGACCGACTTTCAACCTGAAGGAGTTTGTGAGCGATGAAAACATTATAGCAGTAAGTGGTATAACTTTTCATTCCTCAATCAATTATAATTTGTCCTGAACTTTTTCGGATTACATTCACTTATAGTAGTTTGATCTTAATTTTCTGTTAAAAATATAGATTTAAAAAAACGAAGCATAAAAATGAAGATATATGTGATAAAAAAAAATCACATTTCACAGCTAGTATTGAAAAAAAATTCTAAGTAGCATCACATGACATTTTTATGGGATGCGGCACTGAAAAAGAAGTGCAAAGTTATTCCCCCAGCTGGCCTCATCACATTTCAGTATGTCCTCTGAAATAGTTTCAGCAGGATCCCACTCCCTCACATTCTCATCCCCACCAAGATAAATTGGCTGCCAGCCAGCTGGTCTGGATCATTCAGCTCTAAATGGGGAGTGAGACAGAATAGACGGCCTTGTCAATTTGTTCCCAATATCCTGGCGCACAGTGCTCCCCGACTTGCCCACTTCAATCCTCAACACTATTAAGAGCATCTCAATCCATGCGGAAAGGAGTGGAGCTATTAAAGCAATGTCATGTCAGAACATCCAGCCTTAATTAATCACATATGAAAATTAAAACCTTGATATCCTGTCCCAGAGACATCAGGTGAGAGTTGTTGATTTTTTTTTATTTTTTTTTTTTGCCTCAGTAAACACTGATACTTGGTTTACTATGCAATCACTTAGTACATGCCACTTCTTCATTTTGTTCAAGTAAATGTTCCTGCGGCTCCTTCAGTACTATCTTCTTCACTTTCCCATCCTTTTGGAGACTTTATGTTCATTAGGATGCTGCATCCAGACACGGTTAACAGTGAGAAAAATGAGTACCATTTCGCCTATATCTGATTTAAATGTTGATAGCGTGATTTTTAAACGGCTGTGTAACATTTGACAAAAGCGTATGCTCAGAAAATTGCTTCCCAAATAGCTTTGCTGACATTAAGAGAAACAATCTGCGTTAACCTTGATTTGTGTGAAGCCATTTTCTTGGATAAACTGCCTGCACCGAGAGATTGATGAGTTAATCCAACCTGTTCTCTTGTCCTTTCAGTGAATACGGGGACATAAATAATCATGACCATGAGGGTCATTACGTACTTAAGGTATTTAGTCCTCTTGGATGCTGAGTAAAATGAAAGAGCTTTATCTCAATTTCAGCTGATGAACACAAAGCTGTTTGTGGAAAAAAGAGTAAACGCTTCAATGAATCAGGCCAACGAGCCCATTTGGATTACACTGTGCATCGGCAGTGCTTACAGTAGCCACTTAGTGTTTGTTGATGTTTGCACTGGAGCTGGGTAATGCGTCATCATCATGCTGAAAACCCTGTCTGCTCTTTGTCTTAAGCTGGGATTCCACTCTGCACTTTATTGTCAAAGTGATGAATGTAGTCTAAACAACTGCAGTCATGAAAAAGGTGTGTCCTCATTCATATCAGGACATTAGAAAGGAAAGAGATTCATGTTTTCTTTACTAGGTCTTAAAGTTGGACATCATGTGGCATGTTAAATCATATCATTATTTATTTGACATAAAAACAACTATGACAAAGCACAGAAGCAGTGTGTGAGAATAACAAAGACGCCCTTCCCGCTTCCTTGGGATTTAAAGCATACCTGGCACCTTCTGCAAATCAGGTATGCTTGATTAATTGGTCTACAGGGTACATCAATTATAAAACATGGAGCTTTAGTAGTTAGTTGTTGTTACGCATTTAGATGTGTGTTAGCTCAACCCTGGTAAGGAGAGACATCAAAAAGAAGTCATTTTTGCTGTCCAGCAGTCTTGGAAGAGTGGTTTCTAAACATTCTGGCGTCTATCACTATACAGTGTGAACGATTATTCATATAGACAGCATTAATAATTGCCAATCTTCCAGCAGCACACGTGCCAGTAATTGCACCCCAAAATTAAGCTTTGCATCACAGTATTTACAAAAATCCAAAAGAGATACATCTCAGACTCCACTGTTAAGCATGTTAAATAGTAAAGTTGAAAGCAGAATATGTTGGGGAAAAAAGTGTTATTTATCTGGAATAGTTTCTTAAAAAACACTCTTCTCTTAAAAGAAGTTTGTTTATTTGGAGCAAAAGGAACACTTAAACTCGTTCCAAAAATTAACAAACTTTAATGAGAAGTAAGAGATTACACAAGCAATTTTCCACACAGGTATAGCTGGAAAGACAGATATCATTCAACCAAGCCTAAAGAAGGCCTTCAATGTTCCTTCTCTGAGTCTAAAGAAAAAGAGCCTCTGATCTGTATTTAACTGTGTAAAACAAAGACACATAAACACGCCCACGTTATCTCATTCCCATACACACACATGCATTGCAAGCTTTCATTCAGGGAATAACAAGAAAAAGACCTTGGGAAAAACTTCCTTGGCAGAACATATTAGTTCTAAGATGGGAGGAAATCTTGGAAGACGGGTGGTTTATTGTGTCCTGAGAATTCTGTGCTTAAAGTTTACCTTCTGTACTGAGAGTCTATTAATGAAAGAAAAGAAAATAAGATTGATGGAGATGAAAATATCTACAAAGAACATGGTTGCATTGCTTTGGTTTGCAGAGTTGCATCTAAGCAGACAACACATTATGTAGAAAAACACCTTTTGGAAAAAGGAGACCAAACCACACATGTTTGTTGTAATACAACATGATTTTTTAAAGCCTCACAACTACACAGTTACAGTAGTGAAGAGGTGATGATTTGAGGTTTTTTTTGTGTTCACTGGAGACACTGCAGTTATAACGTTAACCATGAACTCTTAAACAAATTCAAAGGTAAGATAAAATAATTTTTTTCTTTAAAATCTTTAACAAAGAAAACATGCTTTGTTTTTTTTAAAACCTCTATTTGTTTATATGACTGCATATAGGAAGCAAACAAAACAAACCAACAAGTAATGACACCTGCTGTGGAAAGTTGGACCTGTGCAACATGAAGAAGGTGTAGAGTTGCATTTAATTTTCTTGTTCTAAGTAAGTTATATGCGAGAAACTCTTGCTAACAATATCCTTTAATCTTCAGTTATTCATTATAAGTTAATGGCTGTGTGATGAAAACAAATCATTGAAACAGCAAGTGGAAACTCATTTTCATTGCTTGTTTCACAATCTTTTCAGCAAGCTAATGTAGCATCATTTGCATGATTACATCTTCATACTTTTTATCAGCCTTTCCAAAAATTACTATATAAATTGATTTATGTCTTCATTTTGAAAAGAATCTTATCAATCAAACTGTGCAGCGGAATAACAAAATAGAAAATTATACTTATCCTGGTGAACTAATCCTAGAAAAATCTTGGTATAAAGTTAAAAGCCTGATAGAGAGCTACAGATGTGTTCAGTCCAAAAAAACGTTTTTTGGATTTAATTTGAGGTCATCCATGTGATTAAGACCTTTACCCCACCATGAAGAAGAGCCATCCATTTAACCAATTATCAGACTCAACATATTCTCTTAAGGCTTTCACCGTTAGCCAAGTAGCCACTGAGAGAGAGAAAGGATGCCAATGAGAGGATGGAAAACAAGATAAAGGATCATGGTGCACTGATCATTATATGTCACTCATGTCTAAAGTCCTGCAATGATACAGTATATATACTCATTTACAATGATAAGACAACAATTTAAGGGGACTTAAAGGGGGATTAAATGTAAAAATAAATAGCACGGCATAAAAGAAGAAAAAAACAGTATACAATATGAAAATAACTAGTTACCTGAATGCACGGCGATGCAGAGTATAATCTTAATGCAGAGCAAGCCTTCCAAGGTTAAGGGAACAGTGTGTATTATTTGTTTTTTCATTAGCAAAAATAAAATATGTACCTCTTGTACCCCAGTTACGTAAAAACTAAAGTGTTCTCATAGCTTAGAATAAGTTATTTAGGTGGCAGCGCACCCAACAGTAGGCTCCCATGTTGCATCACCATCTTTGAGTAGGTTAGCCAAAAGGGGAGCAACCATATGTGTTTTAGCTGTGAATCCCTTTTTGTAGTCGTAGGGGAAGGAGGAAAAGAAGCAAAGATGATGAAAGGGAGAAAAGATAGCCTAGAAACGAGAAAGAAATAATAACAAAAATAACAAAATGGGAGTTACATGAGTTTAGCGTTTACCAAATGGAGAAAAATTATGAAGGAGAGGAACTTTAAAACTGATGCGGAGGTTGCCACTTTTTTCGCTGGACGGGTAAGCTAATTTAATCTTGCAGTGAAGCAAGCGTGTGCTAATTTGAGCCGTAATATTTTCGCTGACTTGTTAGGACGTTGGGGCTTCATGTCCATCCTCTTCTCATACAGTTTCACACAGTTTCACACAGTGACATTAGCAGTAGCTTGGTACCAAATATATGGATGGAATGCTTGTAACTTACAGGCATCAAATAAAGAAACAGAATTTGGTATTGTTCTGTACTTCACCTGACAGAAACCTAACTTGTACAAGATGATTACATTTTAATATTTGTGACTCTCGGTGCTTCAATGGTGGTCATAGCATGTGCTACGTAGTGTAAAGTGCCTTGGATAGTCAACATGACTGGAAAGGTGCTATATAAGTGCAAGTCCATTTACTATTATAGTGGTTTTCTAGAATATGGGTGAGTGAGCATAGAATATTTGAAAATTAGCCACTTCTGGGAACTTTCGTAAGCCATCCTAAATATGTTGCTTTCTGTGGAATAAATTAATATATTGTATAATTTATTTTCTTTATATTCATTGTAATTACCAGCTTTGCCTTAGAAGAAAATGGAACCGAAAATGCTAAAGCTACATGTTTTAAGAATATTCATGGGATATATAATATTGTAATTTATAATGCTACATTATATATTATAACCATATTACTAGATTAAAATTGATAAATGAAAAATAGAATATGATTACGAAATAAAAAGAATAGATGCACATCACTATAGAAGTAAAATACTACATGTGGAAAAGTGGCACTGTTTTTTGTTTTTTAATTTATGCATGAAAGGGTTAACTTAGTGATAAAATTAAATTAACATCATGTGATCCCTTTTCCCAGAGTACCCTCATTATTTATTTAACATTTGGGATGGAACTTTCTGACATTAACACAGTTTCCCAGTAGAGAAGACTATTTTATACCAAATATTTTAATAAATTGAATTTACTTGGTATATTGGATTTTTTTTTTTTTTTTTTTTTTTTACTTTTCACTTAAATAATATATTATCAGGATATAGTTTTCATTTCAAGTACCAGCATTAACCCTGTGTTTTGTCATTTAGGCTTTTGTCTCCGACTAAACCAGAGTAAACAATATAAGGAAATAGCTTTTTGTAGCATTTTTGAAGGTGACCATTGTGTCTTCGTATATCTGACTGAAGAATTAGGATTTCCTTTAGTTTCTACTCATACAATTCTGAAACCAAAACATGATCTTGTAATTTAGATGACAAAGATACCCATTATACTCATAAAAGGAAAAAGGATCTAAAGGTCACTGTGCTTCAGATGAACAGCTTATCTTCTAGGACAGACCCAAATTAAATTTGTCTTCCTCATTTATACAGAATTTATTTCATGGTATCATCAGGTAATGATATTTTGTATTATTTAGAGGCAGACTCTCCATCAGGCACAAAAAGATTGAATGCAGACAACCATATAAGTGACTGATATGTTTTTGTTTACTTTTAGACATATTTATCAGTGTACTTTAATCTTTGAACAGCTCTAGAAGATATATGGGAAAAGGCCAGCTTCAGCATCATGCTGCCATCCAGTGATTTAAAATGTCTCTCAGATTCAAATCCAAATTGTGTGTCAGTCCTGCCCTTTTTAATCACATTTGTTCCACAATGTTTATTTGCTTGTTTTCTGTCAGTTGACATTTTGCCCTGGAGACACTTTCATTTGGACTGTCAGTAGCAACCACATAAAAGAGTCAGTTTACATCTTTAAAGTAAACCTTTATAAAATTTACAAGAAACACAAAGTCTCTACGTCCTAAAGAGGATTTGGGTCCAATGGAAAGCACAATTAAGACTATTGTGTGTGTTTGGAATATTTCATAATTATTTTTTTAGTAATCAATTACTGGTTTGCAAATGGGGGTGATCAGACGTAATGAATGCCTAAATTTGAGTGGTCATTCACAAGAAACTGTGTTTATAAAGAGAAAATAATTGAGTGTGAGAGTGTAATCTGTGGGCCAATTCATCTGTGTAATGACGCACATGTTTCCACTAGATGGCCCTTGCACCCAGCTGTGCTGCCTCTTTAGGAGTCATGTTTCATTAGCACTTGATCTGATTGCTTCTTAATTATTGTGCCAGGGGTGAAAAAATACAACTTGAAATACTGTTTGCACTGAATTCCCATCTGAACTAAATGATTGATGGTGGTGAAATATGAAAAAGCCACATACATGCAGTGTCTCTATGAATAAAATCTAAAGCTTATTATTTTCAGCTTGTTATGTAACATGCTTGTTATGTAACATGCTTTTTTTAAACCATACCATGCATGAAAACAACACAAACTACACCGTTTGCCATAAATAGCTCCTTTTTTGAAAAACAACCCTGATGTTATGCAGAGTACATTATGTTCTCCCCATTTGAGGAAGTGGTTTGCTCACCAGACTGTATCACACGCAATCCTTTTCTAACGCCTCATATCGAAATCATTTCACTAAGCAGCTTGTAATCATCTGCTCATGAGCTGAATGAACAACTGCAGCTGCCTGACCATGAGAAAAACAGTAAATTCACTGCAGTGGTCAACAAATCCACCACATTAATACCATGAAAGTCTCCACGCAAGGCGGAAGATGTCAGTCACTGTCTCTTGTTGGACATAAATTGTTCTCTCTGCAGTGATGGATTCCCCTCCCAAGGCATCTCATAAGCATCTCAGAACCAAACATCTTTCCCTTCTCCAACACACTTGATAATGCGTGGGCTCTCACTCCCAATATTACATGGTTTCTATTGCTTCTTCTGGCAGTGAGTTGTCCTGGGATTCATCCATGCCGGCCCACATGGGGATACTGGGTGTCAGAGGACTGCTCAGCCTTGACATGGCTTCAAGGCACAAGTTAAGCATCATGGGTAGAGATGGTACCATTTCTCTTGGTGATTTATGGGGCTGCAGGCAAAGATAAAATCACATCATGTCTGAATACGCATCTAAAGGAAACAGAAGACAGATAAGTAGAGAGAGTCAGAGGATTGTTGTGCAGGAGGAGGCAGCTTTGTCCAAAGCCAGAAGTCCTCAACCAGAGGGCAGGGTGTGAATGGGAGACAGTGCAGGTGGTGTGGTTGGGATGTCCGGCCTTCATCCTGGCAGGGTCAGTTTACCTCTCCGTCCCCACACACTGACCTTTTAATATAGGCTATATCTCCTCTCCTTTCACTCTGGCTTTTATGGCCCCATGTAAATCTCTCTCCGGTAACACAAGCCTGTCAGTCCTCCTCGAGCCCCTTTTCTTTTCAACACATTTATCCTCACACAATTCAAAGGGGCGCTGCGGCAGGGAGGTGGTATGTGGGCTTATTTGACTTGAAATAGATTGAAAAAGACTGGAGGGGGGGGGTTGATGATCAAAAAGGAGAAAGTCCGGAGCGAAACCTTAGACATGGGAACACCGGACACTCGAGTGGGCAAGAAAGCCCCACTCAGATGAAAGGCAGTCGTCCATCAATAAGTCATTAAAGCAGACACGCAGACCGAGAATAAAGAAACGCTGATGATCACGGTCAACTCTGATTCAAGAGTAAGCGCACATGAAGGCAGATTACAAGGTGGGAGTGATCCTTGCTTTGGAATTAATAAAAGATTAGATGAAAACTTAGAATAAAGTCAAATGAGGAAGTGATGAGCACCATCTGGTGGATTTTGTTTTTATGGCTTTAACTGTCCTTATTTCACTTTTCTTGTGATGGGAGGGAAAAGCTGCTCTCCATTTGTAATCACTGCAACAGTGAAAAGTCAGTGCAAGGAGGTCACTAAGTGCTCAGACAGAATTCACTTTTACAACACGAGGCTCCGCAATAAACTACCACCTAAAGCTTTATGTCCTCAGTGTTACTTGAGCCCTATTTATAGAAAGGGAAACAACATGGATCAATAAACAAACAAAAACACACAACTTGCAGCTGTTTTTAATTTTTTTCCCCCATCTGGCATATGTTAGTTTCAAAAGTGCATCTGTGTGTATGCATTGTGTGTATTTTACTGTGAAACTCTTTATGAAAAGTGAAGGGCCCCAACTTTTAAAGGTCCATCATTTTTATCAGAGGCGGTTCCAAACGAACATCTCTGACCCTGACAAATGAAATTTCCGCTACAGGTCACTCAAGCACTTATTCATCTTGCTAAAGTCACATGTTGAAACCAGGAAGCTTCTAGAGGGAAGCATATAACAAAATTTACTGGGTAATAAATCAGCTTCTTTGGTGAGTATCGTGACAGCACAATGTTGGGTTTCATGCCATAAAATCTGTGTGTTGGGGGGGTTAAACTGCAGCGGAGGTGAGGAGCTTGCAACCAGTCAGACATATTTCACGATGTGTCCTGATATAATTGCATTTTCCAAGCTATTTCAGTAATAATGTACAATATCAACCTCAAGACGCTTTAATAATTTAAATGGGGCTGCAGCTGCCGATTTTAGTTCACATCACCTTTTCAAATTGTTCTGTTTTTTTTTTTTTTGGCATAGCAGCTGTAAGGCTTTCAAAATTGCAGTTTCACCTGCTGGTCCTGTGCACTGAATCCTAATCATCTGAAAGACCTCAGCTCTAAGTTCTGATTTAGCTTTGTTTTGTTTCAGTTATTATGCAAAATACTGACAACCAAACAAAGTCATTGTACAAATCTTTCTTCCTCTCCCCACTATTAGGCTTTGCTGGCTCTTTTGCTTGTTGAGTTTTTAATGAGTTCAGAATTCAACAAACAAACATAAAGTCAGGCGAGAGGTCGCACGGCTCTTCTTGCCCTCTTTGACTGTGGGGTCGAGTTTGTTTGTTTGCATGAAGGGTCTTTAACACCTAATTTGACACAGAAACACATTGGTCTAATTCTGGATTAGGACTGTCAATTAACCCACGGGTCCAGAAATGCAAAGCTTTGAAAGGCTACTATATTAATTGTTTTTCTGGCTTAATGAGGGATGGGGAGCAGCTTCTGTTAAAAGTACAAACTGTCTGTAGAACTGAACCATGCTTTAACAAGCCACGTTCAAACAACCCAACCCTTTGACAGACAGACAGACAGAGCTGATGATCAAACCAACAACTTCCCTTTACCTGTTCTGTCTTCTACACACCACTAACTTCCCTATTGTAGTATTTTTCTGCAGTGAAGTATAATTGAACCAGCACAGGGCTGAGTCTCTTGACATTTCACTCTTGCTATTTAGACTAGAAAATCTTGTGGTGCTTAAAATAATCTTTTTAGTTTTAGCTGAGCAAACAAACCGAGTCAAACAAGTCAAACTAGGTAGCAGTGGTGTGCTCAAATGTTATTTTAATGTACACAATACTTTGCGCTGGGATGGTAAAAGAGTAGATAAACATTTGACTTGAACAGTTTTCTGTATAGAGAAAACTACTGCTGCTTAAGGTGATGGGTGAAGGATTGCAAAAGCTTTGCCATTAGGCGAGCGGTAGGAGTGAAATGAAGTCTGCAGATGGATTCAGCTCTTTCATCCACCTTGGAAAGGACATGGCCGAGCGTGTTAAGTGATGCATCATGAATGACTGACAGCAGGACAGCACCATAGCTGGTCTTTTCCTGCCTACTGAGCAGCTAATGGTGCAGAGAGCATTTCCCAGTGGGGGAGACAAACACCGAGGTCCTGCTACGATGCCAGATGTGCTGTCAGCTTTGTATTGTCTTGCAGCAACAAAGCACACACTGGGCTCAGCGCTTGTAAGGTATTCGCATTTGGAGTGAGTTACCCGACCATTTAGGTTCTCTTGTGCTGCTCTCCTGCTAGCCTATTCTGAACAACATAAAACCATTTTTAGTGTTATAGTGGGTATCTAAGGCTTTTAAATAAATGAATAAAATGATATATTTTATTGTCTTTAGTAAATTATCTCATTAGAAATTTTTGCGTGGTGAATGTCTAAAACAAAGTGAATGTCCTCATGACAAGTGGTGACATTCTTACACACACTGTGTGAACACTGTATATACACAGACATGACAAGGTGCACACACATACTTTATATAGACAATCAAACATAAATATTCAGACAAATACTCCTCCATTACTGCAGGCCATCTGCCCTATGCAGCAGCAGCACAAAGACCAGATCTGAGGAGTCTACTAATGAGCAGGACTTTTCTGCCATTAAAAATTCATAACCTGCATTTTGCTGTCTAACAACAGAGTCTCTGAAACCACATGGCAGCTGTGACAATGCAAGCCGGGTTCATCTGAGGGAAGCTGTTTTGTTTGTTTGCACTGCTCTGGTACAACAGCCAAGGTGGTGATGACTTGATCACCTGTGACTTTTCTTCTCTTTCTTCTTTTTATTTATTTGTCTCTCTTTTTTCTTTCCTTTTTAGGTAACATATCTTAAAAGTTAACAGGCTTATAAAAAAAAAGTAAAGACATCTTCATTGCGTAAAAATCCATGACTACACATAAAACAGAGCTGCTGTTTTGACACAGACTGACGCCGGCACGGCAGTATGAGCAGACAGAAACAAGAAGTAGTTCATCTTTACAAACCTTGCACGCAATCTGAGATGAGGGCTGCGCGACAGAAAGAAAAGTTGTCTGCTGGAGCCACTCATGAGCAAAGGAGGTTGGGTAGGTGGGTGTGGGAGATTATTGATCTCATTTGTGGACAGGTGGTGTTGTCAGTCAGAGGGGAAGTGAGGGTAGCATGGAGTGGTTTTTATGTGTGCAAGTGTGGCTCAGAAGGCAGACAACCAAAGCAAGACAAACAGGTTCATTAAAAGTTCAGTTTGTACTCTCACCCTACTGATCGGCTGCTTGTTTTTTTTTTTTTTTTTTTTGTTTTGTTTTTGTTTTTTTTGCTTTCTATTCTGTTCTATCTGCGTGTGTCTCCCTCCTACTGAGAGATAAAGTCTCACACACAAGGTGTCAGAATAGTCATATA
>JBAMHX010000014.1:20177898-20195663 GCA_037177515.1 Pseudomugil tenellus | reverse complement strand
ATATATTAAGGACAACAGTTTAAGAGTTAAGCTGCTGCTCTGGATTGATCTCTCACATATGTTGGAGTTGTAGCCACACAGCTGGCTGCAAAGAATTAGCCCAGACATTTGCTTTAACTTAAAAAAGACTACCTTATTATATGATGAACAGAGTGTAATAAGCTCAGTAAACTCCATTTGATATGTCTCCTCTGCTTGTAAGTTTGGTTTAGATCATTTTGAAGGCTTCACATGGAAGAATCTTGCATGAAAACCCATCACAGGACCAAAGAGAGACATGCAGTTATTGAAGATATGCATAGTACGAGCAAATGTAAAACAGATCCCTTTTAAAAACTTGATTTATGACATCTTGCTGCCTCAATGTTACAAAGCTGGTGCGCTATCATTATCCATGCAGGAGAAATAGAAAAGCCCCGAAGAGGATTTGGAAACTTGATGACGGAAGAAACAATCTCTCTCAACCTATTATGACGGCATCCAGCCGCTAGGCACTCAGACAACTGTAAATCTAATGAATCATGCGGGATGAGAAGAGCAGACGCAAAAAGAAAAGTTGCTTTGCATGATGCTTGGAAAAGGGAGAAAAGGTAAAAGCGCAGTGGGTGTTTCATGAGTCACCATTAGTGAGGCTCTGTCAGAGATTACAGACGGTGTGAGGTGAATAAAGCCTAATAAAAAGCCTGCAGAGGAGAGAGAGAAGGGAGCTCAAGTTACAGGTGCAGGAGAAAGTCTCCTTTGTGTTCACTGCTGCAGTTACCACCCAATCATATATGTGGCTCAAGATTCGGGTTAATATGTTAATATGTATGTGATTAAAATCCTAAGTTAACACAAATAAAACCAAAAAAGTGTTGCTAGTAATAAAGCCCCAAATCTACAGGAGCTGTAATCAAGGAAAAGTTTGACATTTTGGGCAAACACACTCATTTGCTTTCCGATGGAAAACAAAAGAAAGGATCAATGCAACTCTCATGTCGGCTCCTTAATGATGGAGCTGAAGCCAAAGGGCAATTAGCCAAGCTTAGCATGAATCCGTGGAGCTGGGGGAGGCTGCGTGCACCGCTCTCTCCAAAGACTCTGAATATCCAGCAGCCCCTCTATAGGCGAGTAATAAACATGTGCAACACTGTGAAAGCTGAAAGAGTGCCAAGTTGTGGTCCAGACAGTTAAACAATGAGTTGAAACTCGTTAGAGAGTTCTGCAAGCTAAGGGGAGCAGCAGATTGAGGTAATTATCCTCAGTAGGTCACCACCAGCAACCCCCTGGACTCCGTTTTCACATGGTCATGTGATACATCCTTATTGTGGAAATATACTGAAGCTGCTCTCTGAGTTTAAATAGGATCGTGCAAAAATCACAGGAGGTGGGTCCTATTCTTTTGTGACACACTGTTTTCCTCACGTATGATCAGTGCTGTCAGTCAAATCCAGAAATAACTGGTTTTCTTTGTTCTTAGGGCCGAGGTACATGTGAAACCCTTTCAGGATGAGAAACAAGAGGGTGTTTCTGTCCATGAATTGCTTGCTAGCACCAGGAAAGTAGGTGTTTGTGAGTCATCCAAGAATATTTAAAAGGATATGGCTTCAACATCAGGACTATATCTCTGTTTCGTGGTATTCTGTACAGATTAAGTTTTCTAGGACCTTTTATCTTTTTTAAATTAATGATCAATTAGTTGACTGGTTTTTTAAGCTTCAAGTATGTCCTAAATTTGACCTATGCTGCTGATATCACACGTCATTTCACCTTATGACTTCCCGCAAAGAGGATATAGATACATGGTGGAAGAAAACAGGAAGTAATTTCTTTGTTTATGCAGATGAGAACTGCATGAGACTGAAGTGAAATGTCACTTTTTTTCCAGCATTAAGAAGCCGCAGGCACAATTTCAAAGATGTTCTTCAGCATCATCCATAATCTTTCCATAAGTATTGACTTCTTTCAGTAATTGTAATAAATTTCAAGACTTTGGAGTTAGGCGCTGAAGATAGAAACAGGCAAAAGTCTGGACACCCCTGGCAAAAAGTGTTGTTCTAAATACTGATGTATACCATCTGAAAGTGTGTGCATGTTTCAGGAATTGTTTTTGTTCTATGCAAAGTGAATAAAAAGGGAAAAGAAAGTTTCACAAAAAAGGTTTGTGCACCCCAAGAGATTTGAGCTTTCAGGAAACTCAAACTCAAAGAAAGCTGGAAGAAAACTTAAGATCTCAACTTGCTAAGCTTATGGATTGTTCTGTCATATTCAGGAAAGGTGATGAAAAGCTGTATAGACAAACAAAACTCCACTTATTTTGCTTTAGCTACAAAGTAGCACAGAATAAAGTAAAAGAGAAAGCTGTCTGTGGCAGGCCAAGTCACCTCAACCTCTTATTTGACTGCAATGGAGCAACAGAAAGATTTAGTAGAGCCTACGATTAAGCTACATGGTTCTATTGCAGCCACTCACTGTAACCTGATATGATAGAATGATTATCCTTATTATTCTGCTTTGGTTAGAGAAACAGCAAAAGTAAGCTTGGAAAAACATATAGATTGCAATAACTGTGCCATCATCAATCTTCAACCTTTTACCAATTTTTCAGGATTTTTTACCACATTTTTGCATGTCATGGTACTTCAAACATCCTCCACTGCATCCTGTCTCAACATCTGCTAATATGTATGTCAAACTCACCTAATTATGTCAGAAAACATATAAAAGCAGATGGAAAGCTCCCAAGAGGGCTGGGCCGCCCTCTTTAACTCTATTACCCTGCGTGCACACACACACACTCACACAGATCAGTCCAAAACATAAGCAGCTTGGAGATACCACAGAGTAGTTCTTACATATCCAAAGCTGCCCTGGAGGCAAAAACCCTGTGATGGATCACATATTGATTTGATTTGAAGCCAACGTAAAAGCTGTCGTCCATGCCCTCTCTGCCAGAGAGGTGAACCCTGATTGAGCAATGGCTGTCCAGAGGGTTCACTCAGGAAACTGTAAGTGGACAGGCTGGACCTGCGCTTAACAATACCCTTTTGTACAAATGGACTGGAAATGAATTGTTGATTCACTGAGTGGAACAAAAAGAGAATTCTGCTAACGGCTATTACCAACACCGTTTCTGAGCTGTTGCTTCTCGACTCACATTAAAATTGATATCTACTATTGTTTTTTGGCAGTCGTTAAAATAAATATTTTGAGCGGGAGTGGCTCAGCCCTACCTGATATTCCCATGTTAGGCATAATGAAGGTGTGGCACCGGCTGGCTTGTGGGTCTTCTCCACCTACACATAATGAAAAATTACTGCCTCAAACCAAAAGTCACTCCTAGACAACAGAAAGATGTTTCCTTACCATCACATCTGCTTCTTCTTTTGTTAGTTTTGCATATTTTTATGTTAAACATCACAAACAAAGAGACGTGAATAGGCTGTTGGCAGCTATGGAAGAGGAAATCAGGTTTTTTCCCTAAAGGCTTGTCAGTGAAACACAAAGATAATTATTTACACACTTTGTTGATGTGTAAATATGTATGCCAAACACAATAATGTGCCAAAGGAAGAATATCCATATGTTGCAGCCATATGACCTGGACGCCTTGCAATCATTCAGTCAAACATGAACTCCTCTCTATACTAAAATATTCTAGAGGTCAAATGCAAGTCCATGTGTCTGACAGCTAAAGCCCAAATGAAATTGTATCATGCAACAGAACAATAATCACCAAAAACAGGAACGGATTTACAACATTTTGAGTGGAAAAAAAAGAATGAAAGTGTTGCAATGACTTAGTCAGAATTCAGATATCAACTGGAAGGATTATTAAGAGAACAATGAATGAACTGAAACAGACTGGCCCAATTCTGCGATAATAAAAGAGACTAGCCATTACAACACGTCATGTAGAATATTATTTCAAATTATCATTATAAAGGTGGTACAAGCTGCTGAGTCGCGTGGATGTAATAATTTTTCACATTGCTTTTGTGCATTTGTTCAGTTTTCAGTTCAGTTTTTGGGACAGACAGATGTTGGCATGGAGTGATTTGTCATGTGTTGTTCATCTGATTCCTACTTCCTTCATTTTAATGCCTGGTAAGGATCATAATGTTATATTAAGTGCTGATATAGTATAATCCTTTAAATGAAAATATATTTCCTTTAATAATACATTTACATATTAAATGGCTGCGAAGTAAGGCAAAAAATATTTTTTCTTATAACATGTTATTCACAAGACACCTCAATATATTTTGAATTGTTTTTATCTGTTTTTTAAAGCTAAAAAAATTATTAATTAAAAGAAAAGTATTTATTCATATCTAAATTATGTACCTGAGTAAAAATGTACTTGTTTTGTTGTCAACTTCAATTCCAGCAGTACTGAATCAGCTTTGTCAGCAAAGTCACACAACACCTCTGGAAAAACCCTTCTTGTGATGAACAGGAATCGATGCCCTTTGCACCTGCTATGTGTATAATATACAATACAGGGGAATAAAAACAGAAACCAGGAGGAAAAGTTTACCAGAAGAAAACAGGACAGGATTCCTCTCAACACTGTCTGGTTGACAGACTGCTGTTGTTGCAAAGCAGCGGAACCGGTTGGTGACAAAAGATGAAGACAGCAAAAACAAAGAGTACAAAATGAGCACGAGGAGTATACCATCCACATATGTGCTGTAAACACTTACATCTAGCTGATTCAGACAAAAAAATAAACAGTGACTCACAGCGAGGCATGCCGCTAACTGAAACACACGCTACACACGCCACACTCACTGTCATCCAGATGTTATTGATGATAAGCCAGGAGCTCTGTTGACATTTCTGATAATGACACATTCTGCCACCTGCCTGGGGGCTGTCCTCTCTGGCCACCACAGCTCAAAGCAAATATCTAAGTGTCTCGCTGCTTGACAGATAATAATCAGTCTAAACATTATGAGTTCAGAGGAGCCATCTCCCACCTGAGGCCTGAAAGCTCTCTGTCTGTCCTCAGAGAGGGAACACTTTATCACATTCTGCTCTTCCTCACTGTGCTGACCTGCTGCATATAATTCATTCACAGATATTTCTTGTCTGAATGCCTGTGAGAGGAGAGTGTTTTGACTAGATGGGGCTTGCTGAGGTTGGGAGGGATACAGCTTTATAATTTCAAGGAGCATAAAGAGAGTAGGCGTAAATTTCCAGTAGAAATTAGAGTCTGAGCAAACAGCTCCTGTCATATCCTGATCAATAGGTCTTCCTGTGGGAGGGAAGTGCTATTGCTATGCTGGCGTAGTGACCAGTGCCTGTCCAGCATCCTGTCATAAACAACTCCAAAGCATAGTCCTTCTAAATAATCAATGTCAGAGGAATGGATGCTGGTTTGTGCACAAAAAATCCAGATGAATTATTTACCCCACATCTTTGTTTACACAAAAACACAATAATCCTCACAGATTTGGGGCAGTGTTTGGGTGGGGTGGGGTTGGTAGGAAATGCAGCACTCTGTATCAGCAGAGGGATCTACTGTGTTTCCAGCCTTTAGAAAAGTAAAGAATTCAATTGTGCAGTGAAAATAAACCCAACGACAGCCGAGTACAAAGAGGCGCTGGTCCTAAGCGAGCACCTCCAGGATTCAGCCCAATAGGTTGGTTTGAGCAGGAATCTATGAGGGAGTAATACGAGCGGGTTTGTTTGGTTATAAATGTTTTAATTCACAGGGGACACTGCTCACAAGCACGAGTAGTAACAATTCATGACCCCCTTCACACTTTTTATGGAGTCCTTCTCTGTAAAATAATACGCGTCTCAGACTGAGTGCTTGCTTTGTTCGTACATGTTTGACGGCATAACCAGCGCAGGAGAATATCAGAAAAACAATGAGAGAAAAAGTTGCCACATAATCTGTGTTGCTTCACATTCAGAAGAGGCTCCAGCCTGATCAGCAGACCGTGACTAACATTTGACTCATAGACAAACAGAAAGAAAAATCTCAATTTGATATTTTACTACCAACTGAACCTTCCTGGAGACCAGAAGGAAGAAAATAAAACAAGTATTTGTCTTCTGTTTGCTTTAGGCAGTCACTGCAGACGGTGTCACCTTTCAGACAAGGACACACAACGGGGGCGTTGATGCATCCCTCTGGCCGAGGCTGATATATGTTGCTCCACCGATGCTTTGTTCTGGTCTGGTGCTGGACACTCGCTCTTACACCACAGCCTAACATCAGAGATATTCATGTGTGCCCAAACCAGCGTGTCAGTTTTTTTCATCACTGTGATTTAATAATAAATGAAGGATTTCTTGTGTTGAGTGGTGTTGTAAATCAGCAGTAAGAGCAAACCGCCAAAGGGAACTGGTTTTACACACACAGCCTATAAGAGGTTAAAAGGTCGTGCTTAACAGGGCTGTCTGACACTAAGAGGCATCTCTTAAACTTTACTTTGTTTAACTTGAGCAGCTAACTATCCCGAGTAATGGAATTATTAACTGCCTCGAATACATCATAGCATGATGAGTTAGCCACCACTTAGCAAATGAGCTGCCATAAGATGTTACTTACACACTCATGATATATGTAGATCAGACCTGATAAGTAGCACAGAAGAAAAGGATGTATGAGTTGAAAGAATGAGTTGGCCCCTTCTGTCTACAATATAATCTGAAGAATACATTGAACAGATGAGTAGTTCTTACTATCATATAGTTTTTATTAAGATGCTTGTGATAAAGGTATGTTGGTTTCTTCAGCTTCAGTTAATACTTGTTGGATGATTTCCTTTTCATGATATATTAGCATAAAGGCCTAAAAGTTCCATGGAGCAGGTCAGTTTCTTTTGTTCACCACAAGTTGCAGCTCTGAGAAGCTTTTCATTCTGGCAGCTTAACTTAGTTAGTAAACTACTCAGTAACCTTGAAAAAACTAAGACCCCCATTTGGAAGAGTTGAGAACAGATGGTCAAACTGTGCCAATATGGCCATTTGCAGACCTCACCGTATCTCTGTACCAAAACATCTATCAAAGGTTATCAGAGTTGGACTTTAAAAATAATATTTATATCCCCGAATGCAGAGTGTCTGATATGTTATGGTTTCATCACAACCACATCTGCCTCCAGATGTCATTTGTGTGAGCACAATAATTTTTGGCTATGTCTCTGGAACTATTTGCCTCGTTGACCTTAAATCAAGTGCAAATAAAAGTTCATGATCTTAGGATGCATCCCATTCTTATGTCCAACCAGGCTGGTTTAAAGTTTCAACACCAGGTGGAAATTTGTGACTGAACATGTGCGTCTTTATATTCTTGTATTGTGTCTATTCGAGGATTGGGAAATTGGAGGATTGGGGGCGTTCGGGGATATATCCCTAGCCATCACTTTTGAAGGCATAGGCCCTGTTACTTATGTAGGCATCAACTGCCAGCATGCAGTGAAATGGTTCATTGTGTGTTTGGGTAGAATTTAAGGTTACTAGTAGCTATATGGTTATAATTATCTGTCTTTTGAAAAGTGAAATTAAAGTTCAAAAGCATAATAATTAACTAAGAGACT
Organism: Pseudomugil tenellus; assembly: GCA_037177515.1. Classification (NCBI taxonomy): domain Eukaryota; kingdom Metazoa; phylum Chordata; class Actinopteri; order Atheriniformes; family Pseudomugilidae; genus Pseudomugil; species Pseudomugil tenellus. The sequence continues at coordinate 20,188,128 of JBAMHX010000014.1, read as the reverse complement.
TAAGTTAAATATACTGCATCCAGACTTCTGCATGGTCCAATCTCTCCATTCCTCACAAGTGCATCTTCATCCCAATTGAGAAGTTTGTTCAATGTCAACATGGATCTCTCATTAAAAAAAAAAAAAAACAGATACACCGATTAGTCAATATTTCAAGAAAAGCAACGACTTCTACGTTGCAGTTTGCATGACTCACCATGCCAAGATTGCCCACCATGATGGCTTCATATACATACAATCACATGGTTTCATGACATAGCTTTAAAACCTCAATAGCTATGTTGTTAAGTTAATATGTTAATATAATCTGTGATGCCACTCTGGGTGAGCAGGAAGTTGGAGGGGGGAATCCACCTTTAATTCCATCTATCTGATCTATCTCTATCTTTAAGCTGGACAGTTACAAAAGTAGCAGGTGAATATAAATGCCATGTAAATGCCAATTTGTTTAATTGAAACTAGAATATTCCCAAAGCCCCCGTCCAGTCCCACTCTGCCCAGCTAATACCAGGATGGCCAAGTGGTTAAGGTGTTGGACTTGAGATCCAATGGGCAGAAGCCCACTCCTGGTAAAATGAAACATTGCCTTTAATATCATGCTTGCCTTTATTCTCTGCAGTTTCAAAAGGTTGATGGTTCAGTTCCAGGCGTCCCTGATGTGCTTAGGCAAGAACCTCCTGATGTTGGGGAATACTTTCTCCAAAAGGGGAAACAATGTGTGAACATCAGAAGTTTCTTGCAAAAGCTGCTGCTACTCCTCTCATAAAGTCAACTACACTTTCTGAATAAAAACACCTCAATAGAAACTTTCGTTCTTTTTCTTTTAGAATAATTAAGGAAGTTTTTTTTTCTAAGGCTGCAGTTCCCCAACAATATTGATGCAATGCATTTTTGGTGCAATAAGTGTTGAAAGATGTTGATGAAAACGTGGCTTTCATTAATAGCGTAGGTGTATTGCTGCATGGCCCACTTGACAAACAGTCTACATATGCTTACTATTAGAATGTAACCACAGTTACGGCTGCATTAGTGTTACTTGTCAAAAGGTTTTCATCTTTTTAGCACAGGGTTAAAGGTTAGTGTTAGGGAGAAAGCAAGATGTAAAAAAATTCTCTTTGAAAACGGTATAAATGTGGTCGTAGCTGTAGTTTAGTAAGCAACAGAAGGCAATCTGACCTGGCAGTAGGCTTATATTCCCCTTTTCCCTCAACTCTGGAAAGTTTATCTACTGTCATCTGGTCTATTGTTCGTGTTATCTGAGGTGATCAGGGCTGAGCTGGGCCTCTGTTCGCATTTGAATCTACTCCATAGTGCGCACAGGCCAGATGGAGGACCTCCACCTGCAGAGAGCATGAAAGAACACTAACTGTGATCTTGTGCTGGATACAAATGCTGCAGGAGGGTCTCACAATGTCTGGAGAAAATAGTGACTCAGGTTGTTCTTTCATAAAATGATTGAAGTCCCTGCTACAGCAGTTCTCTGCCATGCTGGGATCATACTAAGTTAAATAGACATCTACAAAGAACTGGTACTAAATTGAACATCAGAACTGTCATGTAAATAAGTACATAGAAATCCTATGAAATAGGCAAATTTGCATCACTTTGTATAATTGTTTTACAGTAAGTGCAGATGTTCCATGAGGCACAGGGTACTGTTTAACTATTTAAATGCTGTCGCAAGATAAAACCACAATGGAGACGTTGGTGTGAAAGGAAAAGCAACTCTGTTGCGTTTATCATGGACTCATATAAAACACGCTTCCTTCGCAACAACGAGCTGCGTTACTCAAGCAGCCATGTGACATGTTTTGAATGTGGGCCAAAGTTGGATCTATTTCTCCACTAACTGCTGGAGGGTCATGTCACCCATTTCAGTTTTTTTTACTGATTCATGCTCTTTTGTCTCCATCAGCCAGGAGTCCCTGTCAGATCAGGCAGCGTCTGGATTTTTGTTAATCAGCACGAAAATGTTGAGGGGTAAAGAGCCGCCTGCTTCCAGCTGACCCCGACAATGAGAGATCAGAGGAGCGAGCTTATTATTATCAAGCAGATGACAGTCAGGGCAGTGAAGTGTATTTTAAGCTTTCACAATCAGATATTAAATGTTTCTAGTAAAAGAAACATTATCACATAATTCTGGCCTCATGTATTTGACTTGTACTTGCTCAAAGAGACAAAAATATGTGTCAGGGAAATAAGATTTTAAAGCACAGGAAGTGATAGAGATGTCATTTCCATCATGTTTTTTTTTTTTTGTTTGTTTTTTGTTTTTTTGCACAGACCTGCATTTCCACAAGAATTCACAAAAGTATTGTGGACTTGACTGGGGTCAAGAGACAAGTTTTGAAAAGGTCCAACAGCACATGCCACCCCACTGCAAAGTAGGAAGTTTAAGAGGGTGAAGTCCAAAGATAAGCAGCAAGCTTTGTCTTTAAAGTAGCTCTATTGTTCAAATTCAAGCTCAAGACCATTCAAACACACTTGCTATCTACAATGTAGATAGCAAGCAAGCCGGATGCTTTTACAAATATTTTGTTTTTCAAAGTTGATTTATAATCATTAATATTTCTTCTTGCCAACAAAACAATTTCCTCTAGTTGCAATAACTGCAACATCTCACTTGGATACAGAATAGCACAGGTTGTCTACGCTAACTTTTGCATTAGGAGTAGTATTTCTCTGCTGTCTTGTTTTCTTCAGTGAGGCTTGATATGTCTTGTCTTTGAGCGACATAAAACCATAACAAAGGTGCTGAGCATGCAAAGGATGGATCTCTCATGTTGGCCTAGAGCCACCGATCGCACCGCCCCCCTCAGCCAAACGTCTCTGTTCAAGCAGACAGACAGAAAAACAAAAGCAGCCTGACAGAACCTTGACTGATAGATTGATAAAGAAGTTATGCATTCCAATATGAATCATGAGCAAAGTATGCACAAACACGCAGCTGTGCATTCAGCTCATTTAGAGTCGCTCAAAAACATCAATTTTACAGAGCATATGTATCTCAATCTATATAACACACTGTGTGTAAAACACTATGTGGATAACAACTTGAGAAAAACCATATCCGAGGCAACATTTAGTATAGGATGTCACCATATCAAGATCTCATAAGCGCAGGTTTTCATTGTTTAAAGTGCATTTGTAAGCAGCTGCAGTTTAGCTTTGCATGTGTCAGGTTAGTATATACACAGACTTCTTTTCAGTGCCCAGACATGGGATTAAAGGTGTTTGAGTTACCCAAACACTTCTGTGGATTTTTTTGGGCAACACCCAAAGTCAGTCTCGCCAGCAAAGACTAGATGTTTTCTGTGTTAGAGGTTTTAAAAGTGCATGAAAGTGATATTTGATACCAGCTATCATTATGCAGAATTATCTCGTGCCGACTCACTGATGAGTTGCCAGGGATGGGTTGGAACTGGATGGGCTGGTGTTGACTGAGCAGCAGCGCTCATTCTTGTCTTTATCTTGCTGGCATTCTTCTGCCTCATTTCAATAGCCATTCTTCCCTCAAGAGGCCCCTTTGCTGCCGTTCACACCTCTCATGATTTGTATTCAAGTAGCTGGCAAATCTTTTGTATTCTGGGCTGATAGCAATCTGAATCCTCATGCTGACATGGGAGGCTGCCGGTGTCCTAAAGGAACCAGTAAAGAACATTTCTTATTATTGCAGGGAGTCACTTTTTTTTGCTCACTGTTTTACCAGGTTTAAAAATGATGAGAAGGTAAATTGCAAAAGAGAATTAAATTATGTCTAATATACCAGGCAACTAATTTGTTAAGAGAATTGTTGGTTCTCTCTATCAAGCTGTGTTTTAAAAGAAATTAATACATAGAAAATCCAGTGATATAATGCAAAACAAGGAGAAAACTTGCATCACTTTGGATGTCTCCCATCAAAAGCACTAAATCTGAAGAATTTTAGCTTCTGAACTTCCACCGAGATTGCACTGCATCGCTGCAACAGTCTCCCTACTCAAACACGTGCATCTGAATTTAACAACCTTCAGAAAATACAACTTAAATTTGAAGTTTATAAATCATGGAAATTCTTCAGAAGAATTTCTTTTTTTACAAAAAAAAACAACCTTAAAAAAGGCAGTGAAGGAAATTTCCCCTCTGTAGTAAAAGTGATTTAAAGAATGTAATAAATGAAATCCTGTGTGTAACTCGAATGAAATGGAGGAGTTCTTGCTTGCCAACAGATAACACAGCAACTGTCTGCGTCTGAATACTGTTGATAAGAGCATCATAACCATACAGTAGCCTCCCTCTGAGCAGCTGATTCCAAGAGTTTGCTCTCAGTCAGGGATCCCGCTGCAGGCAGATCTGAGGACGACACGAGCGGGACTAATCCAACTCCCTTGATAAGACTCAGCACATCCTCATCACTTTCATTTCTTTCCGGTCCTGTGTGATTCACATGTCCTCAAAAGTGAAATCATTGCTCATTATACTGTTATTAAGTCATTGATGTTTTAATACTGTATTCAATTATTAATTAACATGCTTCTGATTCTTTTTCTAATTAAATTTTCAATGTTTCACTCTTGCTGTGTTTCATACCAGCACTGTGTGTTTTTAACCTGCAAAAATAACAACAAAAGAATAGAATAAAAGTTCAAATCTTGCTCTCACACCACAGTGTCTTAGTTACGGAGCATCAGGTGGAACAACTAGTCAATAATGTCCAGAACTTCTTCGTGAATTTGATCACACAAATGAAAAGCTTTTCACCTCATCTGTTAGCAATAGGAATATTAAGTATGATTTAGTCATGGCAACTCTTTCCCACACTTCCCCATGTAAATAAGCAGCTGACATGCCACAATGCACTACATCTCACTGCTAAACTCTTCAATTCAGCTGCAAATTTTGCCCTATTTTGAAGATAAAAAACACCTTAAATAGAATAATTTTGCTGCTAAAACACTATCATACCTTTGCATGCCCTGTTCACACAGAAGAAAGACCACTTAATGAATGTTTTCACTGTCGTTCCCATGGCAACAAACACTACCCTGTCTAAATAAATATGACTTTCAATCCAAAGCAGATGCATAAGCATTAACAATCCCCTTCCTTTGCACAAGAGGGAAATGTAGACTCAGTGATGCAGATGTATCTAGCCTTGCTCTTATATATCAAAGCCATAAAGTAGCATTTTGTGTCACATATAGAATACTAAGATCAGAACAGTCTGTTTGAGAAGAGGGTGTGTAGTTTCATGTAGTCTGGTCCTGCGTCAGTGGCCTAACTGAAATAGAGCTGCGGTTAGACATGAGAGAGAGGTTGTTCAAGACATCGAGGTACCAAAGCGGTTTGAAAAACGTCACATACTATTGTGTGTGTGTTTCCTATTTTCACTTCAAATCTAGTGGCGGTAAGGGCAGTTATCAGCACTTAGGGAACGGAGACATAACAGCAGTTGGGAAGTGACAGAATGTGGAAAAAGGTGAGGACAGATTTGAACCTCTGATGATGAAAACTGTCATCACACAGTTATAAAGTGATATGTAGAAAGAAGGAGGAGGCTTGTTGCCACGCTGACTGAAAGAGAGAAGTGCACAATATGACTAGCTTCTTTCATCCTACGCTTGCTTTCATTTGCAAACAACTTTGTCAGATGTGAAATTACAGCATCCATACAAAGCTGTTACTACAGAGTATAAGTTTAGTGCTTATGTCACTATTAATACATTAATATTGAAAGGGTGGGTGGTCATCAAATTAAAAATAATAAAAGCCCTCTGAGAGCAAAATTAGTCATTTTTCTTTGTTTTGTTTTAGTCAGTGATTGTGAGCATTATTTTATTTTAGAGTTAGAATATCTAATGGGAACTTTAGCAACTCCCAATCTAATCCTGGATCCAGGTAATGTTCCAGATCACCCCTGTTATCCAATCACGTGTTCTTTATTCCATTTATGACCATTTCCTTAAAACCCATAACTCATCCTGCTAACGCACAGACAAACCAAGGCTGCTGAATACTTACTGAATACTTAACACCTACAACCCACCTTGGCGGAGGTAAAAACTAAAGATTAGATCAATAAGATTCTCATTTGCATCGGTAGGATTAGTAAAAGCATTTTCAAAAGTCAATTCGTGCGAATTCACTCAACTTTGTTCAGTTTTGTTCATTTTTTTAATGCAGTTACGCAAGAAACCTTTTTTTCTAGAAGCAACAAGTTTCACAAAGCGCCACATCTGACACAAACAGTGTTTGCTTTTTATATACGGTGCCGTTTTTGGATACGAAGCGCGCGTGCTGCTGCTCCTCCTCCGCGGGGAGGGGTCAGGGTACCGGTCGCAGGCTACTTATGGAGGGGCGCGCGCACACAGCCTTCACTGATCCCACTTCAACACATGCGAACACGCGCAAACTGCACCCAAATTTGTATGATCAAAGAGTCGCGAACATGGACGGGGTGAGTCTTATTTGCTGCTTTTTATGCGTCTGCGTCAGATACTTCTGCGTCTGTCTAAAGTTTTGCTTCATTTGTGAAGAAAAAACACAAAGAAACTTGGAAAAAAGTTTCAGTTTGTAAATGATGGTGCATGTAAACTTTTTTATTAATTGCAAACCTGTTTTCTTCTTTCCCCCCTGACAGCTTGACATCACATACTTTTTTGACAACAGTACTGATAACAACTCAGAGGAGTCTGGAGACTTTTCCGACTTAACTTATGAAGAACCATGTGGCAGAGCGCTGAGCACCAACTTCAGCAAAATCTTCCTCCCCACAGTTTATGGAATAATATTTGTCCTGGGGATAGTTGGCAATGGATTGGTCATTGTTGTCATGGGTTACCAGAAGAAAGTCAGGACAATGACGGACAAGTACCGGCTCCATCTCTCTGTAGCTGACCTCTTGTTTGTCCTCACGCTCCCCTTCTGGGCCGTGGATGCAGTGAAAACCTGGTACTTTGGAAGCTTCCTTTGCGTGTCTGTGCACATGATCTACACAGTGAACTTGTACAGCAGCGTATTGATCCTGGCTTTCATCAGCTTGGACAGATACCTGGCTGTTGTCCGGGCCACTAATAGCCAAGGCACGAGGAAACTGCTGGCGAGCAGAGTGATCTATGTGGGCGTGTGGCTGCCTGCTGCCATTCTGACTGTACCCGACATGGTGTTTGCACGGGTGAAGGATGTCGAGTCCTCAAATTTCTTCTTCTCCCAAGACAACCAGGAGACAGCAGACATCCAGACGATCTGCCAGCGCATCTACCCAGTGGAAAATAATCTCATATGGATGGTTATTTTCCGCTTCCAGCACATCCTTGTTGGCTTCGTTCTTCCTGGCCTGATCATTCTCATCTGCTACTGCATCATTATCGCCAAACTATCGCAAGGTACCAAAGGCCAGCCTCTGAAGAAGAAAGCGCTTAAGACCACAATCATCCTCATCCTTTGTTTCTTCAGCTGCTGGCTGCCATACTGCCTTGGCATCTTTCTGGACACCCTTATGATGCTCAATGTGGTCTCATCTCCTTGTGAGCTGCAGCAAGCGGTGGAAAAGTGGATTTGTATCACTGAGGCGCTGGCCTATTTCCACTGTTGTCTGAACCCCATCCTCTACGCCTTCCTGGGAGTGAAGTTTAAGACAGCAGCCAGGAATACACTGACAAGCAGCAGCAGATCCAGCCTGGCTCTGATGGCCAAAAAGCGAGGGCCAATTTCTTCTGTGTCAACCGAGTCAGAGTCCTCAAGTGTTTTGTCGAGCTAACTTATAGTCACTTTGAGAGACTATATCCTTACACTCAGGACTGAAGAAAAAAAAGCTCTGCTTTCATTTCAAAGAACTTACTACATTTTGTACACATGTAGATAAACATTTTTTTTTTAAGAATACGTTTTTATTTTTATGGCTTCACTGTTGTTTTTTGTGTGGGGATTTTTGAAAGTTTCTTTTTCTTTTACAAAGACAATTATTTCCTCAGGCTGTGCCTCATTTCCATTCCTTAAACTTTACAATCAAGACCCCATTACCGCTGTTATAAAGTCTGTGATTGTTTTCTGGACTGGTAAACGCTGTACATAGTTTTGTAGCATTTGTGTGTTCGCACTTAAATTGTGTGATTATCTGAAAGCTGTTATTTATTGCTGTCATTCCCACTGGATGTTTGTAAAATAAGGAAACTGTAAGCTGCTTTGTTTGTCCACCATTTTAAATGTGTTTTAATGTAAAATAAAAGTTTTGGCATTCTTCTTATACATACAATGTGGTTCCTTCTTCTTTTTTTCTACTTTTTTAAACCATGTCCACCCCTTAGGGATTGAGTGGGTGTGTGTGCGTCTTGGGTGGTGGGGGTGGGGAGTCTCCTCAACAAATGTCACCACCTGAACTGACTGAAAAGCAGGAGGACTGAGCAGACAGGCCCTGTAATTGCTGGAACATCTGTGCACTTTACATCTAAAGCAGCCATGGCACAAACGGTTAAGTCCTCACTCATAATTAGCACCCATATGGCTCCTTAACAAAGAAATTAGCATGTTGGGTTTTCCCTTGAATTATTTGCTTTCTTTCCAGTTTGCAAGATATACTACCTTCATTATCTTTGGCTTGTAAACAAGTCATTTCCTCATTCACCTAATAGAACGGGTCAGTAGGTCAACTTAGCCATTACTTAAATCACAAAACCAAAACCTAGAACCAACGTTAAATAGCCTGGAGATGTAAAATAGGCCGGCATTGTCTTTCATGAGGATTTATGCAATGAGTCAGTTGTAATGAATCCCCTTGAACAAGAAAGTGACAAGATAAGACATAAAAATGACACATTTTGGAGAAGTACTCACATTAATCACTCTGTGATCTCTTTATCGGAGATATATGTGCAGATTGAATCTGAGTGGACTGGTGACAGAATGATGTTCAAGCCGGAGACCAAAGGAAGCAGACAATAATAGATGTCAAAGAGACTGAAGCTTTCAAATGGCCTCTTTACAATGTAGCACAGGCATTCACTCCAAACTTCCAGTGGAGATGCATTTCCATGTCGTTGAAAGAAAAGGCGAGAAAAGAGGCGTAAAGTGCTCTGATTAAAGTTACTGGCTATTTGAGGAGGCACTGGTCTCTCACAGTGAAGCAGGATAAAATAAGAGGCACTTTTTTTCAGTTGGAAATGTAACCAAATGATCCTAGATTAGCATAGCAGCATGCTTTCTTCAGCTAGCAAAGACCAAAAACTATTTTTTTTTTGGTTTGGTATAGTCTCCTGATTTGTTTCCCTTCTTAATGGACCAGACAGATTTCAGCCTGCTTGAAGAAGAGAAGAGAGTTGAATCAGCAATTAGAAATAAGGGAAAGCAGATTTGTGTGTAAAAATCTTTCCAGTGTGTTGCACTGTAAACAAACCATGCAGTATCACGAGAAAACAAACAATGCGCAGGGAAGCTGTTATTCAGAATGAACTGAAATCCCCACTGGAGTGAATAAATCTTAAATGCTGCGATATAGAAATTAGTTCTTGGACAGCAGAAGGTTCCCTTTCATTCATTATTGAAACCTCTATTCTCTCTGTGTGAAGAAGGAAAAAACTACTGCAGCTCACATTTCCAATGCTGCAACTCTGTGCTCTTATGAATTTTTATTTATTTATAAGATAACCCTCTTTTACTTTATTAACACTGTGGTGACTACCTAACTCACTAAAAACACAGCAATTTGTTTTCACTTTTGATGCATTAGTTGTAAACAACACCATCTCATACATGTACATTCCAGCAGTTTCCTTGGTTAAATGATAAACTTTTAAAATAAGTACGTAATTGTTCCTTTCTGTAATTCATTACCTCTGCACCCAGTTCCAAACTGGGGCTTCATCCAGCTGCCCAGTCAGCTTTTGCGTCGTGACATGCTCCACTAAAGGTTACGTTGTTTTAGTTGGAAAATGAGTAAGAGGAAGACTTTTTCCTGCATCGGGAGCTCCTGTAGCCAACAGCCTTAGCTTTGATGACAACCCAACTTTAGTCAAACCACAATCACTTGCTGTGCCTGACCGTTCCTGCAAAGGTCAATGGATACCTGGATGCACTTAGTGCACTCAACCAAAAGCCTGAAAGTTGTTTCACACTTTTTACTTTGATGTGGATGTAAAGCATCCCATAAAGTTGCCACTGTATATATAGCTGCTATATATATATATACATATATACATATATATATATATATATATATGTATATATGCGCTCACCGTACCAACACACACATCCCTT
>JBAMHX010000014.1:20166527-20177798 GCA_037177515.1 Pseudomugil tenellus | reverse complement strand
TTTCACACTTTTTACTTTTGTGTGGATGTAAAGCATCCCATAGAGTTGCCACTGTATATATAGATGCTATATATATATATATATATATATATATATATATATATATATATATATATATACTAGCATTAACTGTCAGAACAGAAATTAATTTGTAAAATTACTCAGGAAGTCCCAAATCATATTAAATCCAAATTTACAAACACTTCATAACCCCTAATATTTATATCAGGACCATACCCCTAACAAGTCAATAAATAAACAAATAAATAAATAAATAAATAACACCCATAAGAAGATTTCAAACCCATTGTCAGGCTTCATGAGACTCGTGAGCTTTGTGTTGATGAAACCAGTTTCTATGGTATATGAATGTGAGACACAAACCGTTTGCTTTGTATTAATAATATAATTAATGCCAGAGAACAATGAAACACTCAGAGAATAATTAAGAAAGAAAAGTCTGTTAAACTCAAATGTAAATCAATGTCTTTTAATGTATAATGTGTTGTTATTTGAAAAAAAACACACACGTTAGCCTTCTTCACATGAGGTTTGAACAAAATTGGACCTTTCTGGAGCTATGTATGCCTCAAAAAAGTTGATGTAACTTAGTCTAATTCCCATTTAATCTCAAATATTTTTAGAATATTTTATTTCCATCTGAATATGTACAACAAAGCCCCAATTTTTAAGGAACATATCTTCCCAATACATTAGTCCCAATATAATCTTAATATGAAGTAATTTCCTCTATTTTGTTTATGGCAGTCTATTTTGTCTACTCCATCAATTCCACCGGATAAATACAATTCAGCCGGAACTACAGTCCTTAGTTCGTTTCTAGCCGGACTGACAAGCATCCGGTATTTCGACCTCCGTCAAAACAGGTTTTTCCTTCCTGTGCATGTCCATGCTGTGAACAGCTGATGCAGTGCTTCTCCTTAGCAAACAGTTGAAAATATATTTTCCTTATTTTCCAAACGTACAGCTCAACATGACGAAAGAGGAAGTCCAAGGGTAAGAACAGTGTCAGAGTTGTGTCTCCGTGACTTACATCATGTAGCTTCACCAGATCGTTTAACTGCAGAGTGCTAGCTAGCATGGCTAGCTGCTAGCGTACATTGCCATAACCTGCAGCAGATTGCATCATCTGATAGTGTGAATGAAGATAATATAAAGTAATGCTTGTGTGAAAAGAAACTTGAAATGTCAATACAATTACACATTTAACTTTCGATGAGTAAAGTTAATATTGTTAGGTTTTGTCATTGTACATTACTGTCAGATCCTGTCAGCTTTCTTGTTGATCATAATTCACGTTAAGAGCTTAATGTGAAGTTAGACAGGCAGTGTGGTTTGGCTTGTCAAATAGGTTTAAATGCGTTTTGCGCTTTAGTTCACAGTGAATGATCAAGAATAAAGAAAACTAGAACCTTGCGAGTCAAAACGTAGCCCTGCCCAACAAATAGCAGAACTGAAACCATTCCTGATTGTGTTTTAACTGGCAGGATGTGTCAAAACAAAACTAACTGGGATCAATGTATGTTTTTAATACATAACCCCAAAAGATAATGGAAACTAGCATAAAAGCAACTTAAATGATAACTTATCTACATTTCAATAAATCACAACCTGTTATCAGTAGAAATCATGTTTCGAATCATTTAAAATATAAATCTGGTGTCTTGTACTGGAGTGTATTGAATGGAACACACACTTTTGTTTTATATTAAACTGTTATTAACTTTTATTGTACCATTATCATAAACCAGTATGAGAAATGTTAACCATATACCAGTAATGCACTTGAAAGTGCAATAACTGCTGCATTGGGATATGATAGCATAGCAGCTGGTGAGATATTGATATAATTAATTTATTTGTACATTAAATGCATTTTCCTCTTAGATATAGTCATTTGAGTCAGTAGTTTTATTAATATACATTTTAAAATGCAGTTTTCAGGTGCTTTGGAGAGAAGTGGGAATGGCTGTCTACTGGGCTGGAAGTGTCAATGTCACATTTGCTCGTAGAGGAAGTACAATTGTGGTCTGAAGTCCTCCCTTGGAAGTCATAATATGTTTTGAATTTAACTTTTGTTTACGTTTTATTGCTATTCATAGTTGGTCTTTGGTCCTTGTTATTTCCTGTGACTAATACAGGGGCAGCTCCCACAGTCCTCATGGGCTTCCTTCAGGTCAGGACACCTGTTGTTTTTCAGGGACTAAAGTGCTCATTCCTTCACCTCTGGAGTCCAGCCACAGCTGTAACAAAGCCCAAAGTTCAGACTTTTTATGATGTTCAGTTCTATTGGGTTCTTCATCTATTGCCGCCTTTATTTTGTGACCGAAAGTATAGAGCTTATCGCCTACACTGATGAATGTGTCATTCATTTCAAAAAGAGTATTTTTTATTACCTGAATAAGGATTTAGAAGCGTAATTTTGTAACTGATGCACAAAACAATGTCCTTTTGTCACTTTTTTCTTTTTGAGGTGATGCATTTTGACCTTGCAGCCAAAAGACGGTTGCTTTTATTTATCTATTACCTCATTGCAGCTCCAATTGTCAGCAAATATCGCATGCTTATCAACACAGTGTAGTGTTTTATGTAGCAAATGAAGATTTCTTTTAGATGAAATAAATGTGTTATCATAAATGTATAAACGGCATTCTTTCCCTGCATTAGAGAGTGTTGGTCGGTTTACTGACCCACGGTGTTTATCTAACTAATCTTACGATCTTGTGTCTCAGGTTCAGCTGCTCCTCAAACTCTCACCCATTCATTCTTCCAGGCTGAAGCCACTTTGTTAGGAAGAACAATAGGATTAAAGGTTGCCCAGACTTAAAAGCTGCTGGTGGTGATGGCTCAGAATTAATTTTCCCAGGCGGTCAACTCCTTCCTTATGGGCTGCAAAAGAAATGGAGGGTGGAAGCGGACTTTTCTGTTTATGTTATGTGTTTCTTCCTGTTTCAGAACGACGGAGGAGGATCAACAGGCTCAGTCAAAGAAAGCAATGAAGAAACAGCAGAAGGAAGCAGAGAAAGCTGCAAAGAAGGCTGAGAAACAGGCCAAACTGGTCAGTTTTCTATTGTTTTTTTTTTTTTTTTTTTAGAAGGAGGTCTTTTTCTTTTTTGATGTTTTACATCCGCCAGCCTTTTTACAGCCAGTATGATTGACATGCTGCTCTGGTGGGCATTGTGGGCCCAGCAGGGTTGGTAAAGCGACAGGGGAGGCAAAAGTGTCCATTGTTTAAGTATTCCTGCTTTTTTTGGCTGTGTTTATGTTGACCCACACAAAGCACTATTTTCTTCTTGATTCTGAGTGCATGCAGTTAACATGATGTTACAGCAATTCCACAAAGTGAAGGTCACATTCATGAAAACAGTTTTTCATTGAGAAGGTCTTCAGGACATTTATCCCTGAACTAAAACATTTGTTGCACCTCTGCTGATTTATTATTTTTTTCATTCAGAAAAAGACAGTTAATAGCTACCTAATAATAAATCAACTATCATCTAACAGGATGCAGTTGCTACAAACAGACACGTACAGACAGATTATTTTGTTTCTTCATAACCAGCAAAGCCAACAGAACTTAATTTCATCTTGTCCTGTTTGAAGAGTTACCGGCAGACGTGATGAAGAGTAGTTTCTGATTTTGAATACAGGGTGTGCAGAATTATTAGGCAAATAAGTATATTGACCACATCATCCTCGTTATGCATGTTGTTTTACTCCAAGCAGTACAGTTTTGAAAGCCTACTACCAATTAAGCATATCAGGTTATGTGGATCTCTGTAATGAGAAGGGGTGTGGTCTAATGACATCAACACCCCCAGGTGTGCACATGCGGCAATCTCTGGCTGCCAATGGTGACGCCAATAAGGAAGTATAAATACTTGCAGTTTACCCCTCGGTGCTAGATGACTGGCTGCAATGCCCATAAACTCCCGTGTTAAAATATGTTACCATTTAGTTGCCTTATGAACATTGTTTATAGACCTTGTAACAAAGTTTTCAGCTTGGAAAACTTCCCATTTATTTCCACCCAATATTGTTCCTTTTTAATCATACATCCAGTGGAATAACCGGATGGAACAAGATAAGTGTGAAGTCTATCATAAGTTCACATCTACCTGACCCTCCTCTTACTCCAAAGGCCTAGAACATAAATATGCTCACAGACTTTATGTGGTAAAGATACTGCAAACAATATTATTTTAATACGCAATGCCCATGTCCGACTCTTCAGATCTATCCTGCAACTTTTAGATGTGCCGTGTAAAGGCCCACTTTTATTCTATGGCTTTTAAAACCTGGGGAGTTGTGTGGTCCTCTGTGTCTTTTATGTATTTTAATTGTTCGTTTTAACCATTTTACTAGAATTTATTTCCTTTAATATTGTATTACTTGTTTTATTATTCAGTGATGCCTGTATTTTATTACATTTTATTTAATGACAGTTTGGATTTTGATGTGCAGCACTTTGGAGACATTAAGTTTTTAAAATGTGCTTTATAAATAAAATGGATTGAATTAGAAAGGTTTATATCAGGCGTGATCCACCTGTCATTCCTTATTAATGTCCTCTTTTTGTTATCGTTTAATCAATAAGACCTGCTTCTAAGCACACTTACACTTTGCAAATGACTATTTTGCTATTTTATTTCTTTAGAAAACATAGAAAAAAAGACTAACAAATGTAAGGATTTTTGCCTAGCAGCCTCTGGTAACATTAGAGAACTCGCAGCACATGCATCATGCCTGATCCCTCAGTACAATGCTTCCACTCCCCTTGTACATGATGTTTTTACAAGGAGGTCCTATAGAAAGTGGTTCCTGTTTTGCCTTACACAAAGTGGAGGGAGATACAGGGGACACATGATTTTAGGCAAAGTGGGGAGAAAAAGTCGCATGGCACAGCATCTGATGTAAGGACGACAATCAAATATAGCAGTGCATTTTCATCTAAAGCTGCTTCACTGAAAGCTTACATGTTGTCCTGAAAGAGGATGAAACCTCTGCTGAAAACTCCTCCCCTGCTTCAGCTTCCTGCACCTAACAGCACTTTGCAACCTGTTTACATGGTACTTTGGAAGGAAGGAATTAAATATTTTCTTTGGCCGCTCCCTTCACAATCTGTGCAATTTAGGAAAAAAGTCTTTTAGAAAGGAGTGTAGTTTGACACACTGTGCAGTGCTGTCATCACTCCTGTGGCTTTGAGATGTGAATGCAGCATGTATTCTTCCAGGTGAATTCAACCAGTCAGATTGCTTTCATGGAGGCAGTAGGTGCTGTCACTGCCGGCTCCACTGGCTGCTGACATCAGTGTGGCATAGCGAGCATTGCCTCAGGGAGGACCTGGAAGCTGACTTGAATGTTTATCGAGTGCGTTAGTCTGCTTTTCACCCTGCAAACACTTGTCGCTTTTCGTGGGACCCGTGTGGCTCGGTGGCTTTTATGACTATAGCAGGTCTATATTCACTTGATCGTAAGCTCCCCATACCATCCATCATGTGACTGGTTTATCATATCAAGGATGGGTGATTCCAATTCACTCCACTGCCACCAGCCATTTCTGCTCACCAATATCAATTTGCATAGAAAATGGAACTGTAGCATTGCCCAGACTCGATCTCATCGGACTCTGGAAGTCATTTCCCCTACAAGTCGGTGCAGAGATAAAGAATATCTGTCCAATTACACAGTTTTCTATTACATAGCAATATCTCCTGCTGCCATTACTCATTGTCTGTGATGCATTGGAGTAATGTGTACAGGGGGCTGTGCATTCTCGGGATCTGAGACTTGGCTCTTGGACTGAGCTATGATTTATTATTTTTATTCAAATCCCTGATGGTGTAAGATAAAAACGCAATTTACATGACTGTTGTAGCAAAATGTCCTTCCATTTGACATGGAGTGTTTTTTTTTTTTTTTAAGCATTCATTATTTGCTGTTGAATGTAATGGCCAAATAACAAGAGGACGATCTGTTCGCATCCAACTTTAACAGTTCTGTTGCCGTTTTGTGTTTCAGGCTGCCGAACAACAAAACGCAGAGGAAGATGTAAGTATTCCCAGCAGACCACCCCACTCGTACTATAAGACCAGCTCATTGCTTCTGTGTCCCACCGATTTCACACTGTTGATATAATTTGAATGCAAAATGCCCGCATGCCTGACTCTGTAATCTGCACAACAGTTCTTACCAAAGAGCAAGATAAGCTCCGTTATCTGTCTTCTCAGATGTACCAGACAGACAGACGTCAGATACTAGTGAGATCAGAGCAGCAGAAATGTCTCCAATGTGTACACACTAATAGGTGTGATGTGCTTTTGTGTGTTGTTGAAGGACTTTGCCAAGGACCGATACGGGGTTTCAGCCTTGGTTCAGTCCCAACAAAAGCTCGGTTAGTATGGAAGTTATCCAACACACTCATACACGCAACTTTATATCTAGGAAAATGAAATGTTAATGATTTGTAAATGGTTTGTGAAGAAACAAGGACTAAAATAGGACTTTTTTTTGTTATTTATATACACTCTTCACAGAACAAAAAAAAACACCAAAGTGAAAGAAAACTGTATCTCAGACGTATTTAATCGCTCTTTACCACAAAGCGTGAAAAACAGATGAACAGAGCGAGATAGTAAAGCACACGTAGTAAACATAAAGGGGGAAATAACATGAAAACATTGTTTTAAAGTTGATTTTTTTCATGTTGAGTGTGGTCTCTCGCTTATCTGCGTGCTGCAGTATTCGGTTTCCTGTCAATCATTTGATGCTTATGAGGAGACATCTGAAACTTTGCATGGTTTGCATTTTTCCCAAAATCATGGGAAGGAAAAGCTGAAGTGCCAAATCACATGGATTCATCACTAACGATTTATCAGGAGCCAGTCAAGATTACGATGCTTTGTTTGGAAACAGGTTCACACACAGATACAAGCGCTTGTCCAAGTTGTTGTAGTGAAGAAAGATGAGATATCCCGAAGCAGAAAGTACGTTACTAGCGTACCTATCGGCATAAACTGATATACGTCATGAGAGATGCTCTTGATTTTACCTTTTGACATTATTTCAGCCATATCGGGGGGGTTGTTATTTAACTAACTGCATTTTTAAGAACTCCCTGAAAGTAAAGCAGCAGAAGGACCCGTTGATGTCAGCCATCTGTCTAGGTGCTCTTTCGGCTCCAGTGGCAGCAGACAAAGCAGGGCCTCCCTCACCTGCATGCCAAGCTGGTTTTGGGGGGAAGGGGGAGGTAGGAGAGGGGGGGTAAATAGGTTGAACGGTAAGGACTTTCATGTGGGTTGATGGAGAGTTCCAGCCAAATGGGGCAGGCTTTGTTTTCTCTGGTGCAGCCTCGTTGTCTGCCTCCACCGCCCTTCAGTAAGGCGTAAGCATGCCTCAGAGTGATACAGGTGAAACTAAAGTCAATTTGTCATAAAAGCCAGTTTTAGACAGCTTTCAGCAGGCCTCCTAGTGTGTCTTATTTATTAGTCTGCCTGTAACTTGAGCATTTTATTGTGCTTGTTTCTACGCGTGCACATACATGCTCTTTCGCAATCCTTTTCTGCCTTTGGGAGTCGGGAAAGGTAGAGGAGGACGGTTCTCCAAGCGGGTGAAGAAAAGTTCTTTTAAAGTAATAAAACATTTTTTTAATGTGTGTGTGTGTGTGTGTCTGTGAGCCAGACAGGGTGTTGGTGCGCGTCCAAGACCTCACTCCTACGAAAGCTGACCAGCTGATCTGGTTGCGCGCTCGAGTCCACACCAGCCGAGCAAAAGGTGAGATCAACACCCCCCGAAAAGCCTTTGTTCATCTTTTTTTTTTCTTTCTTTCTTTTCGGCTTTTTGTTGCATGAAAGATACAAACAGCCAAGATGAGATGCTCTCTGTGTTAATCCTCTGTGTGCTGCACTCAGCATTCAGAAGCATCTGCCCCAGGGCCATCTCTCCACAGCTCTCCTTTTACTTCCAAATCAAACAGCAGTGCCAGCCAACTTTAACTCTGTCTGGTTGGATTTCTTCTAACTTCAGATAGTGACATCACTCTCTTTAGGTTCAGCATTATAAAGGAAAAGGGGGGGCTTTGACTGGAACATCACATGGCATTATGCACTAAGCAAACCCAGAATAAATTTCACAAGACTCAACCTCCCTTTTTAGGATTGTACATACTTGCAAAGCACTTTTTTTTTCTCCCAGTGTCTCCTTGTCAAGTAGTTTGACCCGGGGCTATTCTCGATATCCTTGTCAGACTAGAATTTTGCTGCCAACTGGAAGATCAGATAACCTGTCCGTCCTCAATTCCAGCTATGAAACATCTCTATTGGACTACGGTGAGCCTGCTGAACTTCACCTCCTCAAAAACTCACCTGTTGGGTTTTTAAAAATTTTTTCCCCGCTGTGTTAAAACAGTGGTTACAAATTAACTCAAGCCCTTACGATGATGGTCTTTCGCCATTTCCTTTCCAAGATAACTTCCAGTGTCAAGAGTCACTTCCCATCTACTTGTGTTTTCATTCTCCGTGCTCGCTGTAGGATGTCCGTGTGAGCAGAACAACATCCTGATTTAGTGTGGGATGAGCTGCTTCTGTTGGTGGGATTCTGGCACTGCTATTATCCCCATCACCTTCCTCCTCCTCCTGACAGCCAGTGAACTTCAAAGTGTTTGGGTGGTCCCATTATCTGTTTTTTTTGTAGACTTGCTTGTTTACACTCTTTGTAGGTGTGTGTTTGTGTGTGCATGTTTGATAGGAAGGTAGCAATCACACTTTCTCCCTTCAAAGACAAGCCCCTGTTCACAAATGTCTGACACTCTACCTGATCCCTGTAGCTGCAGGACACCTTCATCTAGAGTTAAACACTGATCGAAATGCTTCAAACAAGCTGCCCAGGGTCTTGTCATGACACACCAGTTAAGCTTCTATCTGCTGTTGTTGCTTGGTTTCCAGGGAAGCAGTGCTTCTTGGTCCTGCGTCAGCAGCAGTTTAACGTGCAAGCGCTGGTCGCAGTGGGAGATCGTGCCAGCAAGCAGATGGTCAAGTTTGCTGCAAAGTGAGTACTGAGACTGTTTTTCCTGTCAGACGCAGCAAAGACAATGGTGGGAAAATCCTGGGCCCCGATCGTCCATTTTCACACATTCAGAGTGAGAGAGGGGGGGCACATCACTCATTTTTTTTTCACTTGACAACCCAAAGCTGGCTTTTTAACAGGGCGGTATAGAATCGTGTTTTAATGGAGCACTTCCTGTCAAGATGGTAGATACGGCAGCTTGGATCAGAGGAATAAGGCATGCTTAAGTGCCAAGCATCATTAGTCATGTTAGCAGCTAAATCAGGGGCCATTATTGATAGAATATGAATGAACACAGCTTTCAGAGGGATATGTACAGTACTGAAAGATACGGCGAAGGGCTGACTTGGAATAAGGCTGGTAGCAGTGGTTCACAAGGTGCCTTATTTGTGAAAATAAATCTAATGGGGTTATGATGCAATGCATGCAATTTACTCAAATGTGGAGACTTGATTTCTGCGCAGGAATTTGTTTTGCAGTACGCCCGGTGTTTAGCGAATTTAACATGGAAGACTTTAATGTGTGTTACGTAAGTGGCTTTTCTGTATGTGTTGCAAATTAGGCAAACGCCCCGAAAGAAGAGCCGTTATTATTTAGCTTGAGTAATGTAGACATTGCAGCAATAGTGGCTGTTGGAAATGTAAGAAACAAACATGGTGAACAGTAGGCTCCAGATTTGTATATTCTGCCATATTTCCAGGGAGGATCATGAAAAGTTGGAATATTATTTGACTGGCTGGTTTTGGGAAAAGGGTACAAAAAGAGTCGAGTTTAGAGATATGCTGGGCAGCTTCGTAAAACTGAGCTGACCCGGAAACTCGTTCTCTGATCTGCAGCTTCTCTTTCTGCTTTAAATGCACCATCAAATGTCAGGATGTCTTATTGGCCTGTGTGTGTTCGTGTCGGGTGGGGGCGTTTCTCTTGTTCGAGTTGACCATATTAATTACAATATGAATATTTTAATGCTCTGATTTATTCATAGATTTAGGATTGCTTTTTGAAGCTATTACTATATATTGAATATAAAGTGAAAGAGCAAACTCACAGCTTGTTTTAGACAAATTACACTTAGAAAACAAAGTATGCATGGCATCATCTCCAAATCACAGAGTCCCTCTTTGAGGCACAAGCATGCACGGTTTCCACTAACACGGCATTTAAAAGCAGTCTGATTAATTTTAAAGCTAATAAAGACAAGTTGTTTGTTATAAAGAAACTGTTTTCTTGAATATATTCCAATATCTACTTGTAAGCTGATAAAATAGAGTTGAACATTTTGAGTTGAATTGGAGAGGCTGAACTTGATTTTACATAACTGTAACTTGGATGTGTTTTTGTAAACAGCTAAACTAACAATCTTTAACTCAACGAACTGTAAACATGTCACATATGAGATGTTTCACAGCCTGTGTGAGTCAACTTGACAAATTTCTGCTCATGTTATGTAAATGAGAGCAAGTAGTGTGGCGTTGTGGAAGTATGTAGGAGTCATCAGAAAACCTGTTTTCACTGATGCCGAGCTACTGGTTCTGCGGTCAAAGCGACCCTTGATCTCAGCAGCCTGACCTGATTTGTCTGAAGTGTCACAAAGCCTCCACTGTTCCACAGTTCCTCTTCATTTGACCCGATTGTGACGATCACTACACAGATCCTGATTTCCTTGTTGCAGGAAAGCAAAGGCACAAGCAAATGTCTCGTCTTTACTGCCATCCGTAGAAATATGTTTGCACAACAGTTGTTTTGTTTCATGTTCCTTCAATCTGCTTCTGCAATCTCGTGTCAACGCAATCACACTGCATTGCAAAACAAAACACCTAACAAGAAAACAAGTAAACTTGATGACAAGTTGCCAAGACAACAACATATTTCATCAGATGAACAGAAACAGCAAAAGTCCAGCAGTTTAACCAAATGGCTTTTCAACACGGTTACAGCCAAAATGTTCAGCGTTGTTTATATTTATCAGCGGTAGCAGGTGCTGCCTTCAGTTCCTGTGGCTTTCTGTTCCACATTCACTTTTGATATGGTGATTGACAAGCTCAGTGAGACCCCGGATTAAAAAGAAATCCTCTATATATATAAATCCTCTATATATATCCTATATATATCCTCTCTCTCTCTCTCTCTCTCTCTCTCTCTCTCTCTCTCTCTCTCTCTCTCTCTCTCTCTCTCTCTCTCTCGGCAGCC
>JBAMHX010000014.1:20144364-20165085 GCA_037177515.1 Pseudomugil tenellus | reverse complement strand
TGTTTACTTTCATTTTGTTTCTTTTGGGGGAATTTTCACCGCTCTTTTTGGGAGGTTTTCATTGGGGACCTGGGGATTTCCTGGGGGTTGTTTTTTGGGGAAACTTTTGGGGGGGAAAAATCCCCCCCCCCCCCCCCCAACCCAATCAGGTCAATGATTTGACCTGACATGAATTGGTTTACGTGCAAATTAGTTTGAATTTTCTTCTTTTGAATAAAGTTTCTTTTTTCCAAACAGATTGAGCTGTTTGTCTGCTGCCTTCTGATCAAACCAGGAAAAAAATGGCTATAGTTTGTTTGGGAAAGCCATAAGCTCTTCTCCCCTTTCTCTCCTATCGGCAAATATCAGTGCAGTAGTTTTATTTTGAGGAAGACTAAAGAGGAAAAAACACAGCTGCAGTCAAAACTCACTCACCCATAACCCACACCCTTTTGTCCACATTACATCATGAAAAATGTAAAAGCTTGTCTGCAAACATGGGTCAGAGTTTAACGCATGTGTTTACACAAACGCATGAGTTTGTTTTCTAAGTGCTGTTTTTGTTGCTCGCACTCCCCCAGCATCACCAAGGAGAGCATCATAGACGTGGAGGCGGTGGTGAGGACAGTGGAGCAGAAGATCGAGAGCTGTTCCCAGCAGGACGTGGAGCTCCACATAGAGCGGGTTAGCTTACGTTCACCACTATCATATAAATGCTTGTACACCCTCCACTAATTCGCTGTAATCCCCGTTTACATTTATCTTTTTTATTTTCTCAACCCTGCTGCGCATTAATAGTCCAAACACTGAAGCGTTCACAGTTCTTTTAGTTCAGGTAGGTAAATATTTGGCAATAAACATTAAATTTAGTCTTCTCAACATAGTACGTGGCCATTAAAGGGTTAACCACCATGTTATATTACACTTGAAGACAAGTGTACAACAAGTAATCATGATTCTCAGCAGCCTAGAGACCTAGTAGTTTCATATTACTGCCAACCACAGCAGTGTTTCAAACCACTGTGAGGTTTTGATGCATTAAAGACACTTTTTTTTAGTCTGTATGTGGAGTCCCAGTATTCCCCCCCCCCCCCCCACTTCCAAGCATCACATGGAAACGTCAGGGTTTCATTGCACTTGTGAGTTGAATGCTGTTTGTGTTCTTTTTCCATCAGATTTTTGTCATCAGCCAGGCAGAAGCTCGTCTCCCCCTGCAGCTGGAGGATGCTGTCAGACCCGATGGTGAGGGGGAAGAGGTGAGGATGAGGGAGGGCTTGGGTCATATGAGTTCATAATTACTGTACAATATCCAGGGTTTGTTTTTCCCCTTTTTTTAACTATAAATGTCATGGATTGGCATATTTATTGTTTTTAATGAAGCGGTTCATACTGCAGAATATGAGCATTAAAGATTGTGTTTAGTTATTTAAAAAAACGATGCAGGTGGAGATGCTGTCCTGTTTTAATGGTGTTATTGTTAACATGTAATGGATGCAGTAGCTGAATGAGGTTCCACTTGCCAGCAGCTATTATTTTTCTTCATCTCTTGGTACATCATATGCATTCTTTAGCTCTTCATGCTGCGTCTTGTCTGTCCCAGCAGACATGCGTGAGAGGCAGAGCGCACACTGTTCAGATCACTGCCGATCATATCCATTTTTATTACGCTATCATTTGCAATGAGCAGATATGGATGTGACTGCCTGTTTTTATCCACAACTTGTGCCGCTGCAGCAGCATCTCAGGTGTTTTCTGTGGGGATTCTGTCAGTCATACACTTGCAGCAGCACCTGTCGTCCCCAGAGACACAGACTTCAACTGCTCCGTCTGTTTGACCGTCCGCCCATCCAGCATTTTGTCCCACTGCATGGGGCTGTTTACAGCAGGATGTGGCTACACAGGCTATTACCTCAAACCCCAGCGGATCTCCAGAGGAAGCCCGACATCCATGACCCTGGAAGCAGCGGCTCCTCCTGTGATGAAACATTTACTATTTCCCTTCGTTTTTTCTCTTCTGGTTCCCTGTTGTTGCTGATGGCAGATGTTTTTTTTTTTTTCTTTATTCTTTTTGCAGCGGGGTCAGTCTCGTTACCGCCTGAAACTCACTTGTAGGTGAAACTGTACTCTTATCAGTTATTGCAGTTTTTTTTAAAGCAATGTTGCGTTTGTTGTCTGAAATGTCCCAAATAATCAGAAATCCAACTTTTCTTATATATTTTATTGAACCTCTGAGGTTTGGAAACATTTTTAAAGCAATATTCACACATGGCTGTCCACAACCCCCCCACCGGCTTGTGGAAAAGGCATGAGCTGAGCAGTTTAACACTGTTGAATATTTTATAGTCTGAGCTTCTTTTATTATTATTTTTTGTTGATGTGATGATGATCTTGGTTTGCCCACAGGAAGGCAGAGCCACCGTTAACCAGGACACCAAGCTGGACAACCGGGTGATCGATCTCAGGGTAAGTTGACGAACAGAGAAACAAAAACAAGTGAATATTTGTCAGAATCTGAATTTCATCTTGTAAATTACTCAAAATAGAACATGTTCTGCTTAAGCCGAAAAGTTATTAGAATGTTTATCAGCTTATTAAGCTGCCAAATGTTCTAATTTAACCTGAAATATCTCAACAAATGGCACTTTTCACAAGTCCTACAGTAGAATTAGAGGTACTTTTAAAAGGAAGCGTAAAACAATTGTGGGAGGAATGGAAAGTAATTTCACATCAAACAGAAAGTAAAACGCCTCTTAAGCTAAAGAATAAACAGCACAAAAGCCTGCCCGTCGGAAGCAAAAGCGCTCTTCTGTGATTTACTTGGCTGTTTCTGTGTGGGAGATGTGCTAAACCCATGCGAGCAGCAGCAGGCACAGAGCCACAAAGTGTGTCTTTGTTTTGATACGTATAGATGAGACGACTGGCAGGAAGGCAGCGACACCACAGCACTGCTCACAATCCTCATAACAACACCTGTTTCTGTAGCACAGTACATCCAGACGGGGGCCTGTCATCAGCTTGGCACTTAAGAATCCAATGAAGCCATAAAGTGGTTCCCACACTGGCTGACAAACACTCCAAGAGGGACCCATAAAACCTCTGTAATAATAATTTATTTTCTATGAAACTCCCCTTAAACCAGGCTTACATATCAGGTGCTTCACACATGCACACACACACACACACAAAGAACTGGGAAAGTTCACTTTAGTTCATTTAGTTTGTGCCGGACATACTGGACCTTTTCTGCTTCTACATGTAGACATTTGACTTCACTCGTATTTCTAATGCACTGAGGGATAAAGTTTAATCAAATCCCAATGAATTATGTTTTCACTTCAGGATGCTTTTTATTACTCCTCTGTTGTGAGTTAAAAGAACTTTCCCTAGTAGGGAGTCTATCCAAGTAAAGTTTTTTTTATTGATACATGGTCCATGAAAGTGTTCCCTGGTGTTGTTAATGCTATATAATGTTATATTCAGAGTATGTTTCCAGTGATTGGAGTACTTTTAAAACCTGACGTCCCACAATCTGGGGTCTATGAGAACCAAGCTATGTCAAAATGGGAATCTAAGAGAATTGAATGAACTATTTGTAGCAAAAACACTTATGTGTTATCTTTTTCAGAAGGATAACGATCAGAAAGAGGCTTTGACGTGGTGATGAATGATTTCTAAGAGATATTCATGTTAATCTGGAAGTTGTTTTTTTTTTTTTGTGGTGTGTGTCGTCTTCACTTTTCTTCATCAGTAACACATACATATTTAAATTGACCTTTACAATAACTGCAGAAGTATTCCTTACTGGTATTCAGTAGATGTTTAAAAAGAAATAGAAACAGGACTTAAAAGGATTATTAGATTCAAAAAGTGAAATTGCGCATTGTCATTATGATGTTTCTCAACTTATTCAGAGCTGATGCAACATATACATGCATCTCATATCAGCCATGGAGCAACAGCTGGAAACATAATGAAACCTTATTCAATCTGCTTTGTATCATCAATTACAAAACTCATAATAGTCAAAGTTCAGCATTTCCTATTAAAACTCAGGCTTTCAGAAATGTAGACATGATTCAGAAAACTCTCAGATTTATTTCATGTTTAACAAAAGCTTTAGGTGTGAACCTGATAATTTAATGCAGAATATTGCAGCTGTTGCTGCAACATGTGACACTAGTTCAAACTACTTTATATACAAGTTGAACTGACAAACCTGAGCAATTGTTAGATGCGTAAAATGAAATATGCGAAGGTTTGGAACTGGTGCTATAAATAAAAGTGAAGGGAAATGTTTCAGGGATGGAGGAAAAATAGACGCTCTGGAGCATAAATCTGCTTTTTTTTTAACTTTTCCTCCTGTAAAGTTCAGATTAATGCGAGTTGTGTTATATGGACATAACCAAGTGTAATACTGATAATTACAAACTTTTCCCAAGTAGTGTTCCTAAATGTATTTTAATGTCATAATTCAAAATATTTTTTCCATACATTGTTCAGAAAACCTCCCAGCATGTCCCATTTTCAGCTGTGACAACTTTACTTATGACAGCAGCATATTTTGGTTCGAGTTGAGCCCATGCTTCAGCCCTGGCAGAAATCTCTATTTTTATTTTGGGATTTGAAACCCAGCTGTGGTACATCGTGACCGCAACGAGCCTCCAAAGCAGCGCAGCTTGCAGCCAAGAACTTCTTCACATTCAGTCTCGACTTTATAAAGGACCACACCTGAAGAGCTGGCAGTTTCAGATACCCACCTCTCCGCATCACACCTACTCGCTGCAAACGTGCTGCAAACAGGAAGCACTTTCAAAGTTTTGAATGTTGTCTCTCGGCTCAGACGGGCTTCTTGTTGAATTTGTCAGGTTTGCCGTTGGGCACTGCCCAATGACACATGTGAGTCATAGATGTTGCACTTCACAGCTTTGCAACGGTGTTGATAAAGGGTGTTTTGAACAGAAAAGCTGAAGATTCCCAGTGCAACCAGACAGCCCTAGAGCATTGTCTGCAGAGTTCCAAGCTTTCGTGTATTCAAACATTATCTCTTCCTGCCAGCAGTTAGTCAAATAAAAGTACTTGAAGACTGGTGAGAGAGCTACATCGCGTCTGTTTCACCTACGTTAGTTTCATATTGATGCATAACCGGAGTTAAAAATCACTGAACTGAACTTAGTTTGAGAGATGAGTCATTTGGTTTTAAGGAGTGTTTTGTTGTTTTGTTTGTTTTTAAGCATTTCAACGTGCTCTGTCGCCCAACTGTTACACTTTTGGGGCTTTTTGTGGAGTGTACCGTTTTTACGGGAATCTCCTTAATATCTTTGAAAGGTTTACTCCCTGCCCTGCCTTTTAGCATTTTACACTCATAATGATGGGTTTTAAGTTCCTGGGGGCCTTGCTGTTCCTGAATGCGTGTCTCACCAGTGCCAGCAAATAAATGTTTCAACCTTTGTGGAGACAGGAGGGGGAAAAAAATCTGTCAGTCTTGTTTTGGCA
This sequence comes from Pseudomugil tenellus, assembly GCA_037177515.1. Classification (NCBI taxonomy): domain Eukaryota; kingdom Metazoa; phylum Chordata; class Actinopteri; order Atheriniformes; family Pseudomugilidae; genus Pseudomugil; species Pseudomugil tenellus. The sequence continues at coordinate 20,159,613 of JBAMHX010000014.1, read as the reverse complement.
CATCTGCTGTGATTGTGAAATGAAGCCAGTGTGGTAATGGCCCCTCTGCCTGTTTCCTCCCTAAGACCACCACCAGCCAGGCCATCTTTCGCCTGCAGTCAGGAGTGTGCCAGCTCTTCCGAGACACCCTCACCAAGAAGGGCTTTGTGGAGATCCAAACCCCTAAAATAATATCAGGTAAAGCTTGCTCACTGTGTTAACGCTCTTTCCTCGTGGGAAAACCAAAATTAACATCAACACGAGATGATTCATTAGAGACACTTTTTTTTTCGCACCCCCAGGTGTCCCATGAGTCACTTTGTGACAGTTGTAAGGACGGCTTCCTCTACAGGGACCGTTTAAGACGACAAATTCAAATCATGACGTTGACGTCTGCTCGATGCGCAAAAACCGTTTCAGGCATTTAAAACCCAGGCTATGCCAGCTTCCTCATCAGCTACTCGGCTTTGACATTTCCTCAGGCTTTTTTTTAAGAATCTTTCCTAAAAGAGTTCATCTAACTTTACTGCAGGAGGGAATAAAAAGAAAACATTCCAGTTGAAGTGGAGCTGAACTGTCTCTGCTGTTATTTGACCTCATGTTGGTTAAATAGGAGCATAAAATCTTTGGCTGAAATGAATCTCATGTAACTAGTTTTTATGCTGATAACAAATAGTTGCATATATGTTGATGGAACTGTGGAGCTGTGATCATCAGTTTAAAAAACATGTTATGTGAGCCCTCGTGCGCGGCCGCCCACGTGTTGTCAGATTTGAAAAAAAAAAAAAAAAACCAACGCTGCGCTCTCACTTCCTCTATTCTGAGCCAATGATCGTGACTTTGGTTAAGTTTAAAACTGCCGCTCTTTTTTTTCCTTTGGCGGCACGAATAAAGTAACGTTTTGTACTTTTTGCAAAACCGCATCTTCCTGCGTGCCAACACCCTCGGCACAGGCAGCGTACGGTTTGTGCAACGTGTGAACCCCCACCCAACTACAGGTCACAAAAGAAAATCAGATAATGCTTCATGACGTCTGTGTGGAAAAAGGGGAAGCTACAGATCTTATATAATTTGTTGATTTAAAAAAAAAACGGTTTATTTTAGTTTTAATGTAATGGACAGGGGATGTGCATCATCATCAGGGATGGGTCAACTTATTTTATGAAGCATCTTTGCAGATTATGGACATTTCGTCATTTGAAGCATTGAAACTCTCATCATTCCTCAAATTGTTCTTTTTCCTCCTCTTCTAGCGGCCAGTGAAGGTGGCGCAAACGTCTTCACTGTGTCTTACTTTAAAACCAGCGCCTACCTGGCCCAGTCCCCTCAACTTTACAAGCAGATGTGCATCTGCGCCGACTTTGACAAGGTCTTCTGTGTGGGTCCAGGTAAGCCTGCCACCCCCATCTGTCGCATCACATGCTGGCAAAGTTCTTGCAAGAAAAGCAGTGAAATGAGCTTAATGAGAAATGTCAACACTGTAAAGTGAGATGACATGTTTTAAACGCCTCTAAATGTGTTTAGGATTTTTCTAAAGGTTAAGGGAGCCCCCACTGCTTCTACTGTGGCCAGACCTTGGCTTGTTACTGCCACAGTGGGAGTTGTAAAAGATTTAATATGCTGAATTAAGTTGACCTCCTGCTCTTCAGCTACCAAACACTGCCACCATCTGTTTAGTCGAGCAAACACCTTTAAGCATTGTATTCGTCCAGAAATGATCCTTTGCAGAACCATCTTTATGAAACTGCCACGTGTCTGATTTATAGTTTTTGGAGGATTCGCAACCGAGATAAAAATTGACCGGCTGACTCGGCCGAGGCGTTTTATCTTCCTTCTGTGTAGCTCTAAAAGAAAAAAAATCAAAGGGCTTAAGGTTATTACTGCTTCCCAGGCACCATTGTACTCTCTGCCTTTTGCTTTAGTTACGTTCACATTGATTCAGCATGTAAGGAGAACTGGGATCGCCCAGCAGCCACAAGGTCTGCTGGGTTTAAATTTAGCCCCCACATCTATGATGCGGCTGTCTGAAAGGAGCAAAATGGTTCCACAAGGTTTTGAAGTTCTTCAATCTGTACAAATGTGGAAATGGAAAATATACTCCTGTTTCCTAATGAGCTTGGCATTAATAGCAGAAGAATGAACTCTGTGTTTTGATCAGGACGGTGCATTAAAGACGATTTGTTTAAGCTTTTCCTGTTTTATTTTCTCACACTTCTTTTAGCTTTTTTATTGTGACACTGTTTTAAGTTCTGCCTCCTCTCAGTTTTTAGGGCAGAGGACTCCAACACCCACCGCCACTTGACAGAGTTTGTCGGGCTGGATATTGAAATGGCCTTCAACTACCACTACCACGAAGTGATAGACTCCATCACCGACACCATGGTGCAGATTTTCAAGGGCTTGAGAGACAAGTAAGATGTGATGAGGAATTATACAAAGAAAAATCAAAAGTGAATGTGCTGACCCTATATATATATTTTTTTTAATTTTATTTTAGTTTTTTTGGGCTTTTACATTCTCACTACATTTTTTACAGTCAAACTTCTTTGATGTAATTAATGTATTGAAAACTATTACGATAAAGTCTCTGAACACCAAACAATCAGTAGACATTTATTTCTACAAAGTTGAAACATCCAAGTTAAATTTCCAGAATAAACACTGGATGCTTAAAAAAATAAAGTTAAAGAATTCATGTATTTAATTTACTGAGGAAATTCCAATCATCTCTTTCTAATAGTGCATTCTGATCGTTTTCTCTCCTTCTGTCTGAAATAAGACATCTTGTGGAGGACAAACAGCCCAAATGATAATTTAGTTTTGCCTGCAGCATCTCACCTTAAATGTTGTGTTCTGGTAAAAGGAGTCATTTCTTCAGGCTTTGTTTGGTGAACGCTTGACAAGAAATCACTCTGATGTGACTTTATTGCCTCCCAGTGGTGCAAATCAGTACTGCGTGCCGACAGAGCTTTCAGAAGCAGATGTGAAATGAGCGTTGGGTCAAGATCCTTTTCGCGTGAGGAGCTGGAAGCTGTTCCTTATATAGCAGAGATCATCAGGCTTTGTTCACTCTGTGAGAAAATAAGAAGGGGTTCTGTGCTGGAGTCACGAGTGCAACTCAAACTCTGACTTCATGAATAAAGACATTTAACAAAAACCAGGCCAATTATCTCAGCGAAGTGAAATGAGCTCATTGCATTGTAGACTGTTAAATACCAGCAACCTAAAACCAGCTTCACCTCTGATATTGTCCCTTTTTGTCAGTTAGTTTCAGCTTGTGGGCTCAGTTCCTTTTTCACACGACAGCTTGACACTTTTATTCTCATGACTTTCCAGACAGTTCCCTTATGACGTATTCCATTAATTTTAGCATGTTGTTGTTGTGTTTCAGCGCTATAAGCACAAATGACTCAGCCGTTTGCGTCTCATTCTTCCTCTTGGAACATAAAAAAAATTTCCTAATTTTGGTGAAACATCTGCATCTATTTTAGGTTTTTTCATTTAGTAAACATTTGTGATTTTAAGCAAAAATAAGATGATGGAGAGCAGATGAATTAGTTTAAAGAAAGCTTCTAAAAACCCTGAGAACTTTAAGCTGTTGAGGGAAGAACTACTGTGGTTCATCTCTGTTTGGGTAGGAATTAAAAACCTTGAATTGTAGGTTGCAGTGTGTGTATCTCTTTGTGTGTGTGACAACTTCAACCACAAATAATAATTCAGTACATTTCAAGTTTGAAACTAGTTTCAAGGTTGTGTTGTTGTTAGAAGATTCATGGTTGAGCTGAATCTGCAGCATTCAGTCAGTCAGTGGAATGTCTTCTATAATAATAAACTCATCTCTGTGTGTGTGTGTGTGTGTGTGTGTGTGTGTGTTTCTGCTCTAGCTTCCAGACAGAGATCCAGACAGTGAACAAGCAGTTCCCAAGCGAGCCTTTCAAATTCCTGGAGCCCACTCTGAGACTAGAGTACACCGAGGGGGTGGCCATGCTGCGAGAGGCTGGGGTAGAGATGGGTGACGAAGATGACCTCAGGTCAGAAAACGTCACACACACCCTGCACCGAATGCGTCTTGTCAGATGTTTAACTGGATAAAAACAAAAGGAGTTTGCGAAAAATCACTTCTGCAACATTTTAATAATGTTTGTGATCAGTTGTTTTTCTAAACTTCTTTTATTACGTTGATAAAATTGTTTATGCAAATATTACAGAAAATTAAATAAGATTGGAGGAAAATTATCGGTCATCATGTGAGTAATTTAGTCATCTGAAAGTATTTACTTTGTTTTTGTTGTGTAGTACACCCAATGAAAAACTGCTGGGTCGTCTTGTCAAAGAGAAGGTACGTTTGTCTCTGTTTTATAAATGTATTTATAAATGAAGGTCATTTAGTCAGAGCCTGACTGTAGGAAATGATGTCAGCAGACAAAAGCCTTGGCCTTAAAAGAGGACTGAAAAAGCCCCAAGGTGATCTGATTATACAGTCACAAAACCAGAAGCACAGCATTCTTCACCTAATCGTTCTCGAGGTTTAACTAAAAATATGAAGGCGTCATCTTCATTATCACAGCTCATGACTAAGTCAGCTAGGAAATCACATAGAAGACGCGCTGATTTAGAGCTTTCACAGGAGAAGGCAACGTCATCAGCTGCAGTTTTAGTGCTGAAGAAACAGAATTCAGGCCTAAAGTTACAATATGCACTTGTGTCTTTATCGGTCCTCATGGATGCAGTTATTGACTGTTCACATCCATATGTATCCTGTTTTTTTGTAGTATGACACAGACTTCTATGTGCTGGACAAGTACCCCCTGGCCGTTAGACCCTTTTACACCATGCCTGACCCAAACAACCCTGTAAGTCTTTTACTTTCTCAAACACACTGAAAGTCGCAGACAAGTTGTCCACAGCTGAATGAAAAGTGGTTCTTGCAGAAGTTAGAATTTGTGTAAATCAGATTTGCCGCTACCTTGTTACATTTATATCAAGGAGACATTAATTGTAACAGATTTATCAAATATGTAGTTTTTATCAGATCTTTTGGTTGTTGATGTCTTTTCAGGTTTTTTTTTTTTTTTTTGTTTTCTAAGTTCAGTCAATTTTTAAATATTCAAAATTCTCCTTTCAGGACAACATGACTCTTAAGTTTGTTTGTTTTTGTACAGAAATACTCCAACTCTTATGACATGTTCATGAGAGGAGAGGAGATCTTGTCCGGAGCTCAGAGAGTCCACGATGCTCAGCTGCTGACTGAGCGGGCTCTCCATCACCAGATTGGTGAGAACGACAGCTTCTACATAAATGAAATGGAATAATTTAGGATGATTTGTCCCCCTCTATGGGTCATTAGTGGTAATTGCAGCAGGACAACATGCATGTTTTTATAGGACATCCTCTTGTAATACCCTAGATCTGGAGAAGATCAAGTCCTATATTGACTCCTTCCGCTACGGAGCTCCCCCACATGCTGGTGGAGGCATTGGTGAGGAAAAATCTGTCTTTAAGCAAACCTCTTTAAGGTTGAACTTATTGATTCAAGTTGCTTTGCAAATATGATATTTTAAGTAATTGAACCATCATTTTTCACAGGCCTGGAGAGAGTCTGCATGCTCTACCTGGGTCTCCACAATGTGCGCCAGACCTCCATGTTCCCACGTGACCCCAAGCGCCTGACACCTTGAACTGCTTACTGCGTGGACAGACACACAAATGCCAGTGATGGGAAATGCTACTAATCCACAATCAAGAAAGGAAAAGCATAGAATCTAGTTCCACCCCCCCCTCCCCACTAACCGACTCTTAACGTGCCACCAGACGTTAACCATGAAAAAGGAAGCACTTCTAACAGTGGGGAAGACTTTATTGACCAGTGTGTAGTTTTCTAACAACAATTGTTTAGACAGACATTAAACATGAGAATACTGAAATACTTTAATCCAGATCCGAGTCCCTCCTACTACCAGCACCGAATGATTGTGGTGTCCACCGGTTTGACTGAGACTATACATGTTTTGTAAGGAATTTACAGAATTAAACACTGAAAATAACAATATCGCTTTGCTTTTGTGTTTTTAGAGAAGGTCAGAGTTGGAGGGCTCTCGCTCGCAAGAATCACTGTATAAACAAATAAATTCACAATTCTACTACATTAACATGGACATGAATAGTCATTTACAACAATAAAGCAAGTTCATTCATATTTTGTTAGGTAAAGCTAAAATAAAGCTCCATTTCAAAGTGCTTCAGTGTTACTGACATATAAATACAAATATATACAGTCATTTCATTTTAACTGATAGTGATGCAGCCTGATTTATACTCTTGTTCACATGTAACGTTTTTAACAAGCACACAATATGTACACAATATGTACACAAAGTGTTGGTCTATTCGGTTGCTGCTCCACTGACTTGAAGGATGAAGAGGAAGATGTGGACGATATCAACGTAGAGAGAAAGCGCTCCGTAGACGTACTCTTCTGGGCTGATGGCCAACTCCCGATTCCCAATAAGAAGCTGTGTGTTGTACACCAAAAACTGAAGTGGAGGCAAGAGAGAAAGTAATTTTTTAAAATATATATTTTTAATATACAAGTTTTCTTATCTTCTCCATACATTTTTATTTTGGTTTCACACACTACAGGCCTATGACTGTGTGTGTGATTGACTGAACTTGGGTGATCTACTGCGACCACATTTGATATTGATTTTGCATGTCTGAGACCAGCTCGGTGAGTCATTACACATTTACATTTCACTGAGTAACCATCAAGGTAAATCTCCACCTGTACCCTTGAGGTTGTAGTCTGAAGAGATCCCTCAAATAACTTAAAAAAGTGTCTTAATGTCTTTAACTTGAAGTGAAAAATGCATTTGGAATGAAGAAAGGTGGCGATATTAAAGGTGCTGCTGGAAGGTGTAAATGACCACATTAAACTGTGATGTAGATCACAAATGTTGAATGAATATTTGCTTAATGTAAAGAGTTTATATACAGGATTTTGTCAAAGTGTATCATCTTAAGTTAGCTAAACGCATCCAGTTTTCTAAATTGTAAAAGGCGATATGTGTAAAACTAGAAACTTTCATGATTCAGCAGCGAGAAGCAGTTTATTAGCAATTACTTGTAGTATGATGTCAGTGTTTTGGCTTTCAGTTCACTGAGGTTTGGAGACACTCTTTGTGAACACTTCTTTGAAACGTCCAGCCACATCATTTTAATTAGATTCTAGTTCATTTCAGCACCTTGTTTATTTTCTTTTTATACCATCATGTTGTTGATTTGCTGCTTTGCTGTCTGCCAAACATGACGGCAAAACATTTCCATTATGGTCTTGTACATACAACGAACTTTGTTGTAGTGCCCTTTATGGCTTGTTTTTGATCTTATTTTAAATACCTAATTTTAGATGCCATGTTCTCTCCGCAGAAAACAAGTTTTCTCATAGGAACTCTTTACGCAAGTAGTATTTGTTCTGTATTTATGCAACTTTTAAACGTACCATTTTAACTGAAATTTAGAGGTTTTGTGATATAGCCGATGGGTTTTTTGTAATTACCGTAAGCATTGCACAATCTGATTTTGAGGTAAACTTGTTGGGACATCTACTTATTGGAAGATTAGCAGTTGTTTAAAATGTCTTTATGTTGCCCAGATTGATGGGCAATTTAATTTCAGAGTTTTACAGATTATATTTCCTCTGCATTGTGTTAAAACATAGCTGAACACTCCAGACCAACAAACTTGCAAGAACATTGACCTTTACGGAGTTGCTCACACCTGCTAATCATGTCTTATCAGACATTACAGACTCATATCTACTGATAAACCTCAGAATCGAAGAGCACATACTTTCTTTTTTTTTTTTACCCACAAATCTCATTAGTTTTAAAGATAAATCATAAAGCAAAGCACTGGTGAATAAAACATCTCCAGACCCATGCCTGTGGCATGTCTAAAAACATCAAAAGGGAGCAGAAAACTTTCAAGCACCACTAGTTCACCATACATCTAAATCTGTTTTTCCTGAAGCATGCTTGTTGGGTGGTAAACAGATATAATTTGACTGATCCAACAAGAAGACAAGACCGAAGATCTAAGGCTCCCAGAAATAGCAAGTTGTCAGCTTGTTATTTAAATCATCCAAATTACACTGTAATTCAAGACTAACATGCTTTTTGTTATTCAACAACGCCCTGGTATGGCCTAGCTGAATTGCTCTCCATAAATTCATGTCTGAGAAGGCTCACCAGAGTGTAAACGATGGCTCCGATTGCAGCGTAGAGCATATGCAGCCAGGGGACCTGTTGAGTGACATAGCAAAGGCCTCTGAATGTGACATCAGCTGCTTCTGAGCTGCTCGTATTGAGAGCAGACACTAAATAAAAGGATTTGACCAAAAGTCCTCACATATTTGAAGGAAAGCACAATAGCTGTAACAATCCCAAGAATCATGAGCAAAATGGCAGCGATGCAGAGAAATCCCCCACAGGAAGTGAAGTCTACCTGTGATGAGAAAGAAGCCATTAACTGGATGAAAGGGAAATTAATATGCTTCAAGCTACATGAAGGAGCAGAGATAATGATTTGAAATAGGATCAGAGTAAGGTTTAGAATAATAAAAAGAGAAAAAATCATGTAAAAGTGCGTTGGATGTGTCATGCACCAGCCAAAAGTGCAACTTCTGTATCTCAAGTTGCATCACACAGAAAAGATGGATTCACATCTTATCCCAAAATGTTATAAATATTTAAAGGAACTCTGTGCCCCATTGTAATGCGAGACAAAGGAGTTCTTTTACACTGACAACAAAGACATCCTCTAACAAGCCACAGGCTACTGAGCTGCAGTGAAATGTTTCACATCTCCCTCTACCTTCGTTTGGAAGCAGAAGATTGTCACAGCTATGCACACTATTGCCGTTATTCCCATAGCAAGAAAGACTGCTTTTGTTTCGTAATAGCTGCAAAAGATACACACACTGCGATTAAAACACAATAAATAGACACATTTTAGGGCATCTTATCAGTATATTTGCACGTTTCGATAAAGTGCCTGATCTGGAGCCAAAAACAAACCTTGAAATTGTTCCAGTCATGTAAGACAAGGCAAGAGTCTGCAAGATAAAACATGATGGCAATCAGTGCATTTTCAAAACATTTAGAAAGTGTCTAAACCTGCTTTATCCTTTTACAGACTTGCTGCCTTTTTCTTTTCACATAGTGAATCTTCATCTCACATACCAACAACTTCTCACTGTATGGGTCTACTGGAGCCTCAGAAGTGCCATGATCTAATAAATAATACTTACAAAGATCCCCAGCAACACAAGGTTCCATGGAAAACGCCTCCTAATAAAAACATGAAGAGGACATTTTTTTAAAAAAAAAAAGAAGCAAGGCTTTTATGAACTTATCCAGAGCAAAGCATTACTTACCTTGGCTCTTTGCAGCAGATGAGAATGCAGTAAACCAAAAAATAAACCACACTATGGAGAGATAAATCCTGAGTGTTACTATTTAATATAACAGCCATGAATGATGACAAACTGCAGAAACATGTTTTTTTTCCCAATAACACTTTCTATTAACTAAATGGACTAAAGGATTGGTAGTTGATGCAACAAAGTAACTCACTAAGACGCCCAATAGATGCCAGGGTATTCGATGACAAACTGCTTCACTGGGTCACTGTGTAAACACAGTTAATAATGGATCACCGAGGAGTGCACTGCTCCTTGTCCTCTGCCAACAGTTTATGCAGCCAGAAGAATTGTACTACGATGAAGTGGGAGACTTACACAAATGTAAAGACGGCAACAACTGAAAAGGTGACTGAAAGCTGAGCAGTTAAAATCAAGTAGACCTGTTCATAAACACAAAAACAAAAGTCAAATCATAGCACGGTAGCTCACAGCAACAGGACATGATGTTTTAGTGTGTGTGGCATGAGGAGTGGGAAAAAAAAATTACCTTTCTGATGAAGGCATGCCGAATGGATGTGCTTTCCCACTGGGTGTTGAAATAATCTTCCATGTCTCCTGTAGAATCAGAGAAATGGTCATTTCCCACTGCAAGCTGATCTAGATCAAATGTTTGGGGTTGGATGGTCAAAGTGCTCAATCTTCAGAACCTTGGTTAGATGCAGGCAGTCCAGCAGACAGAGTGGGTATGGGCATCCCAGATGGAGAGAAACCAGGGCTTGGGCACATGCTGGCCGGAGGGTAGACGCCCCCCTGGCCCCAGTAGCCCGGCATGCCGAGGCTGGGGCTGTAAGATGGAGGTGGGGGAAGAGCAGCGCCATGTTGTGGCTGGTAAGGGTAGTTGACAGACTTGGGATGATGCAGTGCGTCCTCATAGGAGGGAGGACTATCAGTTTTAGAAGTCATTTCTTTTGGACCACTCTGAAGAGAAGCAAATGATTAAAATGTTATATCAGGATTGCAGTTTTACACTGGAGGCTGGATGATACTACTTCTCTAACCAGTTGTGTGTATCAGCAAGAATCTGCCGATACGATGTGTATTACAATACAGAGGTAGCAATACAATATGCTATAAACAAGGTGATAAATTGCCATTTTTTTCTTTACTAGAATTTAATGGGGGAGGGGGGGTCTATTTTAGTTAAATAAAAACATTTTATTTCAAAAACACTCTGTGTACAATATTATTAAGGACTTTAAAATCTGCCTCATAAGTAAAAATTTACTTATAATGAGATTGTTACAGTTCTTTTGCATATCGATATATTGTCTCTTAAAAAAAATATTGCAATATAACATTATATTATTTGATATTTGATATTTTCTTCCATCACTAACTTTAACTGCCTTTAATTTTTATATACTTTTTATTGTCATAACTTCAGAACAATACTTTATTATAGTCAAAAAACTACAAGACAACAAAGAAAACTCTTCATTAATAATTTCCTCTGGAAAGTCTTGTCTGTGTATTTAATTAACTGTAAATGTAATAAAGAAACCAGCTCAAGAAAAAAAAATAATAAATCAAACTGGCATTGTAATCTAATGGCAAGTTCATTAGCACAGTAAAAATAAACAGCCAGTAAAGGTTACTTACCTTGCGGCTCTATCTGGCCTACAGCAGGAGCACGGCGTACCCCAGTTCTGCCTCCTCACAGGTCTGCAGACTCTCACCACAGGTAGATGTCATCTTTGTAACTGGATATGTTTACTGAAACTCTACCTGCTGTTTCGCAGAAAGCATGCGGACTGGTCGCTCATGCCGCTACTCAATATAATGCAAATATTATGTTAAAAGAAAAAGAGAAAAGGCATATAGTGCATATATTTCTTGTAAAGTGACATGTTAAACCACTTCTCATGCTGCTATAGATTTACTATTTTAGTTTCAGCACTCTAGATTATTATACACAAGCGTGCATACATATTAATTTATTTTCTATTTGAGGGTAAAAAAGTAGAATCTTTGTGACTGAACTGATTTTGAAATCATTAACAACTCTTATCGGGACTATTTCTGTGCAATGGTGAAGTCTAAAGCTGCAATGGTTCACATAAAATAACCATTAGTAGTGTAGCCACATGTAATCATTAATGTCATCTTTTTTTAAAAGATTTTCTATGGGAAGGTGAAAATGACAATGCAGACTATCTAAATACTGTCAGACTGAAGTTTCTGTAACTGAAATGCTATGCTTAGGTATCTAAATAATCAATTATCACAAGGTAACTAAATGAATAAAGAGTATTTATACAAACTGAGAATAGAGACCAAGTTTTTATAAAGCTTTGGTTTTAATGAGATCAATTAAACTTATCCAAACTTTTCAGTTTATATTGAGTTCCTGACTTTAGGAACACTTGATTATTTTTCATTGTGTAGATGTTGGAGTCTGTTTTATTTATTTATTTATTTATTTATTTATTTATTTATTTATTTATTTATGTATTTAGTTAGTTAGTTTGTTTTCCTATTTGTCATCATTCCTTTCGCTGATCCAATTCGTCATTCTCTGATCCAATCTAAGCGAGTCGTCTCGCTTCCGGGATTTCTCACGCTGGCTACGTCATCGCGTTTTGCTCAGAGGCTATGGCGCTCCCCGACTGGATAGTAACACTGGTGGCCGCTGCATCCTTCTTCTGTGTCCTATGTTTGTGTGTACGTTACAGGCGAACCGCACACGTATTTTGGAGGAAATTACTTAGCAACATAATGGCTCGTACAGAGAAGCCGTTGTTCCGAATTGCGTGAGTACGGTGTCGCCTCACACATTAACAAAATGTTGATGTTTCCCAGCAAAACATTAGCGCTGCTTAGCTACATATAGCATTTTTCATGAGGAGGTTCACCCCCACTAATTGAGTTCAGACATGATTTATAATGAGAAAAAACATCCATACTGATATTTTGGACCTTTCGTGAACCATTGTTTTATTCGGTGTGCATGTTAAAGACTCATTTAGAACATCTTCATCCCAGACGGTTTGTTACTTTAAGGAAAATATCTTGTAGAAATGTTAACAACTTGTTCAGACTGACTTAAAAGTCCTCATTTAATCTGCGTGGATGTGACTTCAACCTGCTATATGTTGGGATGCACTTTGACAAACCCCCACGACCAAAGCAGTATATTTCAGGTCGCTTGTTTACTTCTTTTATTGTTTACTTATTTTATTATATTTTGTCGTCTTGCAGATACACACTTTACACTAGGACAAGACTCGGCTATATGTACTATAAGAGGCAAATGAGGAAAGCCAGAGAGCATTTCCCTGCTGGACATTCCACATCCTATCCTATGGAGTTCAGTGGTATGCAACTTTCCAGTATGAATTTTAGTTATCACCAGGTATTTTAAAGTTACACACACACACACACACACACACATGCATAGAGCTACCACTTAAAGACTGCTGCTTCAGTGCTGTGTACATACTGTACTGATTGTAATACTACACCTGCTTTTCTACATGGCAACATTAATATTGTTAAAAAAAAAAGACATGCATATACTTAATCCAGTTTTCTTTTGTTATGCTTACAGGTATAAAGATAATTCCAATTTCTGTGTTGTCTGACAACTATAGCTACCTTATAATTGACACAGCATCCAGTGTTGCAGTTGTTGTAGACCCTGCAGACCCTCAAACTGTTCAGGTGAGTGTCCTTGCAATCACTTTTGGGTCAAACCTGCATATATCACATGCTAGTCACTAAATGTAGCCAAGAGTTTTTGACCTAAGGCACTTAAATCATCTTAACACACGTGCTAGAACCATTGAAATGTTTTTGACATTATCTTGTAACACTAGCATATGATATTTTATTATTGTGGTCCATTTTATCTTACCATGTAAAAGTCACAAAGTGTAAATAAGCATTTATGTGAAAAGAACAATAGAAGGTATATGTAGGAAAGAAATGATTAGGTCATTATATTTGGTGCTTCTGAATTGTTGCTGCTTGTCTCTGTACTTTGCTCTTTCTTTAACATTGCAAATACACATAATACACATGTACTGTAAAATGGTCATTGATGAAATTAGCTAGTACATCTACAACTTTGGAGGTTTATTATCTTTCTATAACTGCATCTGAGCATGTTTATTTACTTTTTCTACTGTACACTCTTCTTTTGCAGCACAGTGTGCTTATGATTAGTGTTGCTAAGCTGTTGCTTTGACGTTGCCAGTGAAGGTTTTTAAAAGCTTTTATTGTAACTTTTTAGTCAGTCCTTGAAGGAGAAGGCGTGATGTTAGAAGCTATCTTGTGCACACACAAGCACTGGTGAGTATAGATTTCATGTAGCCTTGTTATTTTATGTATTTTGTGTTTAAGATTTTATGTCTACATACATACTTTGTGATGGATTTGTTTATGTCCATATAAATAATACATAATGGGTTTTCTTTGGTCGGTTTTTGTACAGATGAAATTCTGATCTGATCAAAAAGTTGAAATGTTTCAACTTTTTGATTAAATAAAGATACAATATATTTACAAATAGGGTGTGTAGAAATGTAGGATATTAATTCCAGATCATTACCCTCTGGCTTTTTGTTCCCTGTGCAGGGACCACAGCGGGGGAAACAAAGGACTGAAAAGGCTGCACAGCGCATGTCGAGTGTATGGAAGTGCAGCTGATAACATTCCTGGACTCACACAGTAGGCCCCAGCTGGCACAATGCAGCACTCAGCTCTTCACAGTTTTCCTCTCACTGTACTGAGTCCTGTCTTGTTTTCTGTCTGCAAACATATCAGCTGACTTCACAGTAAATTACCACTGTATAATCCTTTTTTTTTCTTCTTGGGGGCTTGTGACTTCAAATTGGGGGGTAATCCCATGGTAATATGGTGGGAGCCTGACTGACGAGGTTTATTTTAAGTGTTAATTGATTAACCAGAAAATCTTTAAGTTTGAGAGCAGATTTATTAATTTTTTTTTGTTTCATCACTCATAACAGATCCAGCAGCTTTATGTGCTGCCATCTCTAAATAACTCTTTTTATTAAAATAATTGTAGTTTGTATTTTATTTCTATGTTGTGATGTTTTATTAGGGTAATTATAAGCTTCACAGTAAAACCTTGCATTTGCACTGAAGTGAGTTTGTGTATTGTTTCCTTCCTTTTGCAGTCCCCTCTCACATAAGGACTCAGTAATAGTTGGTCGAATGCACTTTAAAGCACTTTTCACTCCTGGACACACAGTAGGCCACATGATCTACCTCCTGGATGGGCAAACAGTTGGTGCTCCCTCCAGCCTTTTCTCTGGTGACCTAGTGTTTCTCTCAGGATGTGGTGAGTTTTGCAGCGAGCTTGTAAATAACACGACTTTTATTTGTTTGCTGAAAATTAAAAAATGACTTTTTTATGTGGACGTACTTTATATCTAGTAACTGTAAAAGTCGATAAAGTTTCAGACTTTTGTTGGCATACTCAAATAAGGCCCCTTCATCTCTTACATATATGTCTGTTATGAGGAAACTATTTCGTCTTCTACATTTCTTTTACGCTTCTTGGGATATTTTTCAGTTTAAGCACAGATTTATTGTTATTATAAAAATAAATTGGTGCCGGTCAAGTAGCAGCAATGGAAGATTACTGAGAATATAAATATAATATAGCAGCTTATTGCCTACATACCCAGAACCATCCAATTTTACATATATACACATTCATCCATAAATATATATGCGCATGAATCCACATATTATCACATACATAAAAACACACCACTCGTGTGTGTCTTTTCACAGTACTTTTCTTTTCGTTTTCCCCCCCCCCC
>JBAMHX010000014.1:20122780-20136439 GCA_037177515.1 Pseudomugil tenellus | reverse complement strand
TTCTTTCTTTCTTTCTTTCTTTCTTTCTTTCTTTCTTTCTTTCTTTCTTTCTTTCTTTCTTTCTTTCTTTCTTTCTGCTGTATATTTTATGTATGTTTCACATTTAAATCTAATAGTTTGGTCTAAACTAAAGCATTTCATTCATGGTTTAATTCATGATTATATTAAGGTTTCATGTCTGGAGCTGTACTACAGTAACGACTTCCTGCTAAACAGCCCGGGTTGTGAGATGCTCCACTCCGCTCCTCCTCCGCGCTGATCTGCTCCGTGTTTTTCCGATAATCTCCTTAACGTCATGACGTCACAAGTAGGAAGTGGATGATTAAAAACTCGGCTCCTGCAGGTGTCTTCCAGGCGCTTCTTTTGTAAGAAAACAGTTTCTCGGACAAGATGTTGAAAGCAGTCATTTTAATTGGGGGGCCCCAGAAAGGTGAGAATGAACGTCATTGTTGTTCTGTTTTCATAGTTAATCACGTGCATGTTGTTAAATCGAAGCTAAGCTGCTAATGCTAGCAAACTGGCTGAGCTTGTTTACAGGACTGACGTGGCACAACGATGAAGCTGAAAGAAACAAACATAGAAAACCATCATTCATGTAAAGGCTAAAAAAGTTTTTGAACCAAAAACACTGACAAAATATATCTAAACAGCGTACAGTGTATTCAGTAAAAAGTGTGACAAGACTGTACAACTTGCCTAAATTTTCCTGAACAAGAACGTCATTTAACTATATTTAACACGTTTTTGCTTGAAAATCTCTAGATTTCTCATTTTCACAGATTTTTACATATATATTTCTTTAAGACATACGTTTATTATAGAATTAAAAGGGAGACACATTATTTCTTTTAAAGTTTTGATGTAACACCCTGAAAATGAGGATTCCACATTGTAATCTCATTTGTGAGTGATCAGCTGCATTGTTTTTGTTTCAGGTACACGATTCAGGCCACTGTCATTTGAAGTGCCTAAACCCTTATTTCCAGTAGCTGGTGTTCCCATGCTTCAGCACCACATCGAAGCATGTGTCAAGGTGAGCAATTGTTCAAAAGGAAGACAGAGAATATCCTTTTAAAGGAAAACAATCAAGATAATCCATCATTTTATTTGGGTTTCTTGGGCCAAGGTTCAACTTGTACACTAAGAATATTTAATATAAATTAAGAAATGTCTTCATGATTGTGAACATCTTTGAAATAAGGAATTAATTTTATTCTAAGTGTATTTTTTACTGTATTTGTGTGGATGAGGCAGTTAGATCAATCTGCGGGTTAAAATGGTAAGTGGTTTGCTGATTTTGGTTGGTAATCTCAATGCAGTGTAACAATAAACTACACTTCACAGGTGCCAAATCTGAAGGAGATTTTGCTCATCGGCTTTTATCAGCCAAATGAAGAACTCAACAGATTCCTGTTTAATGCGCAGCAGGAATTCAAAGTTTCCATTAGGTACAGTGCTACAAATAATTAGCAAAATGTTTCTTTTCTTGAGCAAATATTGAAAACTATGTGGGAGTTATGAGAACACAGAGTGAAGTTACATGCCTGTAGAAGTGCTACAGTGCACCCATTTGGAGAACGACGAGGTGTGTCATTCCTCTTGGCTCTGCATTGCAGGTACTTACAGGAGTATGCAGCCCTGGGTACTGGAGGGGGCATCTATCACTTCCGAGATCAGATTGTCTCTGGTAGTCCAGAGGCTTTCTTTGTCCTGAATGCTGATGTTTGCTCAGCGTTTCCTCTCACAGAGATGCTCAGCTTCCAGAAAGAACATGGAGAACCAAACTGCTTTGTCATCTTGGGGACAACGGTGAGATTTTCGGATTAGCAGCAGCAGATTGTGTTTTGTTTGGCACAATTAGAAATAGTTTTATAAGACCACTGAGATTAAAATGCGTAACAGAGCAACATTTCCTTATTTCTCAGGCAAACAGGACACAGTCCCTGAATTACGGCTGTATTGTGGAAAATGAAGACACAAATGAGGTATCGAGCCATTTTCCCGTTATTTCTATAGATAGTCACGCACTGATGTTGACTCTTAAACGTGTTTTTAATGCAGGTCTTGCATTATGTGGAAAAGCCGAGCACATTTGTGAGTGACATCATAAACTGCGGCGTCTACCTCTTTAACCCCGACATCTTCAAGCACATTGGTGCCGTCTTTCAGAAGAATCAACAGGACATGTTGCTGTAAGTCGTAGCACTCTCCCGCTGGGGCCTGTACCTGGGAATGCATGTCAATACCATGGTTTTCCCTCATTTCTTTGGTTCTCTTCATTTGTCTTTTTGTTTTTCCCTCTCTTTTTCCTCATGCCATGTTTTCTGTTTCCTCATACAACCATCAGTTATCCATATGATGGGTAAGTTGGTAAATGTAGGCTGCACGGTGTGTCTATGCATAGTTTGAGCTACAGCTGTGTGATAAAGTAGAATAGGATTCTGTGTGAGTCTGTCTTTGAGCTCATTTGTCCAAATGTTTAAGATTTAGCTTATTTCTAACTGGCCAGCTTGACTTTCGCAGCAGCATATGTGTTCACTTTCTGTCTCTGAGCTGGTCGAGCAGATCTTTCTGGTAAATACGTGGCCTCTGTGTTTTCATTCATCAAGCAGAGATCTTCTCATCCAACTCTGTTCTAAATGTATCTGTAAAATCCACAGCCCTTTATCATGTTAAAACTTTATTATTGGAGCTTTTTTCTCTGAATTTAAATCAGTCTTTTTTTTGTTAAAGGCAGCCGGAAGCTTCCGTGATTCTTTGTGTCTGGATGAATATTGTTCAAAGACTTTTTGGAGAGACTTTGTGAAGTTACCAGCAGCACAGGAAATCAATAGGATTCTTTTCTTAAATAATCTCTGGCACCTATTTTGCACATTAACATTCAGTACAAAGCAGCTGACCTAACAATTAGCCCACCAAGGACACTTTGAATTTGTTACAAAAAGACAACCACGCTATGCATAATTCACCTGCTAACATCAATAGCATTTAATTTAAGCTGGAAGCTGAGTCAGCAAAATTGGACAACATCAGAGATGCTTGATAGAAATGAGAAGGCTTTGACTGCAGTCTCTCAGGGACTGCTTTCCCTCTAACCACATCCCCTCCTTTTTATTTCCCGTAGAGCTTCGATTATGGGTGCGATCCTTTTTAAAATATTCTTTTCATCAATATTTAACACGCTTTTTCATCTCTGGGCGCTTACAATACACCATGCCAAAGAAGCTGATTTAATATGAAATATGTGGTCTCTTCTACTTCAGTTACTTACTGCTAAAGCAAGGCTCTGGTTTCAGCCCAGCACTGACACCATCAAAGTTAGCATCTGCATTTTAATTTAGAGGCTGAATCGTTGGACAGTAAATACATTTTTAAGAGACTTTAGAAGTTACAAAGTCGCATTTGTCTGTGTGTCCCCCCCATTTTCTTGTACACAACTACATTTCCTTCCAGCTCTGCTAAAGCTTTTTATTGTAAAATGTGTGGTGACATTTAATTAGTATGAGGAGCGAAGCTTAATTGAATTATGTTGTTATATAGAATAATTAAGTGGATCATTTAGGATGCAGTTAATGCATCCAAATGGGCCTTGTCAGGTTTCATGACCACACTGACACATGCCTCACATTTGACATGGTTTTTGCTGCATTGCGCATCAGCTTTTTGACACAAATCTTGACAAGTAGGTGCTATGCAAATGGGTAAAATCTGACCCATAGTGGCTCAGTGCCAAGGCACATGGGTGCTTTTAACCATAATCCATAACTTTTTGTACAGGATCTGAATTTTGTAAGTGGGCTTTGCAGGGCATTTCCACAGTCTGATGATGTTTCTCCCACAGAGAAGAGCCCACCAACGGTTGGCACCGAGCAGAGGCCATCAGACTGGAGCAGGATATTTTCACTGCCCTGGCAGGACAGGGCAAACTCTATGTGTACAAAACCCTCAGCTTCTGGAGCCAGATTAAATCGGCAGGGTAAGCGGAACCATATTGCATCCATATTACATAACAGTGTCTTCAGTTAAATAAATGGCTATTGTGTTTTTTTTAAACAGATCTGCAATCTACGCCAGTCGTTTGTACCTCAATCAGTATCACACACGTCATCGTGAAAGACTGGCCACAAATAAGGAGGGAGGACCCAAAATAATTGGTAAAAGGAATGAACCATCTTAGTTGTGCTCCTTATATTTTGACACATATCTATTGACATCTCCTTTCTCTTGTTTAGGCAATGTCTATATACATCCCACAGCCAATATTGATCCCACTGCTATGGTAAGAGCTCTTCTATGAACACTATAAATAAAACCGTGTTCTTACTGTTCGTCCTCACATCTGAGTAAGTGGAGGGCCTGATTTAAATCTGTGTCGCCCGAAGAAGTTTGCGTCAATTATCCCTCAATGTCGGATCTTCTTCTGCACAGCTGGGACCCAATGTCTCAATCGGTACTGGTGTCACTATTGGAGCTGGGGTCAGAGTCAGAGAGTCCATCATTCTCCACGGTGCAACTCTACAGGTAATACTTCTATATAATGAGCAGCTTGGTGGGAAAAATGATCCCAGTAGCAACAGGATCAGCGTCAGCCTGATACCACACTGTCCTGTAAATCTCTCCAGGCACTTTTCCAGCTTCTGTCCATGTTTTCTCATTTGCCGTCTTTGATATCAAACACTTGTTTTGCCACATTATCAAGTGAAGACGGATAAATTTGAGGCAAGATGTTGTATATAAATATATCAGAACAATCCCCTGCAGTGAATGGATTTCATATTCATTTGGGTGAATTGATTGGCTCTTACATTTGAATCTGAAATGTAACTTTGCTTCCTTTGCACCCACCTGTCTCACCAGAACTTTTGTTGCCTTTTCCCCTCCCACATAATGTATGAAATCATTTTCAGGCTGGTATAATTAAATCCTTTGTCCTCAGAGAGGTGTTTCAGAATGAATGCTGCTAGTGATTTATTGGATTTCTTTACATAATGCCTGCAAGGACACTGCCTAGGATGAGCTAAACTTCCAAATAAGCACTCTATGTGAGGAACAAAAATAAAATGAATAAGGACAGTAACTTACTATATCGGTTATCTGATAATGTTCTTTTATTATCACAAGCTTTATGTCCTAACTTTTGTCATTTGTTTCTCTTTAAGGATCATTGCTGTGTTTTAAACAGTATTGTGGGATGGGATAGTACCATTGGGAAGTGGGCCAGAGTTGAAGGAACCCCGAGTGACCCAAATCCAAATGACCCATTTGCAAAGATTGACAGTGAGACTCTCTTCAGAGATGGAAAACTCACACCTTCCATTACTATTCTTGGTAAGCCTCGTCCTATATGTTGTGACATGTCTCTTATTACTTACATCATGTTGAAAGATGAGGCATTCTGGTGACCTGACAAATGCATCAAGTAACACACAAGGCTTCTTTTAGATCCAACTGATAGAAATGGCATCCATCTACTGTTTCTTTGGTCATGACTGGGATTTATTCATATGCACGGTTCACATGTTTCTGTAGGTGATTTGGGAGAACGTGACTTTCACTTTATAAAACTGCAGTCGAACTATTCAGTATGTTGCTATGACTGACTCAGAAAGTGGAAGAAGTCACCCAGAATGAGCCCAGCTCCTTATGAGAAGTTCCACAAACTCAACACCGTACTCGTGCTGTCTAGCTGCCACAGACAAGGTTAACTCTGGTCAGATAAATGTAAATGAAGATAAGTATGAGCAGATGGACACGAAGAGACAGAAATTCCTGGTAACATTAATGTGACTGGTCTCAGAGATAAAATGTTAAATTCATGTTTTATTTATTTAGTCACCTTTTTTTTCAGCAAAAGCATTAATATGAAGCACTTTGAGTTTCACCAGTATGACTTCAAATGCAAAACAGACATAACCTCCACATTCTGTCCTCTTTTCCATTATCCTCACATTAAATTCCTTAAATATCTTTAGATTAGTGCTCATTGTTACTTAAACAGTCCTTAAGCTTTTTAACTGTGTAATCTTTGTTTCTTTTTTTCCTCTAGTTTATCTTAGATGTTGCATTTTTATTAAGATATTTTAGCCATGCAATCCTAAGGTCACATGTCAGACTAAATTCCTTGGCTTTTATTTCCCTCCGGCCAAGCAGAAATGCTTTGCATCACCTGTCATATATGAAAAGGTGGGTTGAACAGCAACATAATGTCTTTATTTGCTTTGTTTCTTCAGGTTGCAACGTGACCATCCCATCCGAAGTGATTATACTGAACTCTATCGTGCTTCCACACAAAGACCTGAACCGCGGCTTCAAAAACCAAATCATCCTCTAGTTTATCTTTCTCCCGCTACTGTCACAGATGAAAGATGGTGCTGTCCAAACCCGTAGCACCGTCTCAGAGTTACTGTATATAACATGTCAAAAATGGATGTATGGAGCCCTCATTACATTGTTTTGGTAAAAACAGATTTTTATATATTTGTCCTCGGGCTGTGATGCAACGATGGGTGTCAACAGCATTAGAGCGAAGCTAATCATGCATGTTGATTCACCTTGAGGAGTGCTGTCTTGCCTCAGCTTTTTTTTTCTCTTATCAACTTAACTCAGCTGTAAAATGACTGCAGAAAGGTGTAATGTATGTAGCTGGATATAATATGTGCATTAAAGTTTATACACAGCTCTGTTTTTAGTTTTCAAAGTTATTCTTGACAAACTTGGTTTGTTACTTAAATATGAGCAGAGTGAATGAAAATAAAAATCACTGGCTGTCGACTGCAGTTAATTTTAAGTCGTAATTATTTCTGCCGAGCTCTGATTGAAAGCTTTTAGCAGCTTCATTGTCAGTCTCAAAAATTAAAGACCATCAACATAAATCAGGAGGATTGAGATTTACACTGCAATCAAGAAATGTTGCCTTTTAAAATGTGAACCCCCCACAAGACTGGCATGCTTTAAATTGTGTATTCGCAATCACTGGATAAGCTGTTCCAATTTATTCATACTGCATATTAACATTTACTTATTAAGCCCTTGAGCATTCATGATCACGCCAGTGCTTTTGCTTGGTGCTAAAATAGTGTCTGTTTTGCAGTGATGTATTTTGTTATAGAGGAAAAGCTGGATAATTTATTTTTAATCAACCCTCTCAAAGTTTTAATGGACGTTTTTATCCATGGCTTTATTTATACGTAACTGTTTTGGGTACCTTGCTTGTTTAAAAGGTGGTCTTGTGTTCCTTTGGTGGGATTCTCATCATTGGGGCTAAAACTTGAGTGTTCTAAACGTGAAAGGCAAATTGCCCCGGAAACTAATTAGATCAAGGATATCTTCATAACAGTGAAACATGGCTGATAGACATGCATAGAACTGATCACAGTGGGAGTAAAGCTAATGCAGGTGTGATTGGGTTTTTTTCTGCCTGAATAGGAAACTACTTAGTCTTCACTTTCTATCAGATTTATTATGAAGCAGGAGTTTGGCAAATACACTGGGTAAAATCAGCAGTGAGGTCAGGACAGTTCAAATTGGTGGAAACTGATCTGAAAGGTGAGCGTTACCTGGCAGAACATGGCGCTGTAGTTAAACAGTATGACTTTACCTGACAGTAGTTGTTGCTGCTTTTTCTTCATTTTACTCACATCTGCTTGTCCACTTGCATAACTTAACTCATTCTTTCACTAATTATCTCCATAAGAAGATAAATAAAAACTGATCAGTATGAAGCGTCATTGCAAAATGCTTTGTGTCACATCCAACAGGATGTTATTTAACCCTTATACCCTTCTTTTGCATTTCTAATAATTACTTACATTTTTAGTTTGGTGAATATTTTGGGTGTGTTGCAGCTAGTAGCATGAATCTTAGCACAGATGTAATTTTTTATATCATGTTTTTATTCTCTTTTTTGCACCCTCTAGTGATGTTTAAGGGCAAAAAAAAAAAAAAAAAAAAAAAATCCCACACACACACATCCAAGCTTGACCTGCTTTTCAGAGGGTACTAAATTAAATTCTTTATAAAAGGGGTTTTAAAAAAAGCAGAGAACGTGAGATAACGTGTCTAATAGGCATTAATGTCAAGTACCTGCATAGCTGTGGATATTTATGAGCTCCAGGAGCATAACATCTAGATGTGTATGTTAAATTTAAGTGAGATGCTGAAACAGATCATTTACCAGCTGCAACATATAAAGTTCTGAAATTGCGAGCAGCATAGAGCATGACCACAAAGGCAGTTAAAAGCTACCTGCTAATTTCATTGTGCAATCCAGTCAAAAGTAATAAATTAATTGTGCTTATCAGGTAGTGTAGTCCATCCCTGCCAGCAGGGTGCCTTGTAACTCTGTTTCTTCATGTTGTTGTACCTGGAAAGATTCAGTTATTACACAGAACTGCAATTCTCTATGCTGGGAATCATTGAGGGTTTGGCTGCTAGCAATCAAAACTGTTTTCATTGATGTACAGATTCATAAAGCAAGCTGTGCTTCTTTTGGTCTAATATTATGTTGTAGATTCAATATCTTTCCAACTGTCATAAAGAAAAACAAAATTTTTCTCTAGGAAATGCTTCATAGGACTGAAACATACTCTTGGTACTCACCGTCTATATTACGCTGAGATCATTTCAACTATTTACATACACTAACAAGTCACCGGTGTGACACACGGTGTTCCCTGATGGTGGAGAGTCAGTACAGCATAACAAGGCCTCTGTAAGTGAAGCATGAGAGAAGTCTAAGTGTATCTATTAGACTTCCAGAATCCAACTGGTTTATCACAACAATCTCCAGTGACAACTCATGATTTTCCCATTTTTCATCTGTCCTGTTTGTTAAACTAAAGCCTCTGCCATCATCAAGATGAAGTATTTCCATTTGAGATAATATTGATTTTAATTATCATTTAATTGACATTAATCTTAATTATTAATCTTAATTATTAATCTTCATTGAGTAGCAAATGAAGAATTAAATACAATTGATCTGCAGTAAAATGAATTAGTTCACATCAACCTGTCCAGGGTGTACCCCGCCTCTCGCCCATTGCCAGCTGGGATTGGCTCCAGCCCCCTCACGAGCCTGTTTGGGAATAAGCGGTAGAAAATGGATGGATGGATGAATTCCCATCAAACAGAAATCTACTTTTGACTTCCATAGAGTTCTCAGATTAGTTTAGTCAGAGTCCAGGCTTGTAAAGTTCTTGTTTCTTATCTCTATCCATGGAGCAGCCATTGATCTGCTGTCCAGTGATATCCAGATCTCTGGCCTCTCTTCCAGGAATATTAAGGTCATGGTCATTTAAGTCCTGCTAGCACTTTAGATGGTTGAAGCTTGTGTTTTCACTGCCAGTGACCCTTAAAAAGCCTGGTCTTCCAAAACTGCAGCTTTTTTTTTTTTTTTATAAGATCAAGAGAAACAGGCCATCTGTACCATTGTTTTTAATAACAAAACTTTATTTAATCCTCAAATGAGTGCAAATATTACACATGCAACAAATTGGCAAAACTTGGACAATGTGAATAAAACAAAATTTTACATCAGAATTAATCAGCATTCAGTTCAATTCAGGAACAAATAAGGACATGAGAAAATAAAAGTGAATGTGACAGTAAAGGGATAAATTACATATTATAAAGAGGGATGGGGAACCAGAAACCAGGCAGAATCCAAATAGAAACCAGTAACAAACCAGGATAGGACCAAGCAGAAAACAGACAGAACCCAAGCAGGATCATACAGGAACCAGACAGAAGCCAGGTAGAAATCAAGCAGTAACCAAGCAGATACCAGGCAGAAACCAGGCAGAAACCAGGCAGGAACCAGACAGAGACCAGGTAGAAAACAGACAGAAACCAGGCAGAAAACAGAGAGAAACCAGACAGGAACCAAACAGAAACCAAGCAAAAAACAATAAAAAACAAGAAGAAAACAGAAAGAAACAAGCAGAAAACAGACAGAAACCAGGAAAAAACCAAGCAGAAAACAGGCAAAAACCAAACAGGACCAGACAGAAAACAGACACTCCCTGACCAGATAGGAACCAGACAGAAGCCAACTAGAAATCAAGCAGTAACCAAGCAGATACTAGGCAGAAACCAGGCAGAAAACAGACAGAAACCAGGCAGAATCCAAACAGAAAAAAGGCAGGAAACAGGCAGAAACCACATAGGAACTAGACAGAAACTAGGCAGAAAACAAAAAGAAACTAAGCAGAAAACAGACACAAACATACAGAAAACAGGCAGAAACCAGGGAGTAAACAGACAAAAACCAGGCAGGAACCAGGTAGAAATCAAGCAGTAACCAAGCAGATACCAGGCAGAAATAAGTAGGAACCAGGCAGATACGAGCAGAAAATAGGTTTGCTCAAGCAAACTCAACCAAGAAAAAAACAACAGACAGAAACCACACAGGAAACAGACAGAAACCAAGCAGAAACCAGGCAGAAAACAAGTAGAAACCACATAGAAACTAGACAGAAACCACACAGGAAACAGACAGAAACCAGGCAGAATCCAGACCAAAAACAGACAGAAACCAGGCAGAAAACTGTCAGAAACAAGCAGGAACTAGACTTAAACCAGGCAGAAAACAGAGAGAAACCAGGCAGAAACCATACACAAAGCAAGCGGTAAACAGACACAAACCAAGCAGAAACTGGGCAGGAACCAGAAAGAAAACAGACAGAAACCAAACAGAAACTGGGCAGGAACCAGAAAGAATCCAAGCAAAAATCTGACAGAAACCAGGCAGACAACAGACCACCCGGCCCACCCCAAACTGTATCTTTCTCTTAACTAAACTTTTAAAGATTGACTAAAATGACAAAAATAAATAAAAATAGGTTAAAAAAAACTTTATAAAATATAATTAAAAATATACATATATAAATACCTAAATAACATAAATACATTTAGTTGGATAAAACAATGAAATAAAATATCAAATATGATAAAATTAATTCAGTTAAAAGCTAAATTACAAAGGTGAGTCTTGAGCCTCCTTTTAAAAACATCAACAGTCTCTGCAGCCCTGAGCTTCTCTAGCAGGCTGTTCCACAGTCGAGGGCCGTAATAATGGAAGGAGGCCTCACCGTATGTTTTAGTTCTGACCTTGGGAACAGATAAAAGGCCGGTACCAGAGGACCCCAGGGTCCAAAAAATTAGTTCTAATAAATAAGAAGCCCCAAGGCCATTTATAAACAATCAAACTTTAAAATCAATGCTGAAACGCACTGGGAGCCAACGCAGCGATTTTAGAACTGGTGTAATGTGTTTCCGCCCTCTGCTCTTCATCAGGACTCGTGCCGCAGAGTTCTGAAGTAACTGTGATCTTTAGACTTCTTAGGAAGACCATGAGAGCAAGGTATTACAATAATCTAATCTACTAAATATAAAAGCATGCATCAGCACCTCCATACTGGCAAAAGAGAGAAATGAGCGGACTCTTTTTTTTAAGATGCTAAAATTGTGGGTTTTTTTTTTTTACATTTTTATTGTGGGAATTATAATTCAGCTCAGAGTCAAAGATAACACCCAGGTTTCTCACACATCGAGAAGGATTTAAACTCTGCAGTTTGTGTGAAATGATCTCTCTCTTGTCTTCAGGACCAATAATTAATACTTCAGTCTTGTCCTGGTTGAGCTGTAGAAATTTCTCTGCCATCCATGACTTTATATCGACAATACATTTTAAAAGCAATGCCAGGTGCAATGTAACGTATGCATCTGCCATGCAAGCTTTTTTTAAATGCTAAATTTGCTAATAGCAAAGCAAAAAGGTGTTTTTGGGTTGTTTTATTCCCCTTGCAGGCTAATAATTGAAAAAAGCAACAAATTGAGAGAATGTGGTGTAGCTTTTGTGGACAAACACAATGCTTCCTCCTATTAATAATAAAAAAAAAAGCTAAATAAAATCTGATCCGATGAGGCCTGTTCGCTTCCAGTTGTAGTGTTATCAGCTCGCACAGCGGTCAGAGAGCGGGCAAAGGTTCAGGAATGTTTCCACCCAGGAGGGCAGGTTGGAGCTTTACATGTCTGGATACTGAAAGGATGATGACTAACAAAAGCCTAAAGGAATGACAAATGAGCTGTCAAATAGAAAGTGACATCTTTCACTCCTCAAACTCCCGTGAAGCAGAAAAATAGCGTTTGAATGTTCTGCATCACCAGTAAATGCTAATGTTTTGCTAAACTGCACTCTGAAATATCAAAGTGTGCCAGTTCCCCAAAGAGGTGTAAAGCAGGCGTTTTTGATCCTACTCAGCAGATGCGGCATGCTTTAGAAATATGAGTTTAGAAATGTTGCCTGTATCGTCAAACCGGTTCATAACATTTAAATGTTTTCCATAACTGACCTGAGATGCAGTGCTGCAAAAACATACAGCTAAATATGTTGGTTCAGGAATATTAATGTACAACAAGCACCATGGTGGTAATGTGTTCAGCTATTAGTTTTCTTTGTTGGTCATTTTACTTTAATTTTTTTAATCACAAGATAAAAAAGCAAGCTGTAATTAAACAATTGTGCACCAGTGTAAAAAAAAAAAATAGCTCATTTCAGTTTCTGCAATTGAGTCAACATTTAGCTAAATAAGGACAGAGCTTATACATTTTTACATGATTCAAGTGATTCATGCCTTCATGGTACTTCAGCATTTAAAGAAGAGAAGCTTAAATATACTGTAATTATAGTGTTTATAAATCAGCAGCTGACAATTTGCATTGCGATTCAAATGTAGCATTAGTTGCAGCTTCAGAAACAAAAAAAACTCCCCCAGCTGTGGGATTTTAAATAGAGAAAAGAAAATATATCTCCTGCTTCCATTCATGTTTTTTTTTATTTATACTTCGGCACATCGGATACAGGCAGGATGAGTTAAGTCTGAGTCCCTGCGGTGAAAACCGTCTTAGTTCCACTTCTCGGCAGATTGAACTTCCATAAACCCAACTGTTCATTCTGGTCAAATACCTCGTAGTGAATAAACACTATGTCTGAAATGAGAGGAAGTCATTACTACAGCGAATGTTATTAATAAAAAATGCTGCGATAAACTTATCAGCACCATGCGCTGTACAGTATTTATTTAGATATCTCTTCATCATTATCTTTCACTTCTTACTACTACAAATTTACAGTTAAATGTTTATTTTCATGCAGAACAGATTTCTTGCATTTATAATGGGGAACATGATCATGCTGTTTTTTTTCTTTTTTTTTCTGGTGCCCCACACTAAAATATAACTTATGTAGTTGCTTGAATTGCTTTAAGCCATAACTTATAAACTTACTATCAGGATACATTACATAAAACCTAAAGCAGTAACATATTGTTCTACATTTTTGGGAAACTGAGGGAATAAATCCACAATAAGTAGCAGCATATATATTTATACGCTCCTTTCCCACCAGTAACCACTCGGCTTGACTCTATTCAACGCAGTTTTGTGGGTTTACATTAGGTTGTAGGACATACTGGGTTGGCATTCCAGGTAACCTGAGTCCTCTGTACTTTTCCAGCGATTTGTCTCGCCACTTTTGCTAGTTTTCTTTTACCTTAAACCAGACATGAGAAGCAGTAGTTATACTTCTTTCTTTCTTTCTTTCTTTCTTTCTTTCTTTCTTTCTTTCTTTCTTTCTTTCTTTCTTTCTTTCTTTCTTTC
>JBAMHX010000014.1:20105348-20122063 GCA_037177515.1 Pseudomugil tenellus | reverse complement strand
TTTCTTTCTTTCTTTCTTTCTTTCTTTCTTTCTTTCTTTCTTTCTTTCTTTCTTTCTTTCTTTCTTTCTTTCTAATTAGAATAAGCCCATGTTGTAAATAAGGCATGTTTTGTTACTGATAAAATGTTGGTAAGAAAATGTGACCCAGAACAACATCAGCATTTTTGCCTCTTCTGAAACTAACAGGTATCAAAGTCTTAGGGCGCATGGTTCTGTGCCACACACTGGCACGACTCAAGTTGTGGCAGTGCGCAAACCAGTCGTAAACTGGCGTGAATAGTGCGTAAACCCGTCGTGACTGCATGCCATGTCAGGGAGAGAATTTTGAAATGTTCAAAATTTTGGTCATGACAAAGTCTCGCCACCGGATCGTGAACTTTGCACCAACTGTACGTGAACATGTCGTTAAGCCGTCGGAACGATGTGGGAGGATGCATGTGAATGCGCGCCAGATACAGTCATCTTCTCTTCTCTGCAATGACTGTGTCTCTGGCATTCAACATGTTCTCTCTTCCACTGACCTGGGGTTGGGGAGGCTCGCTTTTTACATGGGATGCCCAAATTGTGCAAACTCTTCGTGCCAATGCGGGAAGTGCGTAAACTATGCACAACCTATGCATGAACTCATCCTGCCAGTTCGTGTCAATGTGGACACTGATGGGCACTTATTCCTGAACTATTTGTGAACTTGTCGTGAACTATGCGTGAACTATATGTGAACAGTGCGGGAGCCTCCCGGTTCGTGTCCCAAAATGCCATGAATTGCCACGACAAAATCGTGGCCAAAGGTCATGCAAGTTTCAGCCGGCCCTTAGTCTGTCCTCAGGAGAAAATGTACTCAAACCCACATGAAACAGATAATCTACCACAGGCGGAGCCATAAAATTTGCATAGGGTGGGCCTACAGAAAATAGGCCAGGTCAGTTTTTTCTACAGCAAAATGATTACTTGACATCTATCAAGAATATCTCATTCTGCCTCTATTTATTGTATAAAAAGCAAATCTACAATAACTTGAAATAACAATCCAGACTTTACATTTTTTTGTTTGAATGTTTCAGATCTTTTCAAAATTATTATTTAAAAAATAATATTAAAAGGACGAATAGGGTATAACTGTCAGGGCGGGCTTGGCCCTGGGCCAGTTAGAGAAGTGGGTGGGCCTAATCACACCGGCCCATATATGGCTCCACTCCTGATTCTACAGGAATGAACAAAATAAGAATGCAGCAGAACTCTGATACAATTATATTTTTGCTTCTTCCATGCTTGATTCTATGCTAAAAGAGAATCATTGCAGGCATTTTCTTGTGTCTTTTACCTTTTTCTTTTGTTTTTACTTGTCAGAATGGATGACAAATGTAATGCCACACCCTAACTGCACCTTTGAGGGGAAATACCCCAAACTGCCATCTGACAATCACAAGAGCTGCCTGTCAAAGCTACACCTTCGCTCTTACGTAGCATGGTGGAGAAATGAGCGAACGTACATGTTAAACTTACAAAATTGCTTCTAAGTAACCACTGATATTTTCTTGAGAGAAGGGCCAAGCAGCCATGCAGGCTAGTGAAGCCTCTATAATGTGTGGGGTTGGAAAGCTTCTTGATTTATGCAGTTGGGTAGATGGACCGAATGTATCCTCCTGCAATATTTATTAGACATGCAGACCATCACTCTGCTTTCTGAATGCAGTGGAGGTGGGTGGACAGATCACTATGCATAACATTGCATAACGCAAGACTGTCACATACTAATGGAGAATGGCAGTATGATTATTTGCATCATTTCCATAAGATCATAATTCTGCACATTCTGTACATCTAAGATGAAAGCATCTGAGAAGCACCCTGTCCTAAGAGGGGAGGGGTATTTGCTTCTGCTGCGCTGGCAGCGGCTGTCATACAGCTTCTGCATTAAAATAGTCTTATGTATATTGATGTCTTGTCAAAGTATAGTTATGTCCATGAGCACATCAGCATCCCTTCCTCTCAGAGAGCCGGAAACTCAGCAAGATTGGACCGCACATTGTGCTGTCAGGAAATTTACGCTTTATGTTTTATTGTCCTAAAAGTTTTAGGAAACTGTATTTTTTAACCATGTCAGACAATAATGTTCTCAAATTTAGTTAACTTAGTGACTAAGATATATTAAATATTTAAACAGTTTCACACTACTTAAGTCGTAGTGTGGCTAAGATAATAACATAGTTTCAAAAAATGAAATTTCCTCATACACTTATGGAAAATCCTGTTTCATAAACGAAAACTTCATATTCTATAAAGCTGATAGAGATAAATTTAAAAGGTGCATCCAGTAGAGGGCACTGTGGGTGTTCACTGAATTCTGCTGTATCTTGTGTGTCTGTGCCTGTGACCACCCTAGTGATTACACTGTTTGAGCAAAGCTGTGCAGTATTTGTTTGACTCTGTGGAACTTGGTAAATAAGCAGCAGGGCAGTGTTTGAGGCTGTTTTGTTCTTCTAATGTTGCCTCTTACAACTGTAAGGTCAGCAAAACACACACAACTATTTACAGCAGATCTTTCGTATTGATGCATCAAACCTTTACAGAGGACTGGGAAGTTGGAATCCTGCTGATACTTGCAAATACATGCATAAGTCCTAAATCATATGTTTAAAGTCTGTGAAACATTCATGTCTGGAATACAACCAGCCTCATCTCTGAAGATATGAAGAAACACTGTGCAAGCACAGATACCATCACTAAGACCGTCCAAATGTGTATGAATGAACTTAATTCCACCTACTGTAATGCAAATCAAAACTGATACATCAGAAAAGTAGAGTCATTTAAAATCCTTTAAGTGAGACTCCACCACCAATTTCCGCTCAAAGTCTCTTCAATACGTCGACTGGAAGGAGAAATGAGTTTAGTTGTATTAGTCAATGCTCGGCTTCTCATGTGTGGAAATAGATCAGTTTTTACTTCGTACACACCTTTATTCTCCCTGGTTGATCATCTCCTGCTATTTACACAGTTGCACATGAATACAGACACATTGATTTCCTTCCCTTCTCTATTTTTTCCTTCTAAAATAACCCTGTTTTGTTTATAGAAATAAGTGTGTTCCATATCAAATTATCATGCCGAGACTTGTTGATTAAAATAAAGGGATGAAACGTGTTGTGTTGATGGGTACAGCTGTACAGATTCTTTGGCTCTGGATTGGATAAACCATTATTTATAAAGCACTCAGAATTATCAGCATGCAATAATAAGACACTGGATTTACTCGGTGTATTTATTCTAATAAATAGGAGTTTATCTGTCTGAGACATTGTTTGTAGCTAAATTGACATTGCTGTTAATTGTCCTCTTCATTGCAATTACTGTCAGTCTTGACAAAACAAAATATTTGCTTTCAAAACTTGTATTACTCTGCATGTTACAAGAGAAAGACTACAAAGTGGTATCAGATAATTGGCAAGAAAAAGGCACATCATGTTGGCGGTATTAATTTGCATCATATTACTGAGATCAACCTTGAGTTGTTTTCCTGTCAAGTCAACTTCATGCTTGTTCCTGAAATTGGTAGCAAAATAACTTATTTGCAGTTTGTACTAAAGGGAATATTAAGTGGATGCATGAAAAAAGCATTACACTGAATTAACATTTCTCGCTAAGATATTATGTTAAAATGTTTAATTGTTTTTAAAGAAAAGAAGAAAGGAAGTTGGAAGGTTGTGACTCC
This sequence comes from Pseudomugil tenellus, assembly GCA_037177515.1. Taxonomy (NCBI): domain Eukaryota; kingdom Metazoa; phylum Chordata; class Actinopteri; order Atheriniformes; family Pseudomugilidae; genus Pseudomugil; species Pseudomugil tenellus. The sequence goes on along the minus strand of JBAMHX010000014.1, from coordinate 20,118,351 downwards.
TCGGGTGAAACACATTTTTATTTCTTTTTCAATTCTTTTTTTTATTTATTCAAATTTGCAGCGACCACTACTTGAGGCTGAATCAGGGTTTATGTTTACTGCTGTCCACAAATATATCTGCGAGCAAACTAAAACCAGTTCTGCTCTCTGAGCAAGTCTGCAACTGTCCACACTGCAAGCTGTGAATGTGACAGAAATCATTTTCTGCCACTTATTGTGTGATCTTGTTGTACAAACAACTGTTTTATGTTCTTTTGAAGAAAAAAGGGCAACATATATTTTTTTCACACAAGAATTTAAAGGGATTCTGTTGTGTTGTCAAAAGGGCAACCTCATGTGATGTTGAAGTCTGAAAAGCATCCACACGTATTCATTATGTTTGCATTGATTGATTTTAGCTTAGTACACATCATAGTGTTTTCTTAATTTGGAGGTCTTTTATGAATGGCAGCATATCAAATAATCTATATGCCATTCACAATATTCCAACCAGTGATCTAGTTGTTTGATGGTTTCAGCAATCTAATTAGAATTTCATGGCAGCTAGATTTACAGTGTCTGCCTCCTTTTGCACAAATATAACCAAAGAAAACCGCTGACGGCACTCAGGAGTTCGACCTAAAGACAAATGCTGCCTTCTGAACAGCCATTTGGAAAGGATCTTAAATATGGAAAAATGTGGCATAATGGAAATAATTACTTCATCTACAAACTGTGGATGTAACTGTGGATCATTTTCTCTTTTAATGGTTATGCATGAATATGTCAACCTCCACACAACAAAACTAGACAGAGCACAAGAGATGAACAACTACATAGAAGCAAAAAAAAAAAAAAAAAAAAACTAAATAAAACCCAAAATGTCTTTAAAATGTATAATGAATGGTATTTTAATTTAAAAATATTACTTGAACATTATTGGAATAAAAGAGAAGAAAAAAACAATAGGTAACACAAGAGACTCATAACTGGAGTCATTTTGACAGACAGAAGAGTCTTTTCATTAAGGGTCACTTTACAGGGAAAATCTATTCAGTAGCGTCTCTTTAAAATATTTTTCTAAAGATGAAATAATTAAAAAAATTGTGTACATACACAAAAATCCTTTAGTATGAATGCCAGGCTTGAAAGTAGTGCTTTATATACATATATTGTTTAATGTTTGTTTATTTTATTTATTTATTTAATAGATGTGTTGGGACGATGGCACAGAAAAAAGTCTTATTTGCAAATTTGCCTGAATAATCTGATAAGGGATGGGCTGAGTTGAACAGCCAGACAGGAAAATAAAAACATTCATTTGTTGATTTAGCTAAAATGAAAGGTGAAGAATTTAAGGGATTGATTACACTGACCTTGTTACAGTAGTGCAATTAATCCCTTATTAATCTAATCTTTATGCTTCAATAAGATCAAACACAGAAAGAGGGGCAATGTGAACTGTTTTCATCCACTCACACTACTGCTTTTCTGTCCACTTTAAATGGACCCTGATCCTTTTCCAGATAGAGCAGTTTGTTTGGAGCAGTGTGGATGCAGACCAAAGTAGTGATCTATTCACATGTTCAATAAGGCAGAGCAGGGCCCTACTCATTCAACTGCTCGGTCAGTGCTCATTTAATCCAGTTAAGCCAGTGCACAACAGTGGTTGGATGTGATCACAGTCATATGTGAGGTTCCACAAACAGCAATGATGCGGCACGTAATCTGTGTAGGAAGACAGTGAGGTATTGTGGCATCACTACAAACCTCATTACACATCTGAGAATCAATCATGACACAGAATATGAGGTTATGATGAGGTTTTCCGAAGATGTGGAGATGAGAGGAACAGGTGCTGTTCAGGCGAGTCAGATGTCACGCTTAGAGTCCCTTGGTGCTGCCGGCAGCTTCTATCCTGCTATTGAAGGAGAAAATGTGGAGCTGTTGGGGAAGTGTAGCACTATTGTGAAACTATAACCTGTAATACGCTACTTTTTTTTATTTTGGGTTTCCCATTTTTGGTAAAAACTGTCAATATTGGCTCAGTATCATCAATACCAAGTTTTAATTGGTATCGGATCCTAAAAGGAAATATGCATATATGACTATTGCACAGGCATGTCCAATTGAACCTGTAAAGAACATTTACATAAATGTGGTCAATACCTGAATGACTGAACGCCTTCGATTTCAACATATCAATGAAGGTGGCATTTCATGTCTGGAAAAAGTTTAACACACAGTCATCGCTGATGATTAAGCAATTCAGCAAAAGCACTTATTGCTATTTCAAGCACTTTCAAATTAGCACTTTGAATATCCCAAATCAATTGAGATTCATCCAAAAAGAACCATATTGAGCACCACAAGTGGCTCGGTGTAAACAGCCCATCCCATGTAAGTGTTGCGCTGTGATCCTTCTAAGCTTACATGTAAAATGGGACAAAATTGAGGCTCAGCAGAAAATCTTTTGGGAATCATTTTGCTATTTTGTAAAAGATCACTATTGATAACAAAGAGTAGAAGTTTGAGTTACTGTCAAACTGCAGTGCAGCCCGAGTCACACTTAACTCCATTTGAAGTCAAAGGATTTTTTCAACCTTTGTCTCTCATAGGACTTCACTCAAGCTCTGACAAAAACTCCCACTGTGCTGAGAAAAGAAATTCACGTACTGGCAATACTTTGTTAAACACTTCAATGCTTGAAATGTCATTTGAAGTGTATGTCTATCTATGCATATCTGTGCATGTGTTTTGAATCTGCTTGATGTGCTATTATCAAGGCAATGTTTTATAAGCAAAGGAGGTGAAAGTGTGGCACTCCAGATTCCTCTGGGAGCCATTACTGGCATCGCTGATGCAGGAAATGGATTCAGTGTAGAAAATAATACCCTTGAATAATTAATTAGATGAGTTTTAAATCAACAGCAAACTCTCTGACTGCACAATGCAGAGCAGGTAAAAATTAAACAATGATTAAATGATTGTGAAATTTAAATAATAAACTTTAAAAAAATTAGATTTAAGTAAACACTTTAAAGTTCATAATACATGTTAAGGTTACTTTAAACGTTTTGTTTAATAATTGCTGATTCTCAGCAAAGGTCAATATCAAGCTTAGCACAATATCAAAGCTAAGCACTGAGTACAAAGAGAAATTATTCTCATGTTTATGTATATATATATATATATATATATATACAAATAATCAGCACAACACAGCAGCCAGAGCACTCTCACTCTGCTTGCCTTAATGCTGGACAAGACAAGTTTAGAAAAAAATAAGACTAAGCTTTTTAAACCTTATGCCATTTGATGGGTAGACCTCAAAGCTTGTGATTACCTGTATATCTGTAAGCTGTCTTTGTAAGAATGTACTTTTTCAATACAGATTTGAGTGCATTCACATTGACCAGTCAGTTGCTTTAGAAACAAGATTGTATTTAAGATAGCTTAAAGTATTGATTTAAAAGAATGAGCATATATCTCAAAATGTCACGAAAAAGAATTGATTTCTTTCTAGAACTGCACTTTAAGGCAATAAAACCTCACTTTGCACACAATAAACTTTTGTGGGTTACATGTGCTAGAAGCAATAGCAGTAAGAATACTATGACATGTCATGAAAAAAGGCGTCAGGGTTTGTTCTCATACTACAGCAGTGTGTTGATGAAAATAGCGGGGGCAAGCAGGGCATCCCGCAGAACCTTTCAGTGTTCTTGTTCTGCTGTAATGAAAAAGCATCTATTTGTGTTTCTGCAGAATTTTACACAATAGAAGCTAAGTTACCAATATTCATTTTCTGATGTTAGATGACTATGAAAGATCACACTGAGTCTTTGATATACTCTCAAGACATTTTATATCATTTTACTGTCACAACAAAGGGAAGCATGCAGACTGCAAATCATGTTAACAAGGACATAGCTCTTTTTAAGCAGTGCAGGCCAGTTCCAAAGACAACAAGTGATTTTCTTCAAGTGTTAATCATACTTCCTTTTTCTAATTTCAGCTCTTTTGATGTTTTACAGGCTTTTACTAAACAGTTCTTGTAGCCTGTAGCCTTTGACTCATGTGGTCTCTGGAGCATGTTGTGACAGTGTGAATGGTTGGTGAAGGATTTTTATTTGAGTTCTGGTTATTTGGCCTGTAATTATGTAGTTTTTTCAGTGTATTTCCGCCTCTTCTAGCCAGGACTTGCCCTCTGCTGAGCCAATCATTAAGAGCTAATTAAGTTGGAGACTGGGCTTTCATATTAGTATCCGTTTCTTCTGTGTAGGTTTGATGCAGGGAGATGCTTCAAATACTGCTGCTTTGTCTTGTTGCTGAATGCTCATATTGTAATCCCATTTGAAAATCCTGAAAGGTACCTTTGGGATTCATTTGTTTTTCTCTCTTTATCTGATCTTCTTGTGTTTGTGTTGAATTGTGATCTAAATGTGTTGCGAGCTTGGTCAGGGTGACCTTGTTGGCGTGGCATCTCTAAGGGAAACATAATATTTGTAGGATTATTTCGATATATATTTTTGTTTGGATGAGTGGCTGGGTCACTGTATTATTAACTGCCTGTATTTAATTTAGCCAAATAAATGGATACAATAATCCTGCAAGTGATATTCAAGGTCAAGCAGATCTAGTTCTTCCTCTTTGGGCATCATTTTCTTTTGTTACACACACCCAGTTCATTAGTTATTTCTCCTGAGAATAAAATATGTAATCTTTGAAAAACCAAGTATGGGTAATTTTGATAGGAGTAGTCCAGAGGGGTTAGAGATTCATTCCTTTTTACCCACGTCTTCACAAGATGTTTTGACAATGACTAGTGATAAATCCCTGAAAGTGTATTGGTGGCCTGAAATAATAACTGATGTCCCGTGAGGTTGACTCTTCCCACATTACATTATCGTGTTAACCAAATAAATTGTTCTTTTTTTTCCGGAAAGATTTCTTTAGATAGTCAGTACCTCTGGTGGTAGAGCAGGTTGTCTAATAACCAGAAGGTTGATGGAATAAATACTCTTCCTCCTGATGTTGTGTCCTAAGGCAAAACACTTCCTTGCCTCCAGTGTTTGTATCACTGGTGTATAAATGTTGGTAGTGATCAGAGGGACCATTGACATGGATTGGCTGCTATGTTTTCGTCAGTTTGCCTCAAGGCAGCTGCGGCAACACCTGTACTTTATCATCACCAAGTATAAATGTGGTGTGAATAAATTATGGATTCACTGTAAAGTACTTCTGGTGCTTTTAAAAGTGCAGATGTAGACATCTAATTTATTATTAATATAACATGTTATGATCATTATTACTTAATATAGTTTTGTTTACTTTACCCAAATGTCCTGAGAAAAGTGAACCTTGAGCCAAGTTACTCCCTTGACTCCCTTGATTTTTTTTACCACCTTTTTTGCATTGTGTTGCATTTAGCGGTTAACTGTGGTGTTTGTTTTAACAGGTTTTACTGGTATGAAGAACTGGCCTAATGAAATGGTTGAACAACATCTGCTTTTAACATCAGTATAGCATTGGACAAGGTGGCAATGGGAGACTTAAAAGGCAAATATTGAAAACTGAAATGAAACCATTGCCAAAGTGCCACTCATGGGGCAAATTCTGTTGGAAAAAAGTGAAGCCTATGCGCACTATGTGCACTCCTCATCCACTAGGCGCTCTAAAAGAGCAAATTTCTGTAGACTTCAAAGTAAAAAACGTCATCTTAATACTACAAATAAACATACAGCCTGCTGCAAAAAGCATTTTTAGGTTAATAGGTTGAGTTTGTCATCATGGCAACTGTGAGAGAAGTTAATTTATTTTATATCTAATCCTTTTAGACATTATTTAATCTTAAAATGTGGCAACATTAAGGCCGCTCCTTTTGATTGATAAGTATCCAATATCAGCAGGAAAAAGGCAGGCTGTAGCACAAGTGTGATGAAACTCCATGCTCAAGGACACTTCGACATGCAGATGGAGTGGGAACCAAACCCATGACCGTCTTATCAGAGGTCAGCCACAGTACACCTGCACCACAGCTGCCCCAATATTAAAAAAGGATGACAGGTGAAGTTACACAGTTTATCTTTTTACAATGTTTTGTTCTGTTCTGACAACAAACAATCTGGTATGTTCATGAGTGATATTTGACACTTTCTACCTACAGTGCCCTTGCTGCTTTTGGTCACCCGTTTGAAATTCCTCTTTTGTAAATGGTACTTCTCTGCAGCATTAGGATAACAATTGACCTTGCAATACTTCCTAAAAACAAAATTAAGGATCTAAATTGTTTATGAAGCCACTAAACTCCCCAGATATAAAGTAATTAACAGAAGTAAATAGATCTATATAAAATAATGAAACCCCTCCCTCATTCAGAAAGAGAAACCATCCCTCTAAGACACCCTTAGATGTTTTTTTGTCCATGTCTTTATAGAAAGCCTTTCTGGCAGGATGAGGAGCTGCTTGCTCAACATTATGTGGGTGTTTATAATGTTATGGCCAATCAGTATATATTATCTTCGGATTTTCTATCAGGGCCATCCTTTACATGTCATACTTGGCAGCAAAACCCTGAAATAGTTCAGTAGGCGGTGTTTTCATCTATGCTCTCATTCATTATCTCCTATGCCAGAAAAAAATTCTGTGATGGACTATATGAAGAAATCTGTTATGAAGAAAGCTAAAATCTTGTGTCTAGGTGCACATACTTAAAGACAACTAGTTTTTAATTACTAATTACTTGTAGCATCTAAACCTAACCAGCTGACTTGTAATGCCTAAACTTAATCAAACATTAATGAAACAACAGGTATTTATATAACGAACATGGATTTTTTTCCCCCTTATTGTTGCTGACAATAATTCCTTCATGCCAATTTTAGGAGAAAGCCAGCAGAATGTGTTAAAATATGTTGTGATCATGTCCAGAAATATTATTATTAATTGACAGTTTCAATCATTTCTGCGAGGTTGTAAATTAGTGTGTATCCACACCTTGAATTTCCTTTTACACTAAACTTAAGTCGGATGAATTAGACTTGATTAGTAATGTATCCCCTTCCTCGCCAGAGGTGTCACCGCACCAGGAATGATTGAAGGAGACTTCAATTTACTTGCTAGCTTTTTTGTCTTGTTTTTTGCCTTTTTCCAGTGTTCCCACCACAAGGGGGTAGCTTGAGGCGGCATTTGCAACTCAAAGAGGTTGTTTAGGTAGTACAGGCAGCAGCTGGATGGGCCATCAATGCCTGCTGTGGGAGGACAGTTTGCTGTGTCTTCCAGCACAGTGTTGAGAAAATGAAAGACGTACCAGGACAGAAGCCAGTATACCAGGAGACATGGATGAGGTCGTAGGAAGACAACAGCCCAGCAGCAAGACCTCTATCTACTCCCTTTGTGCAAGGAAGAACAGTGGAACCACTGCCAGAGCCCTACAAAAATACCTCCAGCAGGCAACTAGTGTACATATTTATACTCAAAGTGTCAGAAACCAACTGCATGAGGGTGGTATGAGGACCCGACCTCCACAAGTTGGGCTTGTGCTCACAGCGCAACACTATGTTGGAATCTGCCAGAGAACATCAGATTTGGCAGATTAGCCATTGGCGCTGTGCACTCTTCCTGGATGAGGGTAGGTTCATTTTGAGCACATGTGACAGATGTAAGACTCTGGAAACACTAGGGGGAATGTTCCGCTGCCTGCAGCATCTTCCAACATGGCCATTTTGGCAGTTGGTCAATGATGGTCTTGGGAGGCGTATCCTTGCAGGGTTGCACATACCTCCATGTTTTAGCCAGATGTACCCCATCTGCCTCTAGGTACCAGGATGAGATCTTCAGACCCATCGTCAAAATATATGCCGCTGAAGTCGGCCCTTGGTTCCTTCTGCTGCATGACAATGCTCAGTCTCATGTAGCTGAAGTCGATGTTATGGACTTGCCTGCCCATTCACTAGACCTAAATTGAATCAAGTACCTTCAAATCTTATTGTCTCATTTCATCCCCAGCTGCCATGTTCTACCACAGACTGTCCAAGGGTTAGCATGGCTTGATCCAGGTCAGAGAAGAGATCCCTCAGGAGAGAATATTCCATCGCATAAGGAACATGCCCAGATGTTGAAGGAAGTGTATCTGGACACATGGAGGCAACTCTACTTAATCTTATTTTATAAAGTCTGGAAGAAATTTCGACAGAGGATTTGTAAGTATGATTGTGAATCCAGTCTGCCACGGTTTATCGATTTTGATTTCCAAGAATCATGTAGTGATTTTGTTCTCAGCCCATTTTACCATATAATGAATACAATTTTTCAGCAGGAATTTTTTATTAGTCAAAATGTGTAATGTATTATGTAATGTATTATGAAAATTCATAATTTGTAAAAAATAAATAAATAAAAGAAAAAAAAAGTGCCCTTTGCTGCTACTTCTTGGCCAGGCTGTCATTATGAATGAAAACATTTCTCAGCTGAATTACCAAATTAAAAAAAGTAATCTGCAATTTTGGAGGAGGTTTATTAAGCTCCAACAGTGCATCAAAGCTTGGTTGTATGCCTCGATTTCCCTAAGTAAAATATAATTTACAAATTAACAATATGAATATGCAGATAGCTCTGGTATTAATCTTGGTTTTCTTCCTTTACATTAGCTATTTTCTAGGAATAATCAGCAAACAGATTTTGACCAAAACCTTTTGGAGACAGGTATATTTTGCTACAATATGCAAGTAAAAGAAGTCATGTTAAAATGTCCATATAAAAGGTCCAACATATAACCTTAAAAACATATTGCATGCCACAACATAGCATCTTAGATCTCTATACAATGAGCCAAGATTGAAATCATAACCTTATTTGGAAGCACCACAAGGAGCTTGTAGATGCCTCTATCTCATTAAAATCAGATCAAGGTTGAATTTACTTCACCACTCCTGCAAGAATATGGCTTACTAAGTAGAAGGGGATCAGGAAGTTAACCCTCTCCAGGCTGTAGGAAGGGACTGACATGCACTGACCATTAATACAGAGGGGCTTACACCACACATCATGTGGGAGATATAATAATGCACTGTCTAGTAATAAGAACCTTATCCTGCAATATCATCACATTTCATATATTTCTTTGTGTATGATAAAGATTTGACATGTCTGGCACTTTAGCTGGGTAGTATTTTTTTGATGACTGGATTTGAGTTGGCCATATGGATGCATGCAATCCACATTAAAAGCCACTACAGTATTGAAAAAAGCTTAATTGAAAGATTAAAAACAAATAAAAATATAAGTATAGTGTTTACCTAATTGTGTAAAAGCCTATTGTGGCATTAATTTTACATTTAGTTGTGAAAATCAGTTTTGACTAAATCTCTGTTGAGATTTTGTTGCATTATTAAGAAAAAATATAATAAATAGAAACACAAAAACACACACAAAGTAATCTGTTATACTGAACTAATGAACTTCCAACACCCCTGTGTATCTTCCCCTGTATGTAACTTCCCATGTATTACTACCAAAAAGAAAATGAGAGATTTCCTGTAGTTTGTCTGTGAATGCAAATTTATATACTAGAAACTCGTGTCCAAAACTTCTGAACAAGTTCCTCAGTCATCAAAGCCATCAGTGCAAAACGTGATCCTTGTTTCAGTTCGTCTCATTTAGATAGTTGTGCAAAACTCGCCAGGAAAAGCTTAATTTCCTCGTGGGTATAGAGCCCATCTGAGTGTCTGAGGAAGCACAGTAACTTGCAATGTGAAATCCGTGTAAACAGGCTGAGATAAATCCCAGATGATTTTAGAGTTGCACGCAATTTTCAGCTGCCAAAAAGAGGACATATCTGGGTAAAAGAGGATGTTTGGTCAGCCTAAGATAGGTGCCTGTTGACACATGAGTATGTAAAAAATTCATATGGCAGAGGAGTTTCACAAGTCAGGTTTTGCTCTTGGATGGTTAATGTTCTGTATTTATTTGTGAACCTTTGTTTTGTTTGCGCTTTCCACATAGTTTGCTGCACAGCATGTTTAAGCCACTGATCACCACTTATCTGTTTTCTATTACCTTCCTTTGTGATTTCCGTGTGTCTGCTTTAGTTTTATTCTGTCTTGTTTAATTATTTTGCACTTTGTGATTTTTATCTTGAGAGTTGCTATGCAAACAAAAATGTACTTAATTACTTAGTTTTAGCACTGTCATAAATTAAGTTCAATGTTTTCTTTTTTACATACAGTATTTTACTTTTACAGACACAAACAGTGATGCTTTTATAATTTCTTTATCTTGCATCCATCCAACTATTTATTGCTGATTGCCGAGGAAATAAATCTTGTCCCATCATTTATTTCTTATTTTACTTTTTATCTATTTGATAGTTTGATACTGCTGGATCCACCATGACGGAGCCCTCTCAGCTCTACCTTTTCATCCATTTTGGGATTTTCCGATAATGACGAAACACCAAGTTGACGACGGTAGGACCCGCCTATTGGCTTCAAATCCGCTCTTCAGAAACCGATGGGTCATGTGATTTTATGCGCTGTCCAGTAATTTATACAGTCAATGCTTTAGAGCCATGCCAACTGAAAGTGACAAGAGTTTATGGGTGGATTTTCCTTATTAAAGTAAGAAATTAGGGGTTTATGATCTTGCATTTTTTTAACTTTGCAATTTAAGTTTTTTATTAGCCTATTTCATTCTCCTGCATCTTTGTTTTGTGTTTTGCTCTTCCTCACTGCACATAGTGACAGTCTCTCATAAAAATAATTAAGAACAGATAGGACTGTTCAAAAAATGACTGTAACTATATAGCTACATTTTCCATAGAAACTTGCACAATACTGGGAACTATATTTTTCAGGAGTGCAGGCTTCTCTCTACATGTGAGCAGATCTGCCATAGCTGAAGGAAAAAATGACGACACATATCACCAGGTCATGCCAATACGGCTAATCCCCAAATGTCTTCATGGCTGAAACGCATGATGACGGCTATCTCAAGCAAATATTATTTCTCCTGTGACCAGTGGTTTGCTTGCATATGTGCTTAGAACCACTAATAATGTGTGAGTGTGCAAAACTATACATTTAATGAAACAATTTCCCATAAACTATGGATATTAAACTCATACCTTGGTGGAAATTTGAAGGTTTCTGAAGTTCATTTTCAAATTAATGAACTCATAATTTCAAATAAAGTTAGTTACTTTTAATAGTCTTTAAATATCCCTCCACTGCTTTTCAGCAATGCGAACTTAGTTGCAATGCAGTTCATTCCATCCATCATTTCATAACTGTGCACAGACATTGAAGTATTAATTAGTTGGGTAGTTTTTAATTTTGTAGCTAATTACATAGAGAAGCTGTTATTTTCACACTATGTAAGGTGATAAGAGGTAACTGGCTGCTTCAGCTGCCTGTTCAGGATGATTTTAGAGCATTATGGATAAATTCAAATCGAATGTGATAAAAAAATCATTATCACTGCTTAATGAACATCCATTGTCATCCTGGGAGTTTAATATTTATTCTGCATAGCGGTAATAAAAAAAACTCTAAGAAGATTACAGATTATTATTTTGCTCCATTTTCTTTCTTTGTGCAACAGAGCATGCAACAGTGTTTGCTCGTGAGCCCTGATAGCTTCCCATTGAATAAATTATACAATAGAATGTAAAATTAAAAATGCACATATTGTCTTTGCAGGCAGTCGCTGTGTATGTGAATGGCTTGCTTCAGATAACAGTCCACATTGGTGAGTCAGCTGATAAGTAATGACAAGGACGAGCTGCAGAAGTTGCTGGTCTTGTCTGAGAAACAGTTGAAATCAAATAAAGATTTTTACATTTATAGTAGACTGAGTTTCTAACAAGAACCTTTGGTAACTAAATAGTGATGACACTAATACTCTTTAATCACAATATTAGGAGACCAGACTTTTAGGATCAGTTAAAAACACTGCAGAAGGCACATTATGAGAAAACGAGCTGGTCAAACAGAATGTGAAGAAGGATTTTGTTGTACGATTGCTGCTTTTTAAAGGAACAATAAAAGGTTGTTATTAAAAGCTTCAGGGAATTTCCAAATAAGTAGAAAAACTCAGTGGAAATGGAATTAATGTTGATTCTCTAAAGACATAAGCAACATTAGTTTTTATTGTATTCATCAAACTTTGTTCTCCCCTACTGTTTTCTTTTCAGTCTAAATTAAATGAAAGTGTGACTTCATCCAAAGCTCCGGGCCTTAGCAAACTCCTGCAAAAGCTAAAATTTGGGCAAGCAGCTGAAATGGATGAGGAAAGGAAAGAGATGAGAGGAGGAGTGTGGATGTGCGAGTTGCTTACTGTTCTGTTCAGAGGAAGAAGAAAAGAGACACAGTGAGTTTCAGAGTGTGTGCTAGAGAGCCTTTTTTGGGGTAGGTGACTTCTATCCAAATTTCCCAGAGGTGGATTTCAGAGTGGTGCAGATTGGAGTTATTACTTTCAGTTTTAGTAATGTCCTAATCTGGATCTTGTTAAATAGACTTAATGTATAAGTGCAAGGCAGAACAGGTGGGTTCTCTGAATGCTAACAACTATTCAGTTAAAAGGGTAAAAAATCCATTCCAAAAGTTCTTCAGCAGCCATAAATGTTTAAGAGATGAGTCTCAGGCAGTGATCACTTTCTGACTAATCCATTGCACACCTATAAGTCACAACATGACTAAATATGAATAAATAACAATATGACTAAATTCTCACATTGGACCAGTTAGGAGATGCATTCCTACCACAGTGGTATGTGGGGAGTTTAGATGAACACCTCAGACTCATTTAGTTTCAGTCTCTCTAAATTAGTAGGGCTGATTGTTCTCCTGCAAGGGGAAAGACTACAAGTAATGCTGTTTCCCTGTGAGACATATTACTGCAAAAATGCATAGGCAGGTGCAAGTGTTGCGTGTTACGATACATGTGTCTTGGTGTTAAAGGAGAACTTCGCTTTTTTTTAACCTGGGGTCTGTTGTCATCTTTCCTTCCATACATGTGAGTGATGTAG
>JBAMHX010000014.1:20086489-20097013 GCA_037177515.1 Pseudomugil tenellus | reverse complement strand
AGCTCCACCTTTTTTACCCATTTGTGGATTTTCCGTTACTGACGACACACCAAGATGGCGACGGCAGGCCCCGCCTACAGGCCTCAATTCAGCTCTATGGGACGGTTGTTTCGTCCATATATATACTGTCACTGGGTTGAATTCAAAACACCACAAACAATGGACATGATTGTCTTTTAGCCTCACTTCCTTTTCGCTTCTTGAAGGGTTTTTTTTTTTTTTTTTTTTTTTTTAAAATGTGGCTGTGCATCTTAGATGAACTCTTTGGCACTGCTAATGGATCGTACAACCATATACTCTCTGGAAGACTTTAAGGACATTTTTCCAGCCCTACTTCCTACTGAAGCTTTTAGCCGTCGCAACCATGAAAAAAAAATTGACCAGTTTCTCTTTTTAACGACAAACATCGTTATAATGAGAATGTTTTTCAATATAACGATATATTAATCTCATTATATAGAGAAACTTGAACGAGAAGATTTCTCGTTATACGGGACATGTTTTTCCGTTAAAAAAGAGGTTAATATAATTATATTTCCTCATCTAAGTGACACAGTTATCTCGTTATAACGTGATTTTTTTAACCGTAACATTGCTTCTCGGGTAACGTTTGACTCTGGTCCGGAGGGAACAGCAAGAAGATGTAGAGGGGTGCGTTTTAATAAGTCGAAATCTGCCGGACGAACGTGTTTCCACACGGGAAAAAAGATATCTTTGTTACTTTAAAAAAATCATTATATTAAGTTTGTTGAAACTAGGATTAGGGTTAAAGTTTCACATCTCGTTATAATGAGAAACCATCTCGTTAAAGTTTCTCGATATAATGAGATTAATATCTTGTTATATCAAGAAACTGTCACATTATTAAAACACATTGTTTACCCCTAGACAAAGATGGCGTCTTCGGTTGCCATATCAAATACATCATCGTGACGACATGCCATCTAACAAAATGATTATTTCAAGCCATTTATACAGTACAGAGCCATAATAAATGTTTAGTGTTTGCATGTAGATGTTTACCTAAAGACTGATGTTTGTCATTCTGGTTTTTGATTTACCATGCCGTTAGCTAACTCAACTAGCTCTACTAGCATGAATATAAACAGACCATATACAAGTGGATGTAGTCATCTTGGCATGACTCATTGCTTTGTGACGTAACATTTTGAAGCCTTTGGTTTGACATTTGGACTAACATTCTTGGTACTTTTGTGGGCAGAAATAATTGTATTCAATCGCACAAAAGGGGAGCTAGATAGTAATGCTTGATCCATCTTCACTTTGAGGACCCTGCCAGTTTATCATATGACTACACAGAGATACAGACCATATATTACCATAGCTGGTCAAAAATAACATACCAGCCTTAAATCTATTGCTCTGAAGCAGAAGCCATTCCTAACCATTGCACTATCCTTGGATGTTTTATGTTCACTATAAAACTGACATCTAATCAATCTTCGTTTTATTTAAACCTTTCTTTAATATGGAAAAAAAAGGCGTCACCTGATTCATCAACATAAACCCTGGATGGATTATTCTGTGGTATTTACAGTCTCTTTTTATTTGATTAGAGGTCAGGGTAGATTAACTCTTCCCCTAAGATGTAAATAACCCCCACAATCTCCTCACATTCATGGCAGCCACTCACAGGGCATTAAGTTGTGAAAACTTTATTGATAGCCCCCATGTCTGTAGGTTTAATTAAAACCCTTCCTACTCAGAAGGCAGTGCTACTGCACTTGGACATCGTCTATAAAAGATCAAGTTTTATTGTTTTTGTCAGAAGCTTGTGTAAATGTTTGTTTAACTGATAAAGACAGTGCAAGTTATGGTGATAACATCCATATCCTAGAAATATTAGAGTAAGAAACTTTCACACACAGTATTCTGTCTGCAAGAGACAGCCTTATAAATACTTCTTTGGTTATTGTTCATTTGCCTACTAAACATATTTAATTTACTGTAGAAGAAGCGGATTGGAAGAAGGTGAAGAAAAGACAATTATTTACCAAGCTTATTCTAACCTACCCAAAAAGCCATCTAAAACATCTTTAATTGTAATTTTGTCAGTGAAATCAGTGGTAAACATGATGGGCACCAGTGCTTATCTTGCCCATTTCCAGACAATAGACTTGCTTCAGTCTCCTACTGGGGGCCACTGTCTCTTAAGTTCTCCTACCAATAGGAAATAGTTGATGCATTTTGGAGTCATCAGGCAACTTTTTTCTGGTTTATATGGCTTCTCTCCAGTTCAACCAGAACATGTGACAACTCTCTAGTATTGTTCAATTTTTTTTCTGGTAAAGGTAACTATCTATGGCATTTTCAATGGACATCCAAGCTTCCCAACCTTTGTGGGTAGTTTCAAGTAAGCATGAGTCATGTATGCCTTCATTAAGAAAGTGGTCCATTTCCTCTTATCACATCTCCACTCTTAGTCATTTACCTGTTTAATGTACAGGGTATGCAAAATCATTAGCCAAAAAGGTATTTTGACCACATCATCCTCTTTATGAATGTTGTTTTACTCCAAACAGTACATTCTTGAAAGCCTACTACTAAATAAGCATATCCAGTTATGTGCATCTCTGTAAGCGAAGGGGCGTGGTCTAATGACATCAACACCCTTTATCGGGTGTGCATAATTATTAGGCACCTTTCATTCCTTTGGCAAATTGGGTCAGAAGAGAGATATGACAGACTCTGAAAACTCTAAAATAGTGAGATGTCTTGCAAAGGGATGCAGCACTCTAAAAATTGCCGAGCTTTTGAAGCGTGATCATCGAACAATCAAGCGTTCCATTCAAAATAATCAACAGGATTGTAAGAAGCGTGTTGGAAAAACAAGGCGCAAAATAACTGCCCATGAATTGAGGAAAATCAAGCATGAAGTTGCCAAGATGCCATTTGGAACCAGTTGTGCCATATTTCAGAGCTGCAACATAGTGGAGCACAAGGTGTGCAGTACTCAAGGACATGACCAAGGTAAGGAAGGAAGGAACCACTGAAACAAGATGCACAAGATAAAACGTAATGACTGATCATAAGACTGATTTTTATGGACTGATGAAATGAGAGTGAGTCTTGGTGGGCCAGATGGATAGATCAGTAAACAGCAGAAAGCTCCACTCAGACACGAGCAAGGTGAAGGTGGGGTACTGGTATGGGCTGATATTATCAAAGATGAGCTTGTGGGACCTTTTCGGGTTGAGGATGGAGTCAAGCTGAACTTCCAGTCAACTTCCAGTTTCTGCAAGACACCTTCAAGCAGTGGCGCAGGAGGAAGTCAGCATCGTTCAAGAAAAACATTATTTTCATGCAGGACAATGCTCCATCACACGCATCCAAGTACTCCAATGCATGGCTGGCCAAAAAAGGTCTAAAAGAAGCAAACCTGATCTTAACCCCATAAAGAAACCGTGGTCCCTCATCAAATGTGAGATCTACGGGAAGGGAAACCAGTACACCTCTCTGAACAGTGTCTGGGAGGCTGTGGTTGCTGCTGCACGCAATGTTGATCGTGAACAGATCGAGACACTGACAAATCTATAGATAGCAGCCTTTTGAGTGTCCTCACAAAGAAAGGTGGTTATATTGGTTACTGATTTGTTTTTGAAAGCCAGAAATTTATATTTGTAAATTTTGAGTGGTTATATTGCTTTCCATGGGTTGTTGGCTAATAATTATTAACAGTAATAGTCATCTGCACACACATATATCCTTCTAAGATGCTAAAATAAAAAAGCTCCACTCCAACTTCAGCTTTGATATTTATGAGTCTTTTGTGTTAATTGAGAACATAGTAGTAGTTCCAATAATAAAATTATTTCTAAAAAAAAAATCTGCACACCCTGTCAGTTTATAAAAACAAAGGAATTTCTATTTTGTTTATACTTGCTCCCCTTTTAATAATTTGTGTTGCATTATACAACATGTGAAAGTGAAATTAGCCACTTTCACAATAAGTTAAACATTTTAAGGATTGGGCTTCTGTGGAAGGAGCAACATACCTAAATGTTTGTTACACCCCTGAAAAAAGTGCCAAAATTCCGTATGCTATTCTCTTCATATTCACTCATTGTGTGAGCTTAAAGTGCTGCCAGTATCTGCAAGTCACAGATGTATGACGGACATCTGGGTGGCTCTTGACCAGGGCTGAACGATTTTGGGAAAAGATCTTGCAATGCTTTTTCCTGAGTATTGCTATTTACAGTAACTTGCAAATACTTCCAATGTTCTCTTCTCGTGTATTTTACAACAAACAAGTAATAAAAGAATTTTTATTTAATAAAAAATCATTTTTTTTCCTCCTTTTGTAGGCTTATGTCTTTCACAATGACAAGGTAGCAAAATGCTGCCAAACAAGTGTGGTGTGAATATAAGTGTCTGATTTAACTCTGCCTCAATGACATCTCCAGGTTACAGAGGAGAAGCAGGAAAAGATACAGTGGTCTTAGAAAAGCTGCCAAGAGATTTCTTCACCTTTTTGTCACACATACTGCACACTTTCAGATCTTGCAGTGGTTTCAGTGTGAGACCTTTTCTTCTGCCAGATGAAAAAAATGAACAAAAAACTAAAAAAATATCATAGATACATATTTATTACTAAGCTGGTTATGTGTGCACCTTGCTGATTCCAGCATTTTGGTCTTGAATTGGGTCTTAATAGTAGGAATCTTGTCTATGGCGATATACTGGGTTTTGAACCTGGGGTCCAGGAGGGATGAAACATACAGAAGCACCTGGGCACTGGGGCTATTCAGACATGCCAGGACCTTAGTTTTGATTTATCCAGTCAGGTCAGTGTTATCGTGATCTTCAACCAAGACCGATGTGCCTTGTAGGAGAAGAACGGATTTGAGGTATAGATGCTCACATACCTCTCTCCGAAGACAGCATCTGTAAAGTCCTGGAGAGGATGTGGTACCTTGTGAACAGACGCCAACACCTGAATATCCTGCCAGACTGAGATGAGGGAGTGTAATACTTTCAAACATTTTGGTCAGTGATCTCTTTAGTCTACTCATTTGAAGTTGAAGTGCTGGTTGATGGTGTTTTAACCATGCAACTATTGTACATGGCTTTGGGATCTTTTTTCAAGTGTTGATAAAAGTTTGTAGAGTTGCCTTGTGAGGTAACATCAATAGCAAGGCATGTTCTGCACAACACCTGACGTTGTGCAGCATCTTTTTTTTTTTTAAAAAAAAAAAAAACATAACAAAAAAAAACCACATAACTGATGTGGTCTTTCTCTTTGGTACAAGACTTTGTGAAGTGTCAGCTTCAGTCCAGCCTGAGCCCAGTGTGCAACAGGTTAAAGTGCAGTGTTGACTTTTCTCGCTGCCTGCGCTGCTGTGCTCCAAGTCACATGACCAGATCTCGTGACCATTCAAATTGCAGCCTTTGCTGTTAGAAAATCTAATTTAGTCTTACCTTGATATTCACATATAAGATTTATTGTTCAGCCCTGCTTCTGACTGATAAACATTTTGCAATGAGATTCTAGCGGCAGCACTGATCCCACATCTCCAGTATCTGGGACTAAACTCCATTAACCAGGATGACAACTTTTTTCCTTTACAGAGCAAGATTCCTTACAGAGTACCACCAGAATTTTTCAGTAAATAACATTGCATGTCCTGCTGTGAGTTGAGACTCGAACACTGGTAGAATCTGCTTGGGGGTGCTGTATGTGCTTGAGTAACCAGCACAAAAATGCTTTTTGGGACATTTTTCGAGGAGAATCTCCTCATAATTTTAGCTTTAATGCTCTTTCCACTAATGCATGCAATAAAAATTCAGCAACTATATTATCTAATGTGTAAAATCCAGCAATCACTAATGCAGATTCTAGAGTCCTTTGGCATGTAGCTGTAGACCATTAGCTAAAGAAAATAATATGCTGGAATATTTTAATATTTTTTCTTCCTTTGATGATTAACCTCCAGTACTGATAACTGCTTCTTGAAAGGTAATGTAATTATTTTGATAGTTATTAAGAGTAGGTCCCCTGAGGACATCATGATCACATTAATGTGTCTGATAACCACAGTAACTCATAACACCTTTGTGCCTTACACATCATACTAATATATGTTATCTGGCAGCAGCAAAGCAAATGCATTTTTAGCTTTCATTGCTATTTTGAAGAATATAAAATCAAAATATGTTGCCTTGTTGTTTGATTTCAGTATGTATATTTTCCACAAATCTCCAGATTTGACAGGATTTAATATTTCCTTAAGAGAAAAAAAACATTGGAGATTTTATGCAGTTGTAGCCAGTGACTGCAGACAGTCCTTCCATCTCCCTAACTCTTTCTTATCAACAGTTTTATTCTCTTGAGGGTATGGGCCTACTTTTGTAGAAGACATGCTATCAACCATCTCTCGTGGTACATGTTGTTTTCATTTTTCACGCATTTCATTCAGCTCCACATCACTGACTGCATGAACCAATCCAAAGCAGCACTAGACTCCACGTTGGCTACTGATCGCTCTTTTTTTACCCCAGCTGACCTTTTCACCTCATGTTGGATCACAAGCTCCAACTACAACCCAAATAATGCCTGCGATAATCCAGAGAGACTTTCTGTCATTCCAGTTAACTAGGCAAGTAACAACATGGCCGAAATGTTCTTTCCCCAAAAAATGGAAATCTGTGTTAGAATACAAAAAACATAAACAAGAAAATGTGAGGATATATTAAAAAAAATTTTAATGTATGCAATGATTGAGTTGAATGTGATGGAGAGGAATGGTTCCATAACAAATTATTGTTTAAAAGTTTAAACAGATGTTAACGGAATGATTGCAAGAAGAAATCACACTGATTGATTATTTTGTTGAAATGTTGAGCAAAATTAAATATTGATGGGTGTTTGCAGAGTGACCGGGTATCCTTTTCTCTGGGAATAGAACTTTGATTAGTACATGTATATTTAAAAACCTGATGCATTTCTATTTTGTTTAGTTTTTAAGTGTGCAAAATAAATGCTCAGCAGGTAATGACATTGCTCACTTATTGTCTTCTTGGAAAGGCAGGGTAGGTAAAGGAGAGGAACATGCCCAATTACCTGCTTAAGAGCTTGTGGAGCAAACCATGTTAACGTGGACGGGTGAAGTAGAAAGAATAAATGCTTATTCAAACAATGCTGCAGAGTTAGTTACTGAATTGCTTATAGACATATATGTATGAATGCAAATATTTATTCTTTGTTTTGGTTTGCAGTTGCGTTGATATTTTAGAGTTTTGGTATTGTAGTGCTGTTCTCTTTAATCATTAGCAAGAGTAGATCATAAAAGCCTGCAGCTGCTATTTGGAATGTGCTGATGGTCAGTGTCAAAATGGTAAATAACACTTGCTAATCATGTGTGGAATATACAACAGTCTCACATTCCTTCATGTAATTTGCATTTGACCGATGGCCAGTCGACAGGGAGAAATTTTGAGCTTTTCCAAAGTTAATGTTTAGAAAAAAAGTCTAAAAAATTTTATAAACAGCAGGACAAGTGCAACTAATACCAAAAAGCAGGAACAAGACAGTCAGAGAGAGTCTTTTTAATGGGGAAGATTTCGTCATGCTTATGGTAACCATACTGTTATGTTGTGGTGGTAGACTCGTGTTGAAACAAATGCAGGAACACAAGAGGCAGCAGGAATACAGAATAACTGCAGCTTTATTTTGCCAGCTCAAAACCAGAGGCCTGTACTACGAAGCACAATTAACACAGCCTGGAATTATCTCTGTTTTTCTGGATTGACCGAGCCAGACATTCAGGAACTGGAATAAGATGAACAACGAAGCTGGCTATCAACATGCTAACTCAACCCACACCTTTCCACTTAAGATAAGTGGGCATTTACATTAAAAAGGTGGTGCTTAGAGGTTCTGACCAATCGTGAACATGGACAAACCAGAGCAGGGTACCATGGAGGAGCAGACTATCATTCTCCACAAATATGAAGAATTAAAAAATATCATTCTGGCCAAAAGCAACACTGTTGCTGCAGCAAAAGCAGGAAGGAGTGCTGGTAGAAAATTGTCAACTCCATTAATGGAGAAGTTTGTCAGATCATCCAATATTTATTAATGGGACAATATAAACTGACAGCACTCAGATCACTTGTATTAAAGTATAAACATTACTGGGAATGTTTTATTTACATCATAGGTGTCACAAGACTATTCTCCCGGGGCTTTAGCCCCGGATGTTTTGACCAACGTTAGTCACTATAGGTCAAACATAACCTCCCGCTTCGTAGGAATAAAAGGCGACTCCACTGCGTTCCCACTACGTTGTTTGTCAACCGCAACTGGCACACAAACTCAAGATGATTCCGGCAAGGTCGGATAGCACTTGCGCTCCTATACAAACATTTATACAACATATACAATAACTAAACTTTAACAATCTGCAAGAACTACTCCTTCCCTGGAACAGCACGGTTCGCCCCCTGCTCTCTGTCCAGTTTGACACGCAGTGATGGAAACATTTCTGCTCCATAAACAGCGGAGATGCACAAAAAACACGGAATTGAATCAGAACACAGAAGCAGAGCTGATGAGGCAGGTGCTGCAGGGTGGAAACAGATGTTGCTCTGAGTCCTCTAGCACTGCAGGCAGGTACAGTCTGGACTGGAGGGAGAACATGCTGGAGCTGTTGGAGGTGTGTAACATTGTCTGTGGATATAAGGAAGTGATTTACGTCTGTCCGCTGGTTTAAGTTGTTGTGTTGATGTTTAAATAACAGAAGTTCCTGCAGTCTTAAAAAATAGGCTTCCTGTTTTATTTCAATGTTCAGTAAAAGCCTAAATGTAAAATAAATATGTAGGCCTAATGAAATAAGACAATGTTACAATAAATAACTGCATTGTACTAATACTTCCCAAAATCAGTTCCACACATTACCTGCAGAGTAGATAATTACCAAAGCCGGAGTCATTATAGTCAGTATTATAAGTCAGTATAAGTAGAAGTATTTAGTACATAGGATGTAATTAATGACATCACTGACCATCTACCATATTCTCAGTTAATAACCAAAACTACCAGAGAAAACAGTAAACTACGATAAAGACATATAAGGACAGAAGAAAGTATTACTGCATTGAAGACTAATTTACTGGCACTAAACTGGAAAAATGTGTATAAGGAAAATGATATTGATGGTGCTTATAAATATTCTAAAAAAAATCATATCATTATAAGTATTTAAGTCACTTGTGTTTTCTGGTTAGTGCTGGTTCATTAGTTATTGTTATAGATGTAATTGTCGTTTGCGTTGTCCGCGTTTATTTGGCGAGTCCTGCCTTAAATAATAAATTGTAATTGATTTGCATCTTAGCTTCCTCCTGCCTTCCCTCTACCTGCGATTGGGTCCACACCTTCCCTGCCTCATAACAGAATGATGTGGTCAATCGTTCTAATAGAATTTGATAAACATCTGATCAAACTCCTGACCCATTATTGTCTGAAGTTTGGAATTATAATCTTATAGCAAGAGCAAGTGCAGTAGAAGAAAATAATAAACACTAAAAAAAGGTAATTGCAAAACCTGATATTGATATGGAAATTATTAAAAAGCTTATTGAGGGGATTTCAAAGCCCTCAACATATATTTGTAATTTATCATTCCAAACCTCTACATTTCGTAACAAAATGAAAATAGCTAAAGTTGTACCACTGTACAAAATTGGAGATAAACACCATATCATAATTATCAAAAATTTTAGAAAAATTACTCTGTAACATATTAAACAAGTTTATTAATAAACATAAATTACTTTCTGATGGTCAATACGGATTTGGAGCCGGAACTAATAAAATCAGATGAAGAGATTACACATGCTATTGAACACAAATTGTATTCAATTGGAATATTTATAGATCTTAGAAAAGCATTTGACACGATTAATCATAACATAATATCACTAATCTAGAACGTTATCGGATCAGGGTGAAATGCTATTTAAGTAACAGAAAACAGTATGTGAAGTTGGGAGAATATACTTAATTGTCCTTGGACATTGCTTGTGGTGTCCCCCAGGGGTCATTCTTTGGTCCAAAACTGTTTCTACTTTATTTAAATGACATATGGAATGTTTCTTATAAATTGTAATTAGAATTATTTGCAGATGATACAAACATATTGTACGTGAAGGGATTTACATGATGTACTGAAGACGATCACAACTGAAATGTGCAAACTGAAAATATGGTTCAATAGAGATAAATTATCATTAAATTAAAGTAAAAATGTATGTTATTTAGTAAATGCAGGAAGTTGATACAAGTTGATGGAGTGGAAAAAGTACATCAAAGCAAATTTCTTGGGGTAATAATTGATGACGAAATAAACTGGAAGCCACATATACAACATCTACAAACTAAACGGTCAAAAAGTTTATTTGTAATAAGCAAAGCGAAACACAGTCTATATTCTTTTTTTTTTTTTTTTAACCTGTCTTGTCCAGCATTGTTGCAGGCAGAATGATTGTCTGGCTGCTGTTTGGTGC
>JBAMHX010000014.1:20071019-20086389 GCA_037177515.1 Pseudomugil tenellus | reverse complement strand
CAGCTTTTAATTCCACTTAGACACAGAACACAAATAACATTTGCAACACACACACGTTTTGGGGGGCGGGACATGCGGAGTCAGGGGGGCGGGGCTGTCCAGGTGGTCCCGCCCCCTCCTCAGTGCAATTACTGCCCCTCAATTTTAACACAGTCTATATTCTATATCACTCTATATTCTCTACTGCTCATTGTTCTTATCATATCTACAATATTGTGCAGAATTTTGTGGGAATACATACAAAAGTATAATACAACAACTATACATACTGCAGAAAAGAGCCATAAGAATAATGTTGGTTACAGAGATCATACACATTCCTTCTTCATAAAATCCAAAACACTGAAATTTACAGATCTGGTTAATTTATCAAACAGTTCAAATCATGTACAAAGCTACTCGCAATTTACTTCCAGGAAATATACAGAGATTGTTTTTTAACAGAGATGGGGTTATTATCTAAGGGAAGAACTCAACTTAAAACATCAGTGTTTATGTACTGCATTAAAAGGTTTTAAAATCAAGGCTTTAAAATCTAGATATTCTAACCAATGTTCTTGAAGGCAACTTGTTCAATTCATTATTATTATAATTATGATTTATTTACTGTTTTTTGATGCTAATATTCAAGATACCCCTTTTTAAATATGTGTATTTATAGAGACTGGGATACCTACTCCGTTTTGGACATGTTAAGTCTATTATTTTTTATTTATGTTCTTTGCATTTTTTTTCTGTACTTGTACATGTTAAAAAAAATCCAAACACCAATCTAACCTCAGTTTCAGATGCAACCCCAGTGGAGCTAAAAGGACTTGGAGCAAGTAAACAACAAATATTAAAACATAATTCAGAGGGACAAGGCTTTATTACTGCATCTATTGTACAGATGAAACCTCAGTAACACTGTCGGCGGAACAGTAAGTGCCCGAGTACGTTGGGTCACGTTTGCAACAGACACTCTAACAGCTGACATATGCATCTCATCCCATCTGATAAAAATCTGGGTCCAATGGGTCCAATGATCCAATGGCTTGGATCTGTGCCTTAAGACTCTTCCTCTCCTAAGCGCTACTCTCACTATTCAACGTCAACAGGATCCTGTAATAAAAAAATGGGCAGGCCATTTTTTGATGAGATCTGATTTGCCAGGAGGTGGCACTTTTATACTCGCTGATCCCTTATCCGAGAACCTAAGCAGGAGCAGGTTAGCCATTCATTATCTGTTGCTGCAGTGATACAGCTTGATCAAAATTAAGCCAGCGTCATAGTACAGAAGTAATTTCTGAAGTTAACCGGATAAGCAATAATACAGCTTTGCAGTACAGGCCTCAGGACAAGTTAACTAATGATCCCACAAATGCAAAACCAGAGCATTAAATACAAAAAATGCTAAATGCAACTGACAAGTGTTACAACCCCAGGCCTGTGCCTGCTTAGCACACCAGGAATTATGTATTCATACAAATAGGACTCTACCATCTCCCATCTGTGATTGGCCAGCTTCTTCATGCAAATAGGACTGTGCCATCTCTCATCTGCAATTGGTTGGAGCAGCCATACCTCATCCCTGATTGGTCCCATCATCTTCCATCCCCTATAAATGCAGACTGATGACAAACATTCAGGGCAGCTGTGTGGGCTTTGACCAACTTGCCATTGAAGAGTTTAAAACTCTTCTGAATTGGTGTTTATTCATTGGGCTTTGGGCTGTGAAATAGACTTTCCTATTATATTTGTTAACCAGGCTTTGTTGTAAATCAAACACGTGAAGTAATGAGCAGATAACAAGAAAAAAGGTCTACAAAATAAAATAGGTAACAAAGAACATAATCCAAAAACAATCCTGAAACCCTAAAACATACTCACTGAAACTGTAAAAATCTTTGGGATTTGCTTCTCTGTAGTTTACTATACTTCTTAAAAGAGTCAGAAATTCTGGAGAAAATGTAGTTAGCACTATGACCTTACAGCATGAATGCCACTGGGAAGGTTCAGAGACCTTTCTGTGTGGAGTTTGAATGTTCTCCTCATGCTTCTTCTCTACTTCCAAATACATGCATGTTAATATAATTATTCACTCTAAATTGTCCCTATTAGTGAGTGTGAATATGAGTGGTTGTTTTTCTCTCTGTATTGGTGCTGTGATGAACTGGCAACCTGTCAAGGGTGTACACTGCTTCTCACCTGCTGATTGCTGGGATGAGCTCCAGCTTCTTGCAATCCTAAATTGGATTAAGCAGTATATACATTGATAAATATACAAATGTATAAAGATTACCCAGCAGGCATCCTGTTCCTTGCAGCGCTCACACAGCTGGCTTTCCCACTTGCATATTACAAGCATAAGTGAAAAGTAACTCCTAAGCAGCCCCCTTAAAAAAACAAAGGAAAACAAAGATATCTCAATTAAGTGCATGTGTACAGTATGTCAAAACAGCAAGGAAACTTGTCTAATGAAAAGGGAGGCATAAATTACCTATGAGTGGAAGCAGTCTTTAGTCCACATGGAAGGCAGTTATTACACTCATTTGTTCCAAACATACCTGATTGGGGCCAGTGTGTGACCCACCCACCACTCTTGTCTCACATGGATAAAGAGGACCAAGTGAAACCACGGGAAAACTTGCAAGGAAATGAGGACATGACATGTCTCAACATGTCATAAAACAGCACACCGGACTGTTTTATTACTCATGTAGGCATGTGGATCTGTTCCATTCAAGCTCTTCCATGTCTGACACTTGAATAGCTCCTATGTTTAGCATTACAGGGACACTTATTTTCACTTTCTAAAGGGGAAAAAACAGAAAATTGATAAGGTGGAAGCATGTATGATAGTCCTGTGGATCCTTTAGTCATTCATCTGATCTTTTGCACCCCTTTGTGCTTACAACCTGAAGTAAAATTTAAGACTATCATTACATCTATTTTTTCTTCTTACTTCCATGTTCATGTAGATCTCAAAGTGTGCTTTGGACAAGCTGAACATGAATTTAAAGCTTGATCCAAACCTTTGCTTTTACTTCTACTTAGATATCCAGAATGAGTGGCAGCTTTTCTAGGATCTTAGGGCGCCCTGACACTTGCACGATTCTGTGGCACGCACTGGTATGACTCAAGTCATGCCAGTGCACAAACTAACATGTCGGGAAGAGAATTTTGACATTTTCTAAATTTTGGTTGCGACAAAATCTCACCACCAGGTCGTGAACTATGCGGCAACTCTACGTGAACACGTCTTGAAGTCCTCTGAACGATGCGGGATGATACATTCCAGTGCGCACCAGATTTAGACATTCAGCATGTCCTTTCTTCCACCGACTCTGGGGTTGGGGAGGCCCCCTTTTTATATTTGATGCCCAAGTTGGAACAACACTGTCCTAATTGCACAAACTCTTTGTTCTAATGCGGGAAGTGCTTAAACTATCCGCAACCTATCAGTGAACTCATCGTGCCAGTTTGTGTCAATGCACTGATGGGCACGCATTCGGGGCACGCATTCGTGAACTATTAGGGAACTCATCATCAACTATGCATGAACTAGACATGAACAGTGCGGCAACCTCCCGTTTCATGCCCCAATATGGCGCAACAAAATCGGGACAAAAGTCGTGTAAGTGTCAGCCTACCCTTATTCTGGTGCACGCACACTTCCTCTTCCAATAGCCTTGCTTAACTTGGGAAGACTAATCTTGTGGCTATAATATTGACCTCTGAAACATCTTTTCACAAACTTCCCTGTACAAATGAAAATATATTTTATTGTATCCAGAGTGTTATGTGGCTTACAGGAATAAATGTTATGAGTAGTAATGACAGCCTTATGCTTAAGCTTATGAAATATGATAGGGTTAGTTTATCAGTTTTGATTGCTGTCACTGTCATTCTTAACTAAAAAGCTCAGCTGTGTTCGGTAAGCTGCTGCAAGTTTTAGCTGCTTCTTTCAACACTACATTAGAAAATGATGGAATAACAACTGTTAGGAAAGGTGAAGTGCTTTGAAAAGGGTCCTCCATTTTCCCCTTAACAGCACATTACACAACATTTTGAGCCATCAAGCTATGTAATTGTACCTACTGAGACTCATCAAGATGTGGATGACAAAATCTCCCTGATCATATCGTCATATTACTCTTACATAGTACTTAATCTTTTTTTTTTATCCCAGTGTGATGGTCTGGTCATTTGTTTGTGCAGAGTGATGCAATGACATATAAACATGATATACTGTAATTGAACAGCTTTCAGTATACAATATTTTGGAGAAATCCATATAGCTTTACTAAAAAAATAATTCATTCAAAATGTTCTCATATCTGAAAAGCTTCACCAATTTTTGCCTGCAAGTTTCCATGGCAACTGTAATTGTGCAAGTTGGGCCAGATCACATTTGATAATTGTTTCAACCTGATGCATATTTTTACCAAATTGACCTTTACAAAAATCTTGAGGCCTATTAATCATGTGTTTAGTCTCCACTTAAGCTGCTCTAAATTTGTAGAATCATATTGATTTATACATCTGTCTTTGAAGCATCCGCAAAGAAACTTTTTAGACAATGCAGGATGGTTCAATTTTCATCCCTACCTTCTAGGTGAATAAATTGAGGTTAAAAACTATAGGGGGCCTCTTGTCTTCCTTTGAATGATCCATAATTATATATGCTCTCTATGTATCTTCATGATTATATATTTCACCTAATTTAAAATATTTATAGGGTCCAGATTAAAACAAATCAAATGTGATACACAGCAAAACAGCGACAAGAGACATGACAATCTGGTTATTCAAAAAGTTTTCTATCTGGTCTAGTCTTGTTTCTTGTACATCGATGGTCAAGTTTTTCTCTGTGTTCTTAGAAATTGTCACAAGTGTATTGTTTACATCTCAGTCTGTGCTGTGCAGTGACTATTAGAGCTATTTAGAAATGAGATGTTCAGTTGAACAGGGCAACGGCCAGACTGCTATGATATATGAGTTACAAAGGACATTATTCTATAATTGATTGGGAAAACACTGATTCTTTCATATGTAAATTGAACTGGTGAAAAAAAAAGGAATAATGTTGAGAAAAGAGGTTGGTGTTTCTCTAAGGGTTGTATTTCTATACATTTTCACCAAAGACAGAATTAGTTGACTTGAATTGCAAACCTTTACATTTGGTTTAGGATTAGATTCTTCCAGAGCTGGTTGTAGCAGGCAGTTTGGGTCTTCCCTTATGATCAAAGGTAAATTAAGGTCTGGAGGTTTTCCTAGGAGATTAAGGAAATACTGGGGGTTATCCTAAATGGAGCTACAGAGATTCACCACCATGTTACTGTTCAGTTTTCCTGTTATATTATGAACCGACTCTTACCATCTGGTTTAGTTCTGATTGGTGTGAAGGGGACAACCTTACTGGTCATTACTATAGCCCCTTTAGACCTGTCTCCATAATTTGAGTGAAATATCTGCCCAATACGGCATTTTCACAATTTATTATGCTCATCATTTTGGAGGTGTGTCCCTAGAGGTACATGGTGTCTCAGCCTCATGATTTCTGGTGTGTAAAGATCCTGTCGTGTTTGAATGTTGGTGCCTTTTAATACTCTCGCTCATGTTGTTCAGACATGCATGGTTATTGCTTTCAAGTTGATACACTAAGCAAATAATATTAACATAAATTCTGTTGTTAGGATTTGTCAGCAAAAAAGAAAATCAAGAAAAGTAACAGTAGCAGCAAAATACTATTTGACTGGAAACCATAAATCACTTTATGATGATAGGTAAATACAGAGAATATGCCTTTACTGAAATAACATTAAAAACACTCTCTCTTCCATACTTTCACACATGCCTACACACATGTGTGCACTACAAATCCTCCACAGCTTTAATATAGCATGTCATAGTGTCATAGTAATCTTAATCTCAATTCCTTTTTGGCATTAAATTTTCAACATGAACTGTGCTGTAAAAATACTTTAAAAACACACACAGCTTATTTTAAAATATATTTGTGGAACCAGGCATTTCAATAAAATTTGTAATGTTAACTTAAAAGCATTGGTTTTAACCATGATTACCACTGGAGCTTATGTTAAAAGAATTGTTTTTTGGGTTTTTTTAAATGAGAGTTTGTACTGAAATCATGGTCAAACCACAAAATACAAACAAATACTGAATAAATTGTAGCTTTAAAATGAGACATTTTAGAGCTTTGTTCCTTGTATATCCTGCTATTTGGCCACAGTTGGTTTTGCGGTTCCAGCAGGTCCTATTTTGTTTATGTTCTTCCTGCAACCATCTTAACTATGGACTGGATTTAAACACATTACAGGATAGAATGAATAACCTTGTATTTATCTCTTATTATCTTCATTGTCAGCTTTTGTAGTGTCAGAATGCTCCTTCCTTGTATAAATGTATAAATGTGAATGTTTCCTGTCTTGTTTCAGTTATTTTAGTATCTTCTGAAAATGGTTAAATTATGTCAAACTAACTATTTTATGACAAAGCATCAAAGCTGTTACTCCGCATGCCATTACACAAGTATCTGGAATATATTGTCCAAACAAAGCAATATTTTTTAACAAATCAATGTCAAGTCAGTGGGAGCATTCACATCAGTAACAATATTCCTTCCAGTGATTTTGCGACTTCTATTTTTTTCAAGTAAGGTTGATTTTTCTTACTATTTACATCTGACAGATACAGTCAACCAATACCAGAAGGCATATTGACACCATCGCCAGAGCTGATAACAAGCTATGCAGATAACACTTTGTCGCTGCTACTTTAATCAAACTTTGTGCCACCGTGACTGAGCATCTTGTTTTCTTTGTGCTTCTTCAACAAGAGAAAAATTGACCACAGCAATGATCACAAAGATAATGTCTGGTGAATAGTTATGAATGAGGTGAAATATGATGATGCTATGTGATTGCTGATACAGATCCTCAACATGTCCCATAAATGATTCTACAGGTTTCAGCTCCTGGACTCAGCAATTAAACGCCCCTAGTTCTGCTTTCCTTTCTAGACTAGGATATACCCAGCATGCTTTTATTGTATTGGTATTATTTAGCCTTATTTTATTATACATTGGTTCAAATGTGGGGGCCGCATGGTAGCGAGGGGGTTAGCACTGTAGCCTCACAGCAAGTAGGTTGCCTGTTCGATCCCCAGCTTGGGCGGTGGCCTATCTGTGTGGAGTTTGCATGTTCTCCCTGTGTTAGAGTAGGTTCTCTCCGGGTTCTTCGGCTTCCTCCCACAGTCCAAAGACAGACATGCACCTTGGGGATAGGCTCATTGGAGACTCTAAATTGGCCATAGGTGTGAGTGTGTGTGTGCGTGGTTGTTCGTCTATGTGTGTGGCCCTGTGATAGACTGGCTACCTGTCCAGGGTGTACCCTGCCTCTCGCCCTGTTGTCAGCTGGGATTGGCTCAAGACCCCCCGCGACCCTGTTTGGGAATAAGGGGTAGAAAATGGATGGATGGTTCTGATGTGTAAAGGCCTTAAGTCTAAATTATCAGGAATTTGGGGACAAATTAGGAAACGTGTAGAGGAATTTCATGTATTAGCTTAATTACCTTGATCTTAGTTAATGTCTAGTTGAGGGGTTCGACCATAAGGCTCCTAAACTGATGTCATTCTGACCTTAGTAAACCATCTGCAAGGCCAGCATCTTTCCATCAGTGAAGTCTTTAAACAAGCTCCCCTATCTGACTGGGGCAGAATAGTTCCAGACTTCTGTGGGATCCACAGATTTTTGGAGAGATTCTCCTCGGGTTATAATCTTGTACCTTGTCTGTATATCTTAATGTATTGTCTCACTTCATGTTTTAATGTTTAATGTATGTTTAACTTCTTTTATACTTCATTATTAAATTTATATTCTTCTCAATCTAAAGAAACCAGTGTCCTCGTCCTTGACAGGAATAACGGTCATCTACACATGATACACTGATGTTAAATTTATCATTGAGCTATGGAGGTCTGATAAATTCGCTTTCAATGTTGAAGATGGATACTGGGACAGCTTCTTTGGGAATCTACATACTTTATTATATGCAAATAAACAAGACCTTCATGCATTTCAGCAGATCACAACACAATTTTATCTGGTCGTGATAAACTTATATGGTCTGTATTCTATTTATAAAATAGATGTTTTCATCAGCTTTCTCTCTGTCTCTGGCTTCATATCGCATCATTTGTAAACTCCTAAACTGGCCCGAGTCATTCAACGCATTAACTTTGCAATTAACCAATGACCACAGCTGATGTCACATCACTCAGCTTATTGGATGTTTTAATTCAGTAATTTTCTTTTTTTTCCAGTCTGGGAGATGTATGTTCTCCAAAGCGCAAAACACACCAGCCAGTGCCCACTGCTCTTCTCTGTGTATAATTAGATTGAAATCTTGCTCTCTGATCGCTGACAACACATTATCCACTGTGTCAGTCCCACAAGCACCATTACGTTTAGTGGCCCTGGTTCATGTGCTTGGCTTTTTTTCTCCGTCTTCAGCTGTGACCCCAAAGCTGTTTGCAAAGCAGAAGAATCGAGAGGGGATTCACTTAGATGAAATGACAGGCTAATAGCGTTTAATGAGCTGTTTTGGCATGATGTCGTCCTCACTGGCTTGTTTATGAAGCAAAGCAATATGACACTACCCATCTCCAACTTTGTGCATGTGCATCGTTAGCATCCATGAATCTGTGTGTGTATTTCTAAGTCTCTGCATGTGTGTGTAGCTGTGATCAGATGGGGACAGGCTGACACAGCTAATGGAGAGAGATGTACAGTTAGCAGACCTGGCAGTGCACAAGAGGCTTTCAGCTCCTTAGCCTTTATTCAGAAGCTCAGAAAGAGTAATGGTATGAGAAAACCTCATCTATACTAAAATCACAGAGAATAAGGGCTTTAAATGTGTTTCCAAGAGGAAAGACATGAGTTGAGGGAGATAGTTATTAACCAAGACGAGAATGGACCTCCCACACATTTACCCAGCAAAACTGTGGAGGTCGCTAAAGCTGTATGTGCAGGAGGATTTAAGGAGATGCCGATTTCAGTTCATACAGTTAATGAGAGAAAAACAGACTGTGAATCATGATCTCTGTTAGCATTGAGATGACTATAAATTAATTAAATCAAATGACTAAGAAAATCCGTTTAGTTGGACAAATGCAGTGAAATCTACAGGTGAGGCTCATCACACCCCAAAGCTGGAATAAGATCACATTGATGTGTTTGGGAGCATGTGTTATATCAAATTTTTATATTTCTGTAGCTGTTGTTGCATCCAATAAACCATCTCCATATTTCCCATTAATTACAGGCCAACTGTTTTGCCATCTGTCATGAGAGCCTGAAGAAACTAATCTCAACTTTCTCATATGGTTCATGGCGCCATTGACCAATGTGACAAGGAGATTGTTTGTCAGTTTAACACTACCTTAAATGTCATTTTGACATCAAAGATGATTCAGAATCAGAGATTTAAAGGTATTTCAACCATCAAAGCTTTTGTTTGTGATTTTTTTTTCACCTGTTCACCTGAGAACAGAAGGTGGAAGGCAGGTCTGTGTTTGCTCTAATCCACAGGAGAATTTTGTCTTAACATTTACACTAAAAGTGCAGAAGTTAAGACAAAGTGACACGTTAAAATTCAATAAAAGGAATTGTGCTGGTTGGCTGTTATTGGTGTTCTTTGGTCTCTCTTTCCTCACTAATGACTTTATAAAAAGCCTATACGCAAATATTCAATGGGTCATCACAGCTCCAGTGAAAGAACTACTGCTTATTTTGAAAACATGGGATTAAAGAAGAAAGCCTCTTGGGGTAAAATGAAGAGAAGATGCCCCACCATAAAAGCAAAAGCTTTTACAGGTTGATTCTGCAAAGTGTGCTGTGCTTACATGGCTGATTTATTTAAGCAGTCTGTGGGTGATGATGAGGACAGCAGTTAGAGGCCAAGAGGATCATCTGCAGGCTGCAAGACTTCCAGCGGTACCATCTTCTTTCTTATGTTTAAAAGCACACCAGATTTCACCTGATTCTCAGTTATATAACTAGTTACTACAACTTAAAAAAGGAAAACGGAAACTGTAGAAAATAAAATATGATGGGAATTGGTCATTTAAAGAAAATAAATTTAATAAGAACAAGAAAATGAAATATTTATTATGCTTTTAAAATGTAATGTGCAACGAACAGCGATTTCTTTAAAGTCTAAAACAAACAAATAATCCTGAAAGAAACAAAAGAAAACAGTGTAAAGAGTAAACAAACCTATATTACATTAAATGTTAACAAACAGGTTGGGATACTGAGCAAGGAGCACACTGTAACCTCAGAGCTCACTGTGAAAATAAGCGGAATCAGGTCATTTATGAGGCCCTTAAATGACGCTTTTAAGAATGTTCGAAAAACTTCTTGTTGAAATGATTTGTATAAGACATCTTATTAATTACACTATCTTTGTGGCGGAACTTTTGTTTAAACTGTTTAAGCGAGGCTGAATCTCCCCAAATCAATGCTAAAAACATCTTTACCTACCATCTCTGTTCAACAGCTGTGCTACACACAATCAGTTGTGTTGCCAGGGAGAGTTTAACATTTTTTGTATTTCTGACTGATTTGGGCAAATATTTCCCATTTCAGCTTACTTTATTTATCTTACCACATTATCAGGAGAGGCAGAAACCTTATAGAAATCTGAGCATGGAGCAGTTGGGTAGGGTTTTAATTCTACATGTGGATTAATGATCAATAACTTTGATTGTAAACTGATGTAGAAAGAATGGATTCTTGATAACTTTAATCTCACCTATACATACCCCTTTGTTGTTGGATTATACCTAAAGGACATTTTTTAAAAAATATATATTTTATGCAGTATGTTAGTTTATTAATTTGCAATACCAGTAGTAAAATTGATTAATATTTACTCAGAAAATCAAACAAACAGGTGAACATTTCTCAGAACAAGAGACGAAAAGAATGGAGGAAGTGCCAAAGTACACAGATACAATTAAAGTGCAGAGCTGAGCGTTACTGTGAAGTAAATTACAGCATTATACGTCATTTATATGATCAGGTTGGACAACTTCATGGAATTATTTATTGCTGCATTACAGAAAATAAAATGAATAGCAAATGTAATGAATTATGCACCACACATGGAATAGACTCGATTTTTCACCTTGAATTTAATGGATGTAAATAGCTGATGTCAAAACAATGTTTTGTGTTAAAAATGACAATTTGAGTTTCAGGAAGAAGCAGAAAGTTTTAAAACTCTCCATTAGTGTAATCATTTAAAGAGGTGTGCGTGTCTTCTGTCAATGCCATATCCTCATTTAAATTAACAAAGCAAATGTTTTACAGGCCAAAACTTTGCAAAGACCTCTAAATATCTTTAAGTACAACTGCAAATTATTTGCTCTAGAATGAAAATGTATCCCCGGCTCGGGAGGTAACCTATCTGTCTGGAGTTTGCATGTTCTCCCCGTGTTCACGTGGGTTCTCTCCAGGTTCTCTGGCTTCCTCCCACAGTCCAAAGACATGAACCTTGGGGATAGGCTGATTGCAGACTCTAAATTGCCCATAGGTGTGAGTGTGTGGTTGTTCGTCTATGTGTGTGGCCCTGTGATAGACTGGCAACCTGTCCAGGGTGTATCCCGCCTATTGGCTGCTGGGATTGCCCCCCCCGCGACCCTGTTTGGGAATAAAGGGTAGAAAATGGATGGATGGATGAAAATCTTTTTTCTGAACATTGTCACAAAAAGATATAACCACAATCTTAATCAACATGCAAATACTGTTGAATTTAATTTAGTTTCTGCAAGATTAAGAAATGTTAAAGGATAAAAATAAAAACAAAAACAAAAGGAAGTTCAAGTATCAGTGACACTTTAAGTCATTTATAGTCAAACCTAGTGACAACTTTATGGTCTTGTATTTACATTTAGGAAACCTGCTGAAATGAAAAGATTATATCACCCCACTGATGTTTCATCAAACCTGATTTAGGTTACTTTATTCATAACACTTTGTGGGTGATTTAATTTCTACCTCTACATAGACTGATTAAAATAATGATACTCAGAAAATGATTGAATGACTTGCTTAGAAAAAAACACTCAATGACAGTGTGCGAGGTCCCTGACTGTGCCACTCTGTAAAGGATATTTCCTGGTGTAAAAGAGAAATGCCACAATATTACAGCCTTATATTGGTTCATCCACAAGACTAATTCTGCTTGTCATGTAACTAAAGAAGTCTTGCATACCTAAATGTTACAGAAAGCTGCCTGCTTGAAATTAATTTCCACAACCACAGTGAAGTTCGAATTTTAATAAGCTCTTATCACATAATCTGTATTGTAGTTAAATGGAATGCTTACAAGAGATGCACAGTCACAGAAGGAAAGCCTAATGAGGTTTCCATGACTTATTGTCCGTCTTGCAGTCGACTTGGTTTATAGCCATCCTAAATTGATTTGGAAAATATTATTAAACCTACTGAACCATCCTCTATCTAATTATTACAGGGTAACCTCAACATTTATATTACTATATATACACAGAGTGAAGCTGTTTCTTTCTGTAACCCAAATCGAACCTTCTGAGCCCCTCGCTCTCGTCTTTGTGCTGCTGCATGCTCTGAATGTTAAACCGATGAAGAATAGAGCCTATTTCCAAGGCTTCCTCCCCTTTCCCTTGTGTTCAAACAGGAAAACACCATGCACCTTTGGCTGGTGTTTAACTGCATGGTGTGCAGCTAAAAGGATGAAGCTCCCACAGCCCTGACATCCAAAGCCACCATAACAACACCCAGGCAATTTTTCTGATGTCAAATTGTTTAACACTACTTCATTTTCTTGTAGATTTGTGATTTTGAGATTTTTTTAAAGTGGTTGGATCAACATATACCCAGCTATGCTAATTCTAACTCTTAGATCTGTATTATTTTTTAAAAAACTGACAAACTCTAGGTTACACTTGAAGAATCCACCATAATACAAACCGTACAGCTACAACACGTACTAAAAACATGGCATCAGATGACATTCCTGACATAATGGCAGTCATATTATGTTCTCTTGTTTGAGTTTTGCATTCATGGTGTGTTTATAATTGTAGATAAGGCACAGGTTGGTGCAGTAATTCAAGGGGATGGACATTAATTTACAGTGAAAGACACTAGCTATGATTTGTTCCTCTTATCTATATGGATGGCTGTCTGCATGGTGTGCAATATAACTGCCGCTGCTTGCTATCATTACCGCTGCTATGGCGACAGGAGGGCGGACAAGGTCTCATCCAGATCCATCAGCAAGTCTGAGTTATTCAGCCTTGCCCTGCTCTGGACAGGCTCAAGCGTAGAGTTCATACCAAGGGATGGGCGTGGGGGGCTTCTAAATCATTCTACATTAAATGGCGGCTTTGGAAAATCAATCCACCCTCCCCCCACATTTTTTTTTATCTGTACACAAAGGAACCAGAGGTTGAGAAGACGATGCAAAGTGAAGAAGAAATAGCATCTGGTCGTAAATGGTAGATATCCTCTTCATATTAATGAAGATGAAGGGGTCATGGAGGCAGCGGTGATAAGCAGGAGCCAATTACAGGTTGCCAAGGTTACATAAGCGGGGGCTGCCATGTAGAAATGTTATACACAATGATTACATGGGCACTGAGCCACATGCTTCATAAAATAAACCCAGTGTAGGCACAGTTACATGAGTGGGGTCATGTAGAGCCAAGCCTGACCCTGAAGACCCCGAAGCAATGGGATAAAAAGCAACACAGTCTGTGTGCAAAGCTCCAAATGCCCCCCTGCCCACATCCATTAACCAGCTACAGGTGTTATTTTCTGACTTTAATTTCTTCATAAAAAAAGCAGAAAATGTAACCCAAACTGAGCTGAGCCTGAAAAACTGCGTATTTTCTAACATAAATAGGATTTTTTTAAATCACCGTATTTGCTTTATAAATAACCATCAATAATGTTGGAAACATCCAAATCTGAATGTGCGGTAAATGAGAAGACAGAGTAAGGAATCAGCTCCTTTGTCTTGTCATTTAAAAACTTGTGTAGAACTTGAAAGAAGTTTCTTTATTTGAAACAAATAAATAATAATAAAACACATAAAACATCTGTCAACTGTCACATATGGGGGAGCCATGGGATAGGTCAGGCATTTCCCAAACATCTAAAATGGATGAGGGCATTCAATTTGTAATTAGAGGGACTGGATTTTTGGTGATGCTGTATCAAGTCTCACAGCATAGTGACCTGGAGTAAACACAGAACATTCCAACATGATACATTCAGGGATAACTCAATTTATTCTAATTTATCTGGCTGAAGTTATTCTTTCAAAAATTATATTCTAATATTAAAAATTTGGCCAGTTTTACTGATCAATACTTTATGTCTTTGTTATTAAACATATATGAGCAGCTTTTTCAAGAATCAGAACCTGGGGAAGTTATGTTCATCTTTGAACTCTGCATGTTTGGAACAAACTCACAAAAGCCTTAGAAAATATAGAGAACATACCTGTATTGAATAAAAAAAAACATAATAATAACAGTATTAGCTGACACCAGTTTCAGATATCTGCCCGATACTATGTGTGTGTGTGTGTGTGTGTGTGTACTTGTACTCGGTATTCATAAGCACAACCAAATACCAATGCTAAAGAACCAAGGCTCTTAAAATGAGCTTGTTAATTCAAGAAGATTAATATATATATTTTTTTAATGAGGCAGTTATTACTGGTACTATTTTAAAAAATATTTTCTTTGTAAGAGTGAGTAATAATATGTACAAAAATACAGTGATTTTACAAGTTGCATCTTTTTCCTTTCAGAACAATATCATTTTCAGTTGAGATGAAATCTTTCAAAACCAGAACGTAAGAAAGAAGAAGCTCAACAACCTTTCCAACATGATCTGCTCTCTCTGTCATTTGTGTTATTAGCATCACATTGCTCACATTGCCTGCCACAGCTCAAAAGTAGATTTATATCCTTGTTCTGATGTTCAGGCCCTCTCAGGTGAGTCAAGGTGGAGACTGTAGTTTTAGTAGTCGACATGGTAAGCAGGGAAGATAATGGACTGGAAATGGTCCCTGTGTCAGATCATGACAGATGGTACTTACTAAGGAGACGGGCCTCTACAGTAGCTTTCAAACTGGTTTTACTTTCAGGTTGAAATCCTATAAAAGATGGAAACTGAAACAAAGCTATTATTTGCAATGTCCTCTAGCAGAGATGATACATATCTGTATATATCCATCCATCCATCCATCCATCTTCTACCGCTTATTCCCGAACGGGGTCGCGGGGGGGCTGGAGCCAATCCCAGCT
>JBAMHX010000014.1:19998345-20015711 GCA_037177515.1 Pseudomugil tenellus | reverse complement strand
AATATAATATAATATAATATAATATAATATAATATAATATAATATAATATAATATAATATAATATAATATAAAACATATGTTATACATACATACATACAGACTAAATCAATTCAAGCAAATTCATTGTAATCAAGTGAGTGTTCATACCAGCCAACTCTTAAAAAAATAATAGCCTAGCTATGAGAGTAGTCATGGAAAATGTTGACCATTATAGTTGCTTTGTTACATGACTTAAACTTTCCACTTGAGGACCCAGCTCTGCCCCAACCGTGGTTCAGATTTACCGACGCTGCCTCCCAGTCACTGACTTCTCATCACAATAGATGTACCTGCAAACATCTGGATTCTACCTGTAGATATGTGACTGGACCAGATCATTTCACTTTACCTCTCTCCCTGCAGGAAATTTACAACACCTGCATCCCCAGCAAAGCAGCCAGTATTGTGAGCAATTCCACCCACTAGTTGCACACCTCCTACCTTCTCGGAGAAGGTACAGAAGCCTCTGGTACACTCACACATACACAAACACACTCAAACATACACACACACATGATATATTTAATGCTTAATGTATCATATGACTTATTGTGCCCTCCACATCATCAATGTGATGTTAATTTTCTTTGGAAAGACACTGTGTACAAGTAATTGTATACAGTACACAGATTTAGCACCAGGGGGCAGTCATTAATTCAACAGAGGGTATTGCATTTCCTCTGGCAGACTGTGGGGTGCAGTTTAGGTGCAGACTCCACTCTCAGGCCACCTCTGCCATGTGGCGGGAAGAAAGACTTTCTGAAATAAGCTGCATAATGGAACTAAGAATATTTATTTAAATAAATTACACAAATTACAAAATCCGCCAAAAGTGTGTTACAACCTCCATGTTCCTGCTCCTGTTCTAGATAATATTAGGTGGATCGATTTAAACAGTTTTCCAAAAGAAAAAGAAACAAATCAGTGTGTTGAAACAGCTGAATCGCTGTTTGGATCAGGCTACAAATGACATCAAACACACTTCTGTTCAAATAAAAACAACATATTTTTCAATTCACAGCACTTATTTAAATTATTTTGGACATTCTGCTTATTTTAATTGGTAAAATGTTGATAACTGTATGACACGTCCATTTTATGTCTATTTATCAATAAGGATCTTCAACTGAATTTTGGGCTCATATTATTTTTATAAGGGTCAATGTGACATAACTCACAAGGTATAGTTTTTATTTTTTTATTGTTATTTTTTGGTTTTGTGATTTTGTTTAATTTTAGTTGCCGTGGGTGGGAAGGGGGGGATTACTGCCACTTCTTTTTCATTGGATTTAATGTTACAATAGAGCAGCGATGCCAAATATCATGTTATAAAGTGTTAGAACTATTGCAAAAATGTAAATCAAATCAAGTTTGACTTTAAACTTATGTTATAACATGATACATTTTATGATTTTACAATAAACAAGCACATCATAACATAGTAAGGTCCTTTTTTAATTTGGATGAAGCTTTATGCTTCAGTGCAATGTTGAATTTTTTATCTTTAAAAAGATAAAAGAAAAATCACAATAATCTGTTTGATGTGTCTGTTTTGTTTTGGATGGAAATGCTCTTAACACGTGGCAGCTAGGGTAAGATTATGAGGAGGAGTAGGAGGAGGAATGGACTACTGCAATAACAAAAGAGAACACAGATAGTAAGGATGATGGGGAAGCTCCAGAAGTCCCAGAAGAAAAGACAATAAAAACAAAGGATACAAAGTAGTAAGCAAAGGAGAAAGTGAAAAGGAAACGGTATCAGTGGGGAAAAAAAAGAAAAACACTGTTCGAACCTCCAGCTGTTCAGTTTTTGAAGTTGGCTGAGGAAGACAGTGACGACAGGCTTAACTAGACACCATCCATTTATTTCAAACATTTTGATAGTACAGGAAGAAACAGACTGGTACAGTGTGCAGTATGACTTACATTTAACTTGCCGGCCATTTAATACATATGAGCTGCAACTTCAAACACTAAACTCACTCCCATCATCAGGGTTTTGACCAAGAACAAATGGCTTATAGTTTATGGGATGTTTAGAGAAATTTGCATTAATATTACATTAATTATCTAATATTTCAAGTAAGTTCAAGCCAAGTCAAGCTAACTGTATTTATAAAGCACTTTCTGTTAACAAATGTTGACCAAAATGACTAAAAATGACTAAAAACTACTAAATATTAAAATATTAAAAAAAAAATCATGAAGCAATAAGACAATTAAAATGAATAAAAAACTATTTAAACAATAAAACCAATAAACAATGCAATGAGAACAATACCAGCAATAAAAGAAAACTCATACTCCGTTAAAACCCAATCCAATAAAGGTGGGTCTTAAGAAGAGATTTTAAAACTTTTATGTTCACTCAAATAGAACAAGAAAATATTATAGAATTATTGTGAAAATGTTTTAGAGATTTGAAAGCAGTGCAATGTCTTTGAGTATAACATCTGAGCCTGAGGAGAATTGCTTACCAACATATTTATAATGAAAAAACAGATACATTAAAAATAAATAAATGAATAATCATAAGCACAATACAATGTTTGCAAAATATGTTCAAATGAGTACAATAGTGTCACATCATATCTACCATATTCCACACTGCTAATTTGAATTCTGCACTGCACATTTCTATTTAACATGCCAAAAGAAAAGAAAGAAGTATCATCCTTTAACAGATCATTTTCATTCCACTCCATGCCTTCGTCCACTGAGACAGTTTTTGTCAGGTATGGACGATTATGAGCTGCTGAGAGCTTGACGTTTCACTAGTATTGCAGCTGAGGCAATCACTTGTTGTGACAGGAACAAGGAAGCTTCCTCTCCATGCAGGAGGCTGATTGATTGGGCAGTCAGGAAGAGGGAAATGTCCTTCACATTGGGCACAGAAGGACACTGGGGCTCTGGATCCTCCCACTCTTCCCCTAAAAACTTTGCATCTTGCTGAACTAATCCTTACCGTTGACATCAAAGAACTGGAGCTGACATGGGAATGAGTTCTACTGGAAATGCTTCTGTCAAGCAAGATGGATGCAAGTGGTCGAGATTCATAAAGAAGTGCTTTCTGCTTTGACAGAGCGTTTTTTTTTTTCTTTTCTCCATTCATCCTCAAAACAATGTGTCCATAGCACTACAGTGTTCAACAGAAGGAAGCTGCATACCTAAAATAGGGCACATACTGCACCATAGTCCTTTTTTTTAGCAAAATACATTTCTTTGTAGATTTAAAGGAAGTCTTTAATTTCCACAAAAGGAAGAAAATGGTCATTTTGGTAAAACAGAAATCTATATTCGAGCAACCCACATCAAATTATAAGAATGGTATTATTTCAGGTGAGCATGGTAATTCACACATGTGAATGCGATACACATGTGCTGGTGGATTTTCATTACTATTATAAATGACTACATATTTCCAGTTTGTATTAGCTCCGGGTAGATTTGCAGCAGGGACCACAAAGGCATTATTCCTCTTAAGAGAGAACATATACTGGTGAAAAAAAGTCTTGTTACCTACTAAGAAAGCTAAGACAAATATCTATTATAATTCCCACAAAAATGTTTCTGATACTCCCCGTAATGAACAGTGAACATATACTTTTCCCTCTTTTTTATTCTCTTTTAGTGGGTTTAACACATACGCTACGTTATTACAGCTCTACATTGTAACTGTCATCTGATGTTGGATGATTTTACTTGTTTAATCACACTCATATTGCATGAGCATCATCTCATTCATTTCCTGAAAAATACATTAAAATTAACATTTTCTTTTAATGCAGACACCCTGGTATTTATGTTGATGATGACATACATTAGATGCAACAAACAGCAAAAATCTCACACACCCTGCTCATAGATTATCTTAGTGAGCACCTAGTTAAATATCTGTGCGTCATTGTGTCATACAGATTCATTGTACCGTAGCTATTACCAATGAAGCAGACTTACTTTTGAATATAACAATCATCATCCCTCATATATTCTTAGCGTGTTTGTTCTAAATGATGCGCCGTAACCTCCATTGAATGTCGTCCCATTTCTAGTCTAGTTTTACAGAAAGATTTTACTGAAAGGTTGACACAGCTGGGTTGCATCCACACATGGCATTATGAAAGAGAGGTAGCGTGTTGCTGTGTCATTTTGAATATGCGGGTCTTTATTCCACTCTGTGGAGTGCATTATTGAGGTCCAGTATGCATGAATGTGAATGCTATCTTGTTAGGTTTCTCAAAGGATATGACCTGCTTCATCACTCAGCCTTAACAGGTTGCAAATCAATTGTTGGAGCCTTTACTGTGACGTCATCTGAGAGGTCATAGAAGATACAAGGTCTTCAGCAATGCTACCACACAGAAAGCGTGACTAGGCTTGCAGATTTTGTGGTTGCTTGGATGACAAAGTGCCCACCACAGCTAAAACATTAATGATATTAGCTAAATATATTATTTAAGTCAGTTATGGAACAGAAGGATAAATTACTGAATAATATTTAACATGTAAAGTGAAAATAGTTCTCAGAAGCAACAACAGTGTTTGACTTTGTCTTCTGTCTTTGTAAAATTTTGTAAACACAGTCTCTTCTGGCTTTTGGTTTATTTTCTTAGCACAACATTCAGTAATATCAGGTCATCAAAGTCAGTTTTAGGAGCTTTGATACTGATGGAGAGCACAGTGCATGTGTGATGTCACCATTTGGAGAAGGTTTTTGTTGAGTGCAGTGTAGTGTGTGACAACGTATCAAAGTTGTTTTTCTGGGGTAGACGGCCTTTTAGACTTCTTCTAACCTTTACTACCCACAGGGAAGATAATACCTTCCAAATATTAACTCTAACTCACCTCAAACTTGAGATTACACTGCTCCAGGTCCAGAGCAACACACCTGCAGGGACAAATGATTACCGAGTCAAAAAGGAAACAGACACAAATATTTCTGAACAGGCTTATAAAACTAGACCAAAGCCAAATCATTTACACAATTAATACAGTTACAATCAAAAATAAATTAAGGGATTTATGATTGGACACGTAATACTTTTAACAGAAAACAGTGAACTGTTATAGCTACAGAAGGTTTTACTAGGAATTCTGCTTGTGTGTCTGCCATCCGTCACCTTCCAGCCTTTGATTTGCAGGTGGTAAAATAACCTGGCTCAGTTTGTACTTTCATTATTGATGTTGTACCCTCAGTATTTTCCACAAACTCATGCAGCTGTATAAAACTACAAAAGTTTTATATTTCTTTACTTTGTAACTGTTTCAAGCGACATGTGAAAAAACACAATAACATAAAAGTTGGATTCATTTAGTCTTTTACTATTGGAGGGTGACCAATTTCACAATGCTGTAACAAGTCCTCCAATGAAAAGAAAAAAAACACAAAAAAAGCAAAATAGTTTCTTTGTTTGTAACCCTGAACGAGACCTATAACACTTATCATCTCCAGAAGCAGCAGGAGGGAAGTACACTGGAAAAGATTGTTTCCACCTCGCTCAACAAGCCACAACATCCTCATCAGGAGAAAGAAAAGGAGGATTGGCCATGTGCAGGGTGTTCCACCTTCAAGTGCACATTTGATCAACATGTGAGAGCTATTAATTTACATTCACTAAGGAACTTAGTGAACACCTAATGCAGCATCAACTTGTGGTGCAAAATTAGCTCCAAAATCAATTCAAAAAGGTTAACCAACCCGATCTTCTACAGAAGTTGCTGTTTATGCAGTTTGTCTGGTTCTCTGTTTGTTCGGAGGATACATGCATGTTTAACTTCCATGTATCTCCTGGAACTTAGTAGACAAAGGCTTACAAAAAGGACGATCAAGTGTTTGATGATGTGAAGGAAAGAACATTTCCATGCGATCCGATGCCCAGAAGTGTGCTTGTCTGCCTCTTAGTTAAACCAGTTTGCATCATCTCCGAGCGACATATATCAGCTCTGACTGAAAATCCCTTGCCTGAGGGAGATTAGCACAGCATCACC
Organism: Pseudomugil tenellus; assembly: GCA_037177515.1. Lineage (NCBI taxonomy): Eukaryota > Metazoa > Chordata > Actinopteri > Atheriniformes > Pseudomugilidae > Pseudomugil > Pseudomugil tenellus. The sequence goes on along the minus strand of JBAMHX010000014.1, from coordinate 20,009,684 downwards.
AAAGTCAGCAGCACTGAAGCTGTCATGCACTGACATCTCCTGTGATCTTACAGATATGACATGAAGACATAGGGCTTTGATTGGAGATACTGCCAACCAGGTGCAGTCCAATGTACTAAGCATGCATACTTATAAGGTGCATGCTTTGTACTGGGTGTGGAGTGCAAGTTGGGAATAATGAGCTACGTTACAGAAATCCAACCCCTTCTCAGTGTGTGTATTGACTATATTACTATGGTCTTTTTGAATCTTTAATAAGTAATCAACAGGGCTACAGTGACAAAATGGTCGTAAAGGAAATTTTATACATTTTCCATGAGGGCTTGTTGCCTTGGTTACATTAGATGGAAGTACCAAATAATGGAAAAGAAAGCATTTGAAGGTACATCAGCCCACTATGGACAGGAAAAAAAAATAATGGGTTTTCAGATTTAACCAAAAGTGACTAATAGGAGCTTTTGTAAACACAAGATGGGGGAAGAAATATTGAAAAAGTTTTATAATCTAAACTCAACGGAAATAAGGAATAGTTAATACCATGGGCAGGAATATGCTGCCTTAGCCTGTGAAGGCTATTCGGATCAGAGGCTTAAGCTTGACACAATGTGCTTATACAATGGGTGGATCTGAAGTCTTGGGGATCTGTAGAGGGAAGCACGGCCATAACAGAAATCCCCACTACAAAGAGAAGAGGTGAAAAGGCAGTTATTTAACCAGATGCCCCACTCAGCAGAGAGAGGATTAAAATGCACTACTGCTTATCTGGCATAAAGACTTGACTTTAAAACTGCAGGTTCCCTCAAAAACATGGTGTGAAGGTCAGGCTTTTATTAGATACCTTTTGTGTGCTAATGAGAATGCAAGGGAATTTCTGTCTCCTTCCTCTGTCCGTCTACCTTCTTCTGGCTTTCATGTAAAGAAAAAAAAGAATTACAAGGTTACAAATGAGTGCTTTGTTTTTTCTTGAAAAGGTCCTTGTAACGTCTATTTGCCAAAGAAACAACAGACCAAGTGTCCAAGGTAAGAAAATATGTGATTTAGTACTTCAGAGTATTATTATTATAGATGTTATCAAAGAGTGTTTTACTTTGAATTATATTAGATTTAGCTTTAGTGGGAACATGTTTTTCTTGGCTTGAGTGCATCGGGTGGTGGTAAAAGATATACATAAATAAACCTAAGGTTGTAAAAAAATGCCCTTATTTTAATAATGAAGTACTGTAGCTTATCCACCCTACTCTTTCCCATCAGCACTAAATACAACATAATATACTCATCAATACTCAGCAATTCAATACTCAGGTTTATTACCACTGTATTTGTGTTCAACAGGTGGACAAGAGGATAATTATGTGACACAAAGGTCTGGAAAGTAAACTATCAAGTATTTATAGATTGCATATCAGGAAATCCTCTTACATCTCAAAGACTGCCTCAGAATTTACTGGCATTACATGTTATTGTTTAGATAAAATGAAAATAAAACAAGTTGCTGAATGAACAAATTCATAATAAACTGCATTCAGAAAGCAAAGTTGTGGGGAAATAAAGATGATGTGACTAAATTAACTTAAAAGTTAAATATCTAATTTTTCTGTGCATCGAATTATCTGATGCCAAATAAATATTTCTCCCTCTAGTCATATAATTACAGTTTTTAACAGTAACTTTACTTTTTCCCTGAGAACATAAAAGAAAATTAATTTATTAAAAGTCGTGTTGTGCTGTAACCTAGTAGAAATGTAGTTCACAGTGTTTTGGGCATGAATGGATTTAAAGAAAAGGCAACAGTCTGGTACTTTCTTATGAGGTTGAAAAGGTAGTTTTTATATCTCACACAAATCGCCCTAAGCTTGAGGCTTTACTTCTAGTTTATTTATTTATTTTTCTTAGTTTCTTTGTCAGTGGGTAGCTGGAGCAATCACTGGGTGAGCGGTTGTATAGACCCTGGACAGGTCACCTGTCCACCACAGGCCAACACCAAGAGACTAACAACTAGTAACAAAAACATTGAGATCTGGGGTCCATTTTGAATAAGTAAATAATCTTGTTTTTTGACAGTGGTAAAAAGCCTGAGTACCAGGAGAGAACCCACTCTTACACAGAGAGAGAAGGCAAACAGAAACAGAAAAGGAACTCTGTGAGCTTCGGCTTAAACCAGTGACCTTCTCGCAGTGAGGCTGTAGTGCCAACTACCACCTCTCCATTAGTTTTTAGTTATTTCCCCTTTTTTCTTTAAACAACAACATTTTTTAAAAAAGTCTCCTGTGAAAAGCAAACTGTCCAGGGTGCAACCCACCTCTTCTCCAATGATTGCTGGGATAGACTCCAGCCAGAGCTGGAGAAGTGGTTACGAAGATGAATGGATGGATGGATGGATGAATGGATGGGTTTTAGTCACTGTTTCCTGATTATTTTTGTCCATTTTATTACCATGTTACGCATATGAATTACTTTGATAAACTATAAAAGCATTCAGAGAGCGCAGACCTCCGCCAAGCCACAGAGTCCCTCCAGCTTATTGTGACTTACACCTCAAAACATTATCTGGATCACCTTTAAATTTTAATGTTAACTGGCTTTGGATCAATGTGACCCCAGTTACCTTTACCTATATTGCAATAATACTGATAGACATTTTTCTTTGAAGGACTACAGTATTTGTGGGTCAATTTTAGATATATACACACCAGTTTACATCAGTGTCAGGCATGAAACTTGTTGTAGCAACCAAAAGAGTTTTGCAGGCCCACTGGATGTTAGAATGGTCTTAAGTGATACGGTTTTGGGTTAGGTTTTGTATGCTCCTCCGCCAATCTCCGAGGGGGTCCCAGATCGGGACGCTCCTCTGCCCGTCTCCGAGGGGGTCCCATGTCGGGACGCTCCTCCACCCGTCTACGGGGGGTACGTCGGTTTCCTGTTTTATTTTATAGTTTTTCCTGTTTTCCGCTGATTTCTTTTTCAGCTTCTTCTTCTTCTTTATTAGTACACCTGGGTTGATTTTGGTCATTGTTTTCATCTGTGTCTTGTTCTGTTTCAGTGTATTTATACCCTTGGTTTTCTTTCCTCTCTTGCTGGATCGTTATTTAGTTAGTTTGTAGTTAGTTCTTTGGTTATCATGAGTGTCACTGGTTTCTGTTAATAAATCCTGTTAATCTGCATCCTGGCTGCCTCCTGCTTGTCCTCCTCGCCTACGTTTGGGTCCACCCCCTCCCTGAGTCGTAAAATTTAGTTGATAAAGTTGAAATTATTTATTGGTTTAGCTGCTGATGATTAGGTCTCTTGATCCATTCAGAGTTTTTAGCCTGACAGAGAACAAAGCATGATGGGAAAACGTTATGACTGACGCAATAAAGCATTGCATCAGCATATGCTTTGCTGGTTAAGCCCTCGTAGCTCAACACAAAGGGTTTTAAACTCACAAACGCCTGAAATACGTTATGTTTCTCATGACTATTTTAAAATTTTGCTCACACACATTCCTGTGTGCTATTCCTGTTATGAAAATGTGTATCTACTTCTGCTACTTCTTTAGACTAAACATGTTTTTGTGAGTGAAATATTTTCATAACATTTACGATTGGTAAGGGTCACCGTCAAGCTGATTTCTTATTCTGTTGTTATGAGTCTCACACTGTCTGTGTTTTTAGTGCATATGATGTTTGATTATTTTGATTAAAAAATACATTCCGGATTATAACCTTTTTTGTTTTGCTTTGTTTTCTTAGTTTATTAAATCAGCTAACATAAAATGTCTAATCAAATATATATTTATGTTAAATTATACTTCATTTATTTTGGTTCTGTTGTATCAAGCATTGCTGAGCTTCAGAATCTGAACAAAATCTTTATATATGTTGTCTAAGCTGCTGTAGGTACACTGAAACTGTAATAATTTAATTATGTGATGCATATCAAATAAACATGTTTTCTAATCACTAATAAAAATATTTAATTGTCGCAGGTCCAGTAAGTTCCACCAAAGCATGCTTTGGTCTAATAATTCGTGCCGTTCTGTTTTAAAACATTTAAAGAGCCATTAAATGCATACCAGAAACAACAATGGCATCCGCTGAAAAAAAGGTCTTCGTTGTTTCCCCGCTGGAATTAGAAGTTCTAAAACAAAAAAGAGCATATTCATCAACTCCCTTCCTTTTTTTAAAAGAGAGAATTTTATAAACTCTATTTTCTGAAAGATATACATTATATACTTATTTATGTTTTGTGGAGTTACCTTATTTATAACATGTGTTTGTAGGAGACCGTTTTTCCTGTCAAGGACGAGGACACTGGTTTCTTTAGATTGAGAAGAATATAAATTTAATAATGAAGATAAAAGAAGTTCAACATACAGCTAACATTGAAACATGAACGGACAAAACATTAAGACATACAGACATGGTATGAGGTCATAACCCGGGGAAAATATTCCCCAAAGACCTGTGGATCCCACAGATGTTTGGAGCTATTCTGCCACCGTCAGAATGGCGAGCTTTGTTTCAAGACTTCAGTCACATGGTCACAACATTTTAAACATTTCCCTGATTGAGAGATGCTGGCCTTGCTTTGACTACAACAACTAAGGTCTTAGCAGATGTTTCACTAAAGATCAGAATGACATAAGTTTGGGAGCCTTATAGTCAGACCTTTCAGCTAGACATTAATTAAGAGCAAGGCAATTAAGTTAATACATTAAATTACTCTACATGTTAATTGTATCTGTCTCGTTTACAGCATTCTTACATATATTTGTATTTCACATCATCATCTTCATCATCTTCTTCACCTTAGTTTACATCAGAGCCATTAGGTCCTCGGACTAACATCTGTATTCTGCTCACAAGTACAGTAGCCTGTAAGCAAAGGACATTAAATTAAGAGAAAAGTTTATCCTGAAGATATGGCTATAGAGCAAATACATTTTTTATTCCCTGTCAATATTGTGGCGGAGCTAATGAGAGAAGAAACGCTGCCAATCCTTGAAAGGGATTTAAAACAATTGTTCTGTGCCCCTTTAATGGATGTCATTACAAAAAAAGAAAGAAAGAAGAGAAATCAGGCAATAAAGACTGTAGTTATTTTGGACTTATATCTAAGGTGTGTGTGTGGTTTTACCATTAGGGCAAACTACTAAGCACTTATGTGTCCCATAAGGTTTGGGCATATTAAGGTATTAAAACACTGTACTTGTGCATATGGAGGGTAGCGGGTGGGAACCGTCAACCCCAAGCCACTGGTGGCATAATTCTCTGAATGAAAATCAGTGCGGACGCTGCACAAAGCCGCCTTTTGTTCCAGCATGATGTAAACCCTTGAGCATAATCAGAGGTCTGCAGAACATTTCTTGCATGGGTCTGTTTGAGAGGAAATCTACTTAATGTGTTCTTGTTTGCTACTAAATAGCAGATTAACCCCATAGACTTTAATTTCCCTGCAGCTGCTGTATAGTATTGAAAAAAGCTATTCGCAGGGGCCCATCTTTTCTTGTCTGTCTTGCTTCTGTTGCTTCAATTGTCTTTGCCAAGAAGAGAGATTTTTTTACCAAAGGTCAGCTACATTCAGAGATTATCAGAGAGAGAGTGTAGACAGAAGTGGATGAGGCTTAAAATTGATTTTATCATTCTATCCTGATTGAAAAGTCTCATTCTTTGACAGAAATCAGAAATGGCTTCTGATCATGAGGCGGCAGATATAAATTTTGAATTGAGAATGATTATGTTGAATTGTGTTTATGTTGAATTTAGCATGAGGGGTTTCCATGAACATGATGACAGCATTAATTATTGTTCTTTAATCCTCTAAAGTTCTTCAAATTCTATATTAAATCTTTCACATAAGCAACCTTATTCTGTCTTTCCACCTAACTGATAAATTAACTTCAAAAGTGACTTTTTGACAGTATTATCATTATTAGTCTGACCACAACTACAATTCATATTTTGCTGATTTAGGTGTAAGTAGCCCATTTGTTATGATGTGGTGTCTTTGTGTTGGTTTTTTAGGCTGTGTCTCAATTCATGAACTGCACGCTTCCAAGTGCGGATTTGAAGTGCACTGACGTGATACTGGCTCGCAAAGTACTGTACCAAATCGAAGTGTACTTAGGGTCCACACTTCAAATGCACACTTCGTTTGGGGCAGAATTAGCTTAAAACAAAGTGTTCATGTTATCTATCTTTCACGGCCTCCAATCCCCCAGAAGTCATTGCGCTCCAGATAGAAAAGAATTAGCAGCAGTCTAATGCTGGAGAGGACATTGTTTGTACATATAAGTACATATTTGTTCCAGCAGACAAGCTGGAATAGCAGAAGCACTGTGTACTGTGACTACGTATGAATTTTATTACATGCATCTGTCCGGGATTTTTTTTCCACTGACGATGTTTTAATTTAGACACAGATGTAAATAAAAAACAAATATAACTTGAACTATTAAGGCAATTTTCTGTTATTTTTGTTATATATCATTGTGTTTTTGTGAACTATAGGGATCATTAATTGATAAATTACATATGAAGTTTCTCAACAACGAAGGTCTGGAAGACATCTATGATCCTGGATGTCTCATTGCACTTTTAGTGCGCAGACTGCGGAGGACACTTTATATCCTTGCCGTTTGTGGTAAGAAGTAGTAGTAGTAGTAGTAGTAGTAGTAGTAGTAGTAGTAGTAGTAGTAGTAATAGTGTAAAAGCTTGTTTGCATTTTGGCTGCCTCCTGCCCTTCCTGCATTTAGGTCCTCTGTTCCACCACCACCTATCATGGACCTGGCTACCATTGAGCTAAATCCCATAATTTCATGAATCCAATAAATCTAATGTCTACACATTAAAATAAAATCTATACTATTATATCTGAACAACGTAAACTTAATGAATTATGACATATGTCTGGTCTGGAGCAGACTTGTTCAGTACCACTAGTTACCATGGTAACTCTAAAGCTAAATTGATGGAAATTAACTCGAACTTTGATAAGCCAGATTTATTGAAAAAGCTGTGCTTTCTGTTTCATAAAAAAACCCTTCAGGGTTTCTTATATTGTGTTTCTGATTCCATTTGCCTTGTTGCTGCATTATGGTGTAGAAACAAATCTCATTTTTCTTTTGCTCATTTTACAGTGGGCACAGATTAATAATTTTATAAGTTGGTTTATTTTGGCTTATTTTAGTGTTAAATGGTTTATTTTAGAGTTAAATGTTTGCAGGTATATTTTTAGCAACTGGACAGGAAATCAGAGTGCACATCTTCCTCATGGTCATTGTATCATATTTACAACAAACCGCTAGCTTTTAAATTTCATAATAATTAGTTTGGATTTATACTGCTATCAGCCCAAAAAATGTAGCAGTGATCAAATGCATCTGCAACAATTCTAGCTTCCTTTTAAATAGACAAATCAAGAAAATGGTTAGTGTTAAACTAAATAGGGCATACTCTATAGCAGTGCTTCTCAGTTCCACTCCTCAGGCCCCCCTGCCCTACATGTCTTAGGAATGTTCCTGCTCCAACACAGCTGAGTCAGATTCATGAACCTGCCCATCACATTCTTTGGAGCTTGTTAACGAGTCAGTCATTTATTTCAGGTGTGTTAAAGAAGGGTTTCTTCTAAAACATGCATATATATATATATATATATATATATATATATATATATATATATAAACCTGGTCTCTTTTCACACTTAATTAAAGATCTAATAGTAATATACACCAATCCCAAAATACTACACTTGCTTCCTTTAGTGTCAGCTGATGGTGTCAGGTTATTGTAATAGGCTACAGACTTTTTTTTTATTTGATCACCATGAGAGTGACATCGGTTTTCTTATCTCTTATCACTTAATAAGTATCTATAAAACAGCGAAGAGCTCTTAAAATTCAATTATTTTAAACGTTAACACAGCAGCAGGCAGCTACCTTTTATGTGAAGATATAAACAATTGATGTTCTCAACAGATTGTTCAGCTCCTCTCCTGAGTGCCTCATATTTTCTACACATAAGTACTTGCAAGCTGAAACGGCCGTGTGCACATGCAGGTCAGACTGACTATAGGTTCTCCCGCCACATCTTCAACAGTTTTAAAACGTACAAAGAGCAAAAGAAATCCTGAGCCATGAAGGAAGGTTTTTTGGGCGGATAGCATTTGCAAATAAATATATAAACAAATAGCGACTAAAGAGAGTGTACTATGAGCGAAAAGTCGAATTTTGTTCTCAGCTGTTTGTTTTGACATATGGAAGTGTAGACGTGTCATCCTAATTAAAAAACATTTGGGGTCATTTCACATTATAATGTGATAGTTTTATTGGATCCATTCAGTCAGATGGGTCAAAGCAGAGATGCATCCAAAAAACCTACAAGGGTCTGACCATCATGGGATCGAGTCGAAAAGTCCTGGACTATATAATATGACTCGTTTAGTAATGAAAAGGTGGAATATAAACCATATTCATTAATGAATGTGGAAACTGTGCTGCAGTAGATCAGAGAAATGTCTAAATGGTATGCAGTATGGGGTGATGATGCTTTGACTGACGGTTAAGTTACAAATATTCACTGATTTTCCAGATTAATAACTTATCAATGAAACATTGTTTCTACAAAACAGAAACCTGACCGCAATCGCATTGAGGTAGACTCCAAGCTGCAGTTCTATTTTCCACATAACAAGCCGTGTTGTGAGAGACTTACATAAGGGACTATGTAGAGTCTGGTGATGTGCGATGGTGCAGGGACCAATTTTCAATACTGAGAAAAACCTGACAGAAATGTAATACCCTCACTGAGGACATAGTGTCATCAAAGTCATTGGCTGTGTCTGAATGTGCACCCTATGCCCTACACAGTGCCCTTGTTATGGGATATTTAAGATCTTACTTTATTCACTTTATTAATATGTTATTCATTTCACTTCTGAGAGAAAACTTGGCCTCAGCACCATGTTAAATGTCACATTAACACGTCAGAATGCCTCCTTTAATCTTTTATCATTTATGTCCTAGAACAAGCAGAATAAAAGAATAAAATGCAATATAAGGAAATAAGACATTTTCACTCGAAGTTAGATTGGATTTGAAACGTAATCTTCAAATCCATTGTGGTTGCTATAGTCACAGCTGTGGAAAAAGTAGTGAGCTTCGTTTCCGAATCACAATGAAATTGAGGGCACTATATAGTGCACTATGTAGTGCAGCCCTATGTAGTGAATGAGGGGTTAGAGCATAGGCTGCACATTCTGACACAGCCATTTTATCTATTTATATATCACTTTTTAAAAATTCTTGGGTTGCAAAGTAATACTTTTAAATAACCTCACAGATCTTTTGAAAAGCCTGTAATAAAAAGGTCTTTTTTTAGTCTATTTTTTTAAGATGTAGGGTAGGAAAAACATAATAGTTTTCTTTATTAACTTTATCATTTTCATTTCAATTATCTTATTTTCCTTTTTTTATTTCTGACCTCATCAATCGCAAGTCTAAAAAAAAGAGTCAGTTCCGCCAGCTCACTCGCTAGCCATCAACTCTTTTCCAGACAGACGCCCTGCAGACACATGCTGCATGATGGTTGAATGAGACACAGCCAGTCATTCACCTCCACAAAAGGTATCACTGTGTTGTACATGCCAAAGTCAGGCTCCTTTTGTGATTTCCAACATCTGTGGCATTGTGATTTGTGACACAAATCCACATTTTTGGATGGCCTTTTTATTGTTCAGAGTAAAAGGATTGTCTGTGTACTGGTCACGCTGATTGGTCACCACATTGTCGAGCTCAATGCAGCTTATGTCTGGAATAATTCAATCAGTGAGTAAAAACACTGGGGGTGGTAACCTTAAAGTCACAAGATTTGAGAGAAAAAAATTAAGTCAGTAGAGTGCTAAATGGTCATTTTTAGCATCTTTCGAGTAAAGTTGTGTTGTTTATATCTTGGCTTTGAATGTCAAATGATCAATGGGTGTAAGCCTTATGAGAGTAAATGTAATGCTCTACTTTTTAGTAACCAGTTGAACATTTTTGCCAAATTGATGCTGCAAAAAGCAGAAAGTATTGACGACCCAGATTGTAAGTTAAAGGCAATTTATGAATATATCATTTTTAAAACAAATGTATAAACTTAACAGAAAAGTAATCCCACCTGTATTTTCTTATTTTGAGAATACATCTTAATATACTTCTAAGTGGCTTGTTTCTTCTCATCTTGTTGTGTTCAGGATGGTTTTAAGCTTTAGCATCTTGGTAGCTAGTATGTACAGTAGACCTCAAACAGCTCTATATGTGTGTGCAGGCATTTTTGCGTGCAACAACAATGCTCGGTTGCAGGATATTAAAAGAAAACAAGTGTATAGACAGATAAATAAAAATCTTGAGTGTTTAAAAAATTCGCTTTCCTCTAAACTTGAGAACAATTGTACCTGGAATGTGGCCCTTCCTCCAGCTTGTCCTTGTGTAATGCTCTGTCTTATGTTGTTTTAAAAAAGCTTTTGACATAAAGTTGCCATTGGTTGGATTGTTTGCTGGGCCATCTACTGCACGCTAATCATTGTTTGGGCATTTCATTTCTGCTTTTTTAAATTTCTCCTATTTAAGTCTCATACACAAGCATGGTGCAGTTGACATTTTACATGAAAAAAAACACGATGAGAGTTTGGCATCAGGCTCCGATGCCACCATTCTTTGAGTAGATGCTTTCTCAATTGGATGCCAGGATAGAGAAAGATTTGGACTTGGTTAATTTGAAGCTTGCAAGTGAAATCTGGGGTAATAAGAAACTAATTAACAAAACCATGTAGTAGAGCATATTTGCTGCTCTTTTTTACATAGAATTTCACTATATGCTTGAGGAGAAGCACATCCAGCCATTACTTTAGCTCTAGTCTTCACCATTTGGCTTGTTGTCTTAGGGATTAGAAAAATGTTTAGACATACTAAAGGCGCAAAAAGAGGCATGCTCAATAAAATTAAATCTCTGTTTTTGTTGCATTACTGTCTTTATTCTCTTTTAGAAAATCTATTTTTGACATTTGTGAATTGAGAAAATTACCGTATGAGGAATGTTTCATGTCTGCACCTTGATGCATTTAACATTTAATTGTCTTTTATCCCTGAACACAAGTCAAGTAGCAAAGTTTAGATATTTTGTAGTTATTACTCCTAAATTCAGTACAAATAAATAAATAAAGAAACCCATATGTATACATAAAAAATGTAATTGGAATCTATTAAGAGCTTTACACACACTGCTGTCCATGTAGACCAGAAGGGAGATAGGTAGGTATATATATATATATATATATATATATACCTATCTCCCTTCTGGTCTACATGGTCTATTGTCATGATT
>JBAMHX010000014.1:19985650-19998245 GCA_037177515.1 Pseudomugil tenellus | reverse complement strand
CTCCCAATAAACTTTTCATTACGCTACCATAACTGGTTTGGTTGTCCTTTGAGTCCAGGTTTCCAGTTCTTGTCAGTCTATATATATATATATATATATATATATATATATATATATAAAATTACTGTTCAATGGAAAATAGAAGCATTTTACCTCAGCATATTCTTCAGAACAAGAAATATAACATTAAAAATGAGACATTGAAAATCCTGCAAACCAAACGTTTAAAATTCATATTTGACCTATTGTTACTGTACCTGTACATGCGCAGTATGTGCTACAGCTGCAGGGACGTCTCAGGAAATATCAGTTTGATTATATAAATGCAACATTTGTGTTTACGTTTGAACCAATCAAACACTTTATATATTTTCTCTATTAAAGTTTAGTTTGGAAAATGTTTCTCCTTGATCCCCAAATGATTCAAATTCTTAATGTCAGTGTTTTTCACTGCGATGCATTTGTTCCCTGTGAGATTAAAAGGCCACTGACATATTCAAAACCCCAGAACTCATTCCTTCTGCTGAACAGTTTCCATCCCCTTTTAAGTCCTTGCCACACAAGGGGAGCTCATGCAGAAAGGATTTGCCCTATCCGAGTATTGTACCTGCTGTAAATGATAGATTTAGAGAAAAGGGGAAAAACTGAAGAAAAAAAATAGTAATCTCTTTGACGCAAGACATGACAAGTGAGTAGACATAAAAAAGAAACCAAGCACACAGAAAATTGGATATTCGGGAGTGCCTTGTCTCACAAAAAATGACCAGTCAGAGGGTGTTAGTGAGGCAGACTGGCTTTCATTAGCCTTCTCATTTGGTATCACTGAACCATGAAGATGGTTAAGTGATATTATGTTAACCTCCTGTTTTACATCTAGAGTTGAGATTAAATGTAATTAGCTGGCTTTTGTACTTCCCACACAGTCTTCTGGGTAATGGATGACTGGCTGAAGTCTTTTAACTGACCAGCTGCACTATTGTTCTGCTCACAGCACCGCTGTCTGCCATTTTTACAATAAGTGACCGAGTGCTCAGACGTAAGCGATTGCCGAGGATTTGACTGCGACTGCAACTGCATCAGAAGAGAAATTGTCTTTCCAGTTCAGAAATTTATGCTATCTTTGTTCTATTTTTAGCAACACAGGTTTGCTCAAAAAAGATGCAAGGAGTGTTGGATTTGTCCATGGTGGGAAGAATAATCAAATGAATAGAGAGGAAAATGGAAACAGACACTTGGGTACGTTTGACCTTTAGGATAAAAATTGATGAATCTGATTTTGATTCTTGTGCCTTTTTTTTACCACAAACATTTACAATGTCAGATGGGAGTATTATTTAACTCCCACTGTAATTCTGCACTGTGGGATATACACAGAGATCCCCACATGTAAAAGCAATCTCATGTCACAGCATCATGACAAACGGCACATAAATATATGAATTAGTCTAATTGGAGGAGGTTGTGTTATTGTATTTTATATCTGCGGCACAAAAGGGAAATTTATTTTTGTCTTTTCTTCCTGCTATGGTAAAGGAAAAGACTGAATTAGTATAATGTTAAATTAAATCTTTAAGCTACACGCTATATGATTCCAATTGAGCCTTTTAATCATATTCCTGCAATATACACAGCGTTTCTTTTTTTTCTGGCTTTTTTGAAATACGGATATTCGAACAGCAGGAACACTTGTTCATTTAGAAAGGGTCACTTAAATTAACCCCTTATCTAATACTGCTCAGTTGGTCACAGTGTGGCATGAATAACACTGTGGAAGATTGTGTGACAAGATGTAAAGCAATGCCAAGAAGAGAAATATAAATGCTCTGTCACAATTCTGTCAAGTCAGGGAAAATGATGTACACAAATGACATACACTTAATAGTGATCACAAGAAAATCAGTACCAGCAAAGACATAAGGATAAATGTGATGTCCTGTTTTATTTTGTGCTATTTACAACCATCCATCTCTACCTAATCCATTCATGTCAGGCTGTATGAGCCATACTTGTATCACTAACGGATATTTGACAATGATAAAGAAGATAACCAACAATTTGTGAAGATTTTAGTGTTTGTGAATTTCAAGAAAATGGTACAATATATGTAAACAATACAACAGATATAGACACAGTACTGTAGTGTGCAAAAAAAGGAAAAAAACATGAAATGAGGTAGATTCTGTCTCACTTTGTTAAATGGCCTTGAGCAATATTTCTCTGGGCTGTCAAAGGATCTTTTTCAGTCCAGTTATTCTACCTGAGAAATGTGTTGTTGTTGTTTTTTCATTTCAGACACACTTATAAATCGTATTTATTTAAAGGGATAAATCATCATAGTGTTTGTACATAATAAATCATTTTTCAATAAGCCAATAGTATCTTTAGGCTGTTTAATTGTATAATATTTTTACAGCAAAAAGATGACTTTGCACATCTCTGCATGCTGTGCAGTGGGTCCTTAGCTAATTTGAAGAAACTGGATAGACAGTTGAGGAAAGAAGTGCCAGGCCAACACATCTGCAACTCATTAACATTTCTGATAGTAATGTCCTTAAGAAATGGCAACAAATCCAACAAACACCTTACACAGGACACAAGATGCATCTGGACTTTCAGTGGATCCATTTGGCATTCAATGATGCCTCCTCCAGAAGGCTGGTTGTCAGGAAGCCATCCGTAAAGAAGCCAGGAGGAAAGGAGGTATTACAAACGATGCAAGGACTGGACAGAAAATGAGATCCTCCGCAGATCTTCACATCATTGAGGCAGTGTGGGATTATGAAGAAGCTTTGGAAAGTACCTCAAGGAGCCTGGAAAACTGCTCCTGGAAACTACTAAGGTTCAAATTATGTTGGAGTTTTAAAGTGGTCAGGCCAAATATTACCTTTTACATCTAATGTTGTCCAGTACATACCCCACAACACTATAAATGTAAAAATCATTACTTTCTGCATACACTTTCACTTCATTCATTAGAAAATTATGTCAATGATACAGTTCATTATACTAATTCTGCTTATGCAGCAAAAATCAGCCTATGTCCAGCTTAAAATGGAGATTTCAAAGCTGTAATAACAAATCCAAGTATAATTCAGAGCTTTGATCATATTCACTCAGTTATAAAACTATAACATTGAGGACTTACCTTAAATAAAGTCCAGGGTGTTTTAAGCTTTCATTTGTACCAGCAGCCAAAACCCTGTAACACTAAACAGCTTACATTCAAAAGATAAGGATCATTTCTAAATAATTTATTACTCAAAGCTCTACTTCTTTAGATGCTCAGGAACACATCTTTCAAGAGGGAAGTAGATTGGATGAACTTTTGCAAAGAAATCATAGTGTAGACAGGTAATCCATAACTTCGGATCAAATAATGCCAATTGAATAGATTAACTCAAGACTCCTGTGATAACGATGTTCCTGCATTACCCATACGCAAGCCAAAAGGATGAAACCACCACTGAACATAATATGGATTTATGACTTTACAAGATAAAAGCTTATAAGTACAGCAGCTCTGGGCCTGATATGCAGTGCACATTGCAATAGTCTAACCTGTGTTTTGTCTGCAGACATTCTGTGAGGTGCTGTTGCCTCATGTTCAAGTGTCTCTCCGGTTTATCAGTTTTAAATTTAGCTTCACTGTAGCCTCAAGTTATAGTAAGAAATGTTGACTTGTTTTTATGTGACTCATGTAGCTAAATATTAACGCAGCCGTCTATTCTCGCAGCTGCAGTAAAACCGCTGTTTGCTTCCTATTTATTCTGTCTTGTTGCTGGTCTGGATACTATGGCAGAAAAAAGTCAAATATATCTGCCTGTCAGTGACTGAGTTTGGTTCATCAAAGAAGTCCGAGATTCTCATCAAAGGCAAGATGGAGTCATATTTTGTTGCTGACAGTGATCAAGGACAGCTTGTGCTGAAGGGGTTTGGATGTTGTTGCGGATGTAATTGACTAACCGGTGAGGCCAGTGATTCTGACAAAATAAGGAACTGAAGCTGTTCCTGTTACGTTCTAATGGGACTAAATATGACACTGTCTTGTGCTTTAGTAGGACATAGCGGGATGGCAAATTTATATAAAAGAAAAAACTAATGACTCTTGTTATGATGATTGTTTAAGTGGGAAATGTGTGACTTTTGCAGAACATAAAACAAATTAACAAGCAGTCTTTAAATAAAATATAAAAACAAAGTTTTTTTTTGCTGCAGCCACTTTAACACTTACTTTTTATTTTAAAAAAAGTTTTAAATAAAGTATGAAAGACTGCCATAAACTCACTGGTTACACCTTGCTAGTACCAAATACTGAGACACTTTTTTGTTTTTTTCTATTAACCCGGTTGACTGAATGGATCCATATTTGCATACTGTTCATACCTAATAAAGTGACACGTACATATATATACACACATGACTTTGCTGCCCTTTTGTTTCATTCTTCAGTTTCATTTTTAATCTTTTCCTTTGTTAGTTTGTACTCTTGACTTTGACCCCTAATTCAGTTTTCTGAGCATGAATTCATAAACATGTAATTCCCATTCAGTCAGGCATCTATTCTTCCATGTTTCTCCCCTGCTGGATGACGATGATGATGATGAGGGTCAGAGTCGCCTTAGGGCTATAGAGGCAGATGGACCCTAGTCCTCCCTCCTACCCCACCGCTGGTCTGACATCCTTCGCTTAAAAGCATGATACCTGCGAATACTCTGATTCAGTCCAGGTCAGGCCGCAGAGCCACACGACCCCTCACTGTGCAGGTGAGTGCTGCGGCAGCAGAGTGGACATGATTGGCTCTCGATTGTAAACCCTGTTGGTGCGCTGCGTTCCAACAGGGAAAGGCTGACAGATAAAGAGAATAGAAGATGTGGTGGGAAAGGAGAGCCCATTCTGCATTCTCTTGGTAATTAAGTGTTATTATCCTGCACAACAGGAGGTACCTGAGAAATAATTGGCCACAGCGAAAACTAAATGTTCCAATCTGGGGTTGAAGCCAAAGGCACTGCAAAAGGTCACTCGCCATTATGCATTGTGCTGATCTTATTAATGCTGCAGTCTGTCAAAGACCCCACTTTTAATTCATTGGTTAAATGCTTGTTAGATGTAAAACTATGTATCTCATGTTTGCTTTAAAAGAGGTCAGACATGTTTCTTTTAAAAATGTTCTATCGGTAGTCAAAGAAAGCATCTTCCTATTTTCAATCTGGCTTCTCACGCCCACTTCCTTTGAAGGCATTGATTCTTTTGTAGTGGTAAAATTGAAGGAAAAAAAGGAATAATTGTACCCTTAGTGAATTTTTTCATCCGTTTGTTTAAAGATGAACTGGTCTCTTTTTATTTTATAATTTTAAGGTAAAATATGACTATAGATCAGTATGAGCAACCCAGGAAACTGAAGCTCTGTGACAACTTTGTGCAGTGTATCATACTCTAATGACCCTTATGGCTGGAGCCTGGTCTCCTTCACCATTACTAGAATAAAGCATTAAAATGTAATATAGCATCATTTTTTTCAGTGATGCTGTATCTTATTAGACATTTGTGGACATAGGCTATCAAGAGGTGTGGTAGTAATTGCTATACCACTGCTTTAAGGGAGTTTTTGTCTTTCTCAGAGTTTGAGTCATGTGTTTGCTCTTCTGCTACTATATTTTATTTTAATTTTCAACAAAAATAAAAAAAAAAGTTCTATAACATTCATACATTCAGTGTAAAGAATAGTATTTTTAGGCAAATATTTAGGCATAAATATTAAAAGCTTTTAATGTTCAGTTCTCATAAAAATTAAAATCTAAGATCTAGACATGAAAATGTATTTCAAAATCTAAACAAACCTGCATTAAAAAGCTTTAGAAAGGATATGGCCTGCCGATGTTTTGTAGTTTGTTTGTTTGTTTTTTTTGTTTCTTTTTTTGCAAGCTAAATGTTTGCTTTCAGTGGAGTTTTGCAGCAAAATACAGTTGCAGTAAAAGCAACAAAAGCAAAGCATACACATTTTCAATACACACACAATATAAAGTGAAAAAATCAGAATCTCTTTTACAATTCATGACAAAAAAATAACCAGTCATTTTTAAGTAGCTTTAAATCAGTATATGCAACGTGACATCAGGTAGTCACAGGAACGAATTTAAATACCAAATAAGATTACTTTGAAATAGTTTTGACCTGTCATATAAATAGTGAAAATATCCAAAAATAAAGATTTTTTTTAAACATTTGGAAAAACTGTTCTGAAGTTTTCTTTTCAGATTTTGTCAAAGGCTCCAAAAATACTACAGATTTTAAATATTGGATTTACGGGTTACATAAAACAGCTTATGTTCTGCCACTAAACCATTTTTTTGAGTCTGAAGTCACCTTTGTTGGTCTTATGTACACAATTCATCTGTATCATGGATTTGTAACTTTAGACTTGCTCTAAAAATCCTGAAGGAAGAACCAATGAAAAGGTATATAACGGACCATCCGCACGATTTAGTTAAAGTTCTTGTCTTTGTTTGATGGCACAGTGACATCTATCATGTCCAATTCAGGAACCGTCGCTGCGTGTCCCTGGGCTATACAACGCTTTCATCCAGGACAGGACATGACTTTGGACACCAGGAATTATAGTCATCACACAATTTCCGTTTTTACTTCCATGTTTTGAGCAGTGAACCATTGTTACTGCCACGCACTGTGGAATGAGGTTGTATTGGATGTAATTAGCAAATTACTAGCAGCTATTTGATCTGATGACTGCGCAGTGTTGTTGTGGTTAGCTCTATTGCCTCACAGCAAAACGGTTTCTGATTGGAATCTCAGCTGGGCCACTCCCCACACGTGTTCTCCTTGCAGCAGCATCGGTTCGCTGTGGGCGCTTCAGCTTCCTCTTACAGTCCAAAAAACATGCATGTTAGATTAATTACTGATTCAAAATCTACAGGAGTGAGTGTAAGTCTGCATAGTGGTATTTGTGTTGGTCTCACCCACTGGTTGCTAGGATAGGTTTCTACCACCCTGATACACTATAGGATAAAGACAGGGTGGAATATAAATGAATTAATATATATATATATATATATATATATATATATATACATTTATTTATATATATATACATTTATTTATACATATATACATTTATTAAAACATAAATGTACCTTTTAGCTCCTCGAGAAAGATACATGTAGACGCTTTGACATCTACTTATGAGCCCTGGTGGATACGTAGGTCCAGACAGCATTCCAGGGCACAGAAATGTAATATTACAGCAATAGCACAAATTTCGGTGTGACCTAAATCTTCCTGTATGATAGCTTGTACCTTAGATTTTAATGGAAATAGAAGAACCGGACGGCCAAAATTTTATCTTTGTTATCTAGAAAACTTTTAGGTGCTTTAGTTAAAAAGCATCCTAAGTAATCCTACATCATAGTTTCTTTGTGAAAACTTGGCCTTAACATTTAGACGAAAACGTATTAGCTGTACTATAAGCTACACTGCTGATTCTGTATAGGGATGGTTAGCATGATGAAACCACTGCCAAGGCAAGACAAGGAAAAAGATTGCACAATCAGACAAGAGCAGACTGGAGGGAAGATTTGATTATAGAAAATTTGATTAAATATGATCAGCTATGATATGATAAGTAACCAGAATGTAATGTTCCGCAGACAAAATGCAGAGCATATTATAGAATTTACATTGTGTTTTGTATCCCAACTCAGTATTTACATTTATCATTTGGGGTTTGACTGACAGGCTGGGTTTAGGGGAATGACAAGTCCTGCAGTCAGCAAGTGTACTCAGCACAATGTATAGTAGAGCTTACACATACACCCACTAACACCTACACACAGACGTATGGCATATTCCTGTCTCCTTAGGTTAGCAGAAGATCACAGTAATCGTATTTGCCAGGTTCTTGGCTGTTTCAGCAAAGCAGCCTTCTGATAGTGGGTCAAAAAGGTTTCAGTGTGTGTGTGCATGTCTGAATGTGTATGTAAAAGGAAAAGAAATCCAATAAATGCTATACAATGCTATAGTTGCCACAAGCCATGGTTAGAAACAACCAAGAGGGACAGATAGAGACCCTACCTTCTGAGAAACACAGTGGGCAAGAAGAAAAAAAAACGGGGGGGAGGGGGGGTAGCGAGGGGGAGGAAGAGTGATGGAGAATAAGAGAGGTGGAGCGAGAGGCAGAGACAAAGTGAGACAGAGAGAGAGAGAGAGAGAGAGAGAGAGACATATAAGAAAATCAATGTAGTGTCCACCAGGGACAGAATGTCATGAAGCTTTTTTTTTCTTTACTCTGTGGTATAATGGAGGGTTGGAGCCTTTTACTGCAGGAGTCACCTTGTCTAATGGTTGGACAGATGGAGGGATAGAGGGAGGGTGAGATGGAGTAAAGGGAGGAATATTAGTTGGAGACAGGGAATTTAAGGAAAGGGAGTTGGAAGAGAGAGAAAGGGGGGTAAAAAGCTGAAGGAAGGCAAAAAATGTTAATGATTAGGACAAACAACAAGAAGTAAAAAACAATTAAAGGAAATACTGGACATTAAAGTGCTGGATGGAAGATGAAGATGGAAAAAAGGACGTGATGCAAACAAGAGATGAACTGACAAAAACGGAGAACAAAAAAAAGTAGGATTGTAGTGAAAAATGTTTAATATTAGTTCAATAATATGTGATTCTTAGGAGATAACAGAAGAGTCATGCTTCAACAGCTACCCGGGTGATTAAAAAGTACATTGTATGACTATTGGTTTCTTATATGTGGGTATCAGACACCAATATGGGTCTGTGTACGTAGGTGCTACTATGTTCATTTGCTGGGAATCAACTAAAAAGAGACTGCACACTGAGCAAAGCCAGTATATAATGCACGGGCATGTGCATCATTGCAGCGGGAGAAGGTAAGTATCAGCAGAATGACCAGAATTAACCACGAGAGGAATTAAGGGGTTTACATGAGACAGGAATTATTTAATTCTGCTTTAAAATAAGAATAAATCAGCCACTTTTTTTCTGAATTAAGTTTAATTCCGAATGAAAAATTTCACTTGGAGGTAGGTGTTCACTGGGTTACGTTTTGTCTGTTTAAAGCAGAATTAACTTTTATTCGGAATTAAAGAGGAATGACTGCAAAATGTAAGTGGCTCTTTAATCAAGAGGTAGGGTTGTGTGCAGTGTTTAGTTTGGATTGTGTCCGATGTGAGACGCAAGGGTGGAACCGGACTCGGAGCAGAGCTGTGAGAACCAGCATGCAATGCAAACAAATGCACATGCACACATTTCACACACACTTTCAGGGCCATTTAACTTCAGACTAATAATCTCCTGTAGACTTTGGCAGCCATATTGAACTTGCATCACTCCTGGGAGCTGGAACTAAGCAGAGGAGCTCATTTGCCTGTAACCTAAACTTTAAATTACTGATCTGTGATGTGTATTCTTCAATTCACAAATTGCTCAATGAAAGAAAGAAAAAAAGGACAAACCGAGAAACTTGAGTCCCAGGACACAGAGATTGCCATTATGAGGAGATTGATGTGTGTCTGGGATCTTGCAGGGATAAAAATTAAGTTCAGGCACTTGTTGAAAGTCCCTCCTCCCTTTTGCCATAGTATTTCTAAGTTTAGTAGTGGGTTGTTATTGTGGGTGCATAAGCCAATGTCTTGGTGCACATTCTGCCAAATCTTTCACTATACCTAGTATGAAGTCTTTACTTTGGATACAGCTTTAATGTGCAAAAATATACTAAGTGATTCAGAACCTTGATCTAATTATAGTGACCAAACGTATATAAACATGAATGCTCATTTGATTAAATAACTTTTAGATAATATTTATTTATGTAATGATGGTGGGATGTGGCTGAAATGATTCCACATGTATTTATCTTTTAGTATGGGAAGTTTCATTACTTTAGATAAAATGTGACGAAAAAGTGACAAAATGTAGGAAAATGTTGAAAATAACGAATCTATATCATCAAGTGTTATAATATTTCAAAGTATTCAGAAGTGCACAAAGATCCGAAAAACTGAAACGTCATCAATACCGAAAAATAATCGATGGGGCGTTAAAAAAAAATCTGGTCTCTTTGAACAATGCTTTAATGGACAAACAAAATCATTCTTGCCAGAGTAGATGGGTGCTCTTTGTGTCAAGCTCCAGAAGAGGGGAGTAGGGTTACTGGTATGAGCTGATGTCATAAAGGATGAGAGTCTTTAGAACAGGGTGGGGACATTTGTCTCCTGTCCTGAAAGTGTCCAATGTCTCCCTGTTCCAACACACCATATTTAAAGAATCACTGTGCAAATCTTGATAAGCTGTTGGAGTCTTTTGACTTGAATCAGGTGCAGCTGGACCAGGGATGCATAGAAAACCTGCAACACTCTGGACCTCAGGGACCAGGGTTCCCCCCTGCCTGCTTTAGAGCCATTGTTCAGCAGGATTTAGGTTTCTTCCTCCTTCGGCACTCCAGATTCAGATAAACTGGAACTTCTTGAAAGGCTCATTTGTGCAGAAGCTTGTAAATGACGCATATGAACCAGTTGTATTGAAGAGCAACAGATTTTAAACCTGCTATACAGCTACTAGTTTAACCATTTCAAAATAACAATGGACTGAAAATCAGCTGCCAAGCCAATCACCAGTAATTTTCCAAGCATTAGAGGAAGAAATACATTAAAGAAAGGCATGACCTTTATGCAGGAAAGTATTATTTCCCTCACATACTAGGCTACTTTACTTAGCAAAAGCTTTAACGATCACATTTTAACTGAATTAAATCATATTGGGAACTAGCAGGTTTATATCAAAATGTAAGATGTAAAAAAAATGTTGAGAAAACATCTGGAACACTACTTTGCCAGCTGTGGTTGTTGCTTTAGTAGCAGTTGATCAGAGAGAAATTAATAAATGAATAGACCTCAAAGTCCGAAGCTTGATTCAAGTTATTGAAACAAAGCATCATTAAAGTGATCACAAGTTACTTACTTAAAAATCTGTTTTAAATATAACTTCAGAAGAATAAATGTCTTAATGTATTTAAAAGGCAACACTTCCTTTCAGGTCACTGTTGGATAACAGAACTTATTTGTTTCATTCATATTAATTAATGGATTGTATGTGTTCAACTGTGGAAATGAATCCAGATGAAGTTTTCCTGCTAACTGTGCATGCTGCGATGAACTGGCAACCTGTCCCAGATGTACCCTGCCTCTTTCCTGCAAAGTGTGGGCTGAATTGGATTAAGCCGTGTAGAAAATGGATGAATAAATAATCGAAGTGCATCAAATCCACTTGGCAGATATTTTCAGAGACAATAAATCAGCAACGGCATGTCTGACATTGAGAAAACGAGTGAAGCAGTAAAGTTAGTTTGAATATGTTTTCATTAAGATTCGCAGATGTTACAGTTTGTTCACATCTGTGTTGCCTCAGAGGAAGGCGTCACAATGTTATAGCCAGGAAAGTTCATTTTGGATCTGCTCTTTAACGTTAAATCCTGGATATGATCTTTAGCAGGAGAATAAAACAAAACAACTGTAAAAAAAATGAATAATCAGAAGCTTTTATTTATCTTTCAGTAGGTGAGTAGAAAACAGACACAACTAAAGTATTCAAATGTGACCTGCTCTTGCTTCATACTTGAATTGTTTATAACTTCTAAGTCCAAACTGAGGGAAGATCTTCAAATTTTATTTAACCTTCCAGGAGGTGAAAAAGAGTTTTTAGTAGCTTGCTTTACTTTTTGTATCTCTTTGCATTACAGCGGAAGCATGACTAAAGAGTGTCAAATTGAGATTCCAGTTATCAGCTTTGACATTGACGTTATAATGAATGATCATTAAAACAGATTTATCATATTTTTGCTTTCCTTGATATATGCTTTTTTGTTTTTTTTACCTCTTTTTATCACTTTGGTTCTGTTTGGTCAAACGTAAAACCAAACATCACCTCACAAATTCCTTCTATTCTTTTCTATTTCCACCTTGTCTAAATTTATTGGGTTCTCTTACATTAAGGATACTGCCCCAAGAGTCTGTCTGTTAGTTTAGAGGCACAATTGATCAGCTATAATTGATGAGAAAGATTGATTAGGCAGCATATTGATCACAGTATTGGTGATTTAGACATCATGAATAAATGACAGGATGGTATTGAGCCTTTGCTGAGAGGACAAAACCTCTGTGGACAAGCACAGGGGGAATGGCGAGAGGAGCAGAAGACAAGGTAAATGAGAAAAATGGGAATGTTGGAGGAGGTGGAAAAGTAATGAGTAGAAAATG
Organism: Pseudomugil tenellus; assembly: GCA_037177515.1. Lineage (NCBI taxonomy): Eukaryota > Metazoa > Chordata > Actinopteri > Atheriniformes > Pseudomugilidae > Pseudomugil > Pseudomugil tenellus. The sequence continues at coordinate 19,985,958 of JBAMHX010000014.1, read as the reverse complement.
AAGAGGAGATAAGTGGTGGAGGCAGAAAGAAGCAAATGGCATGATGCTAAAGTGGAGATGAGAAGATTGATTGGAACAGAGGAGAATGATGTGGAAACAAGGTTTAACTGGTAAAGCTGATAAACACATTCATTAGGCTAAAGAATAAAAATAACTCATATTACCTTTGTGTTCAATTTGGTTGGATATGTTGGTTATGTGAAAGCTAATGTGAGTTTTCCCCATAGTTGCAAACTGTGAAACGGTGAAATTTGCTAAACAAATTAGCAGCATACATATATATAAATATATATATATAAATAAATATA
>JBAMHX010000014.1:19963805-19973928 GCA_037177515.1 Pseudomugil tenellus | reverse complement strand
ATAAATATATAAGTTTATTTCAAATTTAAAAACAAGATTGAAATTTTTAAACAAAAAAAACCACATTTTTCGAAGTTCGAAAAAGGGGTTTGAAAAAAGCCAACGACTTATTTGGTTCAAAAACATTAATTACACAGTTTCCTTGAGAAATAATTCTATTTTTTTAACAATACACAGTGCAACAAACAATAGATCAGAAATTGCAACATAAACAGCTTTCAACAAATAACTTTAAACCCATTGATATTCTTTATACCCATTGATGAGCTCTTCCTTTATCTTTTGTTTTAATTTTCTGACTGTTTGACAATTCTTTATGTCCTCACTAGAACCATTCCACAGTTGTACTCCTCTGGTTGAAATACAATGAAGTTTAACTTATGTTCTCACTGGTGGTTTCTTAAATATGTGCCATATACATGAATGTTTCCACAGCAAGTCAGACCTCCCTTGTGCCTGCAAGGCTTTAGACCAAATTTCCACTGTAATGTCATGCCAATGTGACAACAAATGTAGCGGTAATAAGGACACTGGTACAAAACAACTATCATTAGGAAAGATTGTTGTTCCAACTTTTATTTACTTTTACTTGCAGGCATCCTTTTCCTTTTATAAACTTTTTTTTTATCCCACTAGGGGAAAATTGGTAGGCTGTACCTTGGGTAATGGTACAACTCCATGACAATATAGAATGTCAAGACAAGACAACAAGTAATGCAGCATAGTTATACATAATAAAAAAATAAAAAGTGTGGAATCTTGTGCAACACTGCATAATGCAATGTGCAATGCAAGAAAGGAGGTTAAAAGCAAAAAATGGACATGAGCAGACAGTCCAATGCATTTCAGCTTAAATCTCATGAACCAGCAGATATCTGGATAAAATATCAATAGAGGAGAAGACTATGAACTGTTGTAGGTATCAACATGACTGAAGAGTAAAATATCTGCTTTGCGTTTGTTTTTTGATGGCAGTATTTTTTTTTTCCAACCTAACCGTACTACACTATATTCCTATGGAAGTACAACAAAGAGTTGGCCCAGAACTGGTGCTGTGTGGTTCAGTTGTATCTGGTTTTATGATAGAAACACATATTTGAAGTTATGAAGAGGTAGGAGTGTCCTGATAACTGGGAAAACACAATGAGCTTACCACTTTCCTAAACGTACAGCCCCATTCACACAAACCTCAATAATCCACCGAAACCTGTCTGTTTTTTTTTTCAAATTGAATCCATGTTACTAAATTAACTGACACACTAAAGGAAAAGTGCAGGTGAAGTGCAGGACACGGTGCAGGAGACGATGAAGGAGACGGTTCAACAGTGGAGCAGCTTGAATAATGAGCCAATGAGCAGGTTCATCAGTGACCGACACACAGCAAGGATGTTTACCCTTCACATTACATTCACCTTACACTGTCAGCAACACCTAATGGGATGCGGTTTGCTCACTGTCCTGCAAAGTTATAATCAAACCCGACCTTGATTTTCATCTTATTTAACCTGAAAAACCTGATTGTCACCTAAATAACATGATAATGATTACAAAATCAAACTGTCAACCTACTGTCGCCTCATCATTTGATTTGATTACAAGTCTGAGGGCTGAAATATATCATAATATTTTTAGGTTTATTTTTCCATTATCATGGAACATCTTGGTACTTAAAAAGCAATGCACTTGTATGTATAAGAGAAATTGCAAGAAATGTTTACTTGACATTAACTTTTGTCAGCATTTTTTGGCAGCATTAAAATGAGTAACATGAAAAGAAAAGGGTTCCTGAGGTGAATTGATGCAGACGTCAGGATACTCAAAATTTTAACCAACATTAATTTTTCAGGTGCAATGGGCAACATAGTCATTCATTTATTCATCTTGTTGGAGGACATGAGAAGCTATCTGCTAGCTAACTGCCATAAAGCAAGCAGATATAATACTAAGAGGCAATGTGGTGCAAAATACAGGTTATATCTCTGTTAGGTCTGAATAATTAGGACTAGTTTGGGTTTCCCTTACTCATGAACAAGACCCCTAGATACTTAATCTTCTCTACTTGGGGCAGGACCTCATTACCGACCCGGAGATGGCTCTCCACCCTTTTCCACCTGAGGACCATGGTCTCGGATTTGGAGGTGCTGATTCTCATCTGCAGTAATGCGGACTCTGCGCCAGTCTGTCCTGGTAAAGAAGGAGCTGAGCCAGAAGGCGAAGCTCTCAATTTACCTCTCAATTTAAAAGAACGAAATCGCGAATACAGGTGACCAAAATGGGTTTCCTCCGCATGGTGGCTAGGCTATCCCTTGGAGATAGGGTAAGAAGCTCGGGAAGACCCAGGATACTCTGGAGACATATCTCCTGGCTGGCCTTGTAACGCTTCCGGATCCCTCCCGGTGAGCTGGCAAATGTGATTGGCGAGAGTTAAGTCTGGCCTTCTCTTCTTAGGCTGCTGCCCCCGCGACACAACCCCGGATAAGCGACAGAAGGCGGTACGGTAGTTTTGGTTTTGTTATAGGTTAGGAATATGCTACTGTTTCAATATCTATAAGATGGGATGCTCCAATGTACAAATTATAGAGCTAAATCACAGTTCTCAGACTATAGAATCCTATCCCTGATTCTAGTCTTTCCAAGCTCAGATAAACAATTAAACATTACATCCATGGTGATTCTCTGCCTAGCAGCCACTACAGCTAGGTTGCGTTCAGCCTTTGCTTGCCACTTGCTAGCTCTTGCTGTTAATTGGATTTGTCTCCTTTCCATCTTGTGCACATAATTGTCACGAACAGAGACCCGAAGTGGCAAGGTGGACCCAAAAGCAGACTGATGGGGTGGCAGAAATGAATGTCTTTATTGTAACCAGAAAATGAGTTAGGTTGTGGGCTTGGAATGAAGGTCTTGGAGTTGTTGGTGCTGGTTAGGAAGGATGATGTGAAGGTCTATTGGTGGTGATGGTTATTCAGCAAGGCAGGCAGAACCGAAGTCTTCCAAAACCCAGCAGCAGCTTAGGAAAGAGAGAAGGTAAAGTGAGTTTGTACAAATGGTCTAGCTTAGGACAATGGTACTGTCCTGATTACCACACAGGAATGAGGGACAATCTGGCGAGGACTGGAGCTGCCATTTGTCCTTAAATGAGCTGATGTAACGAGCACACAATGAGCTGCAAGTGGTGGCAATGAAGCTCCAGACTACGCCCCCGGTTCACATGGCAACCTGCTCAGCTCTACCTGTTGAACACATATACACACACACCATGACAACAATAGCCCAACAGTTTCGCCCTGCTTCCTTAACTTCCTTATTTTTATGTTTAGTAAACAATATCCCAACAGTCATGGGTTCAAAGCATGAAGTTCCCTGGTTCAAGCCTTGGCTGGGACGGGAGGTCCAAACAGGGACCTTTCTGTGTGAAGTTTGCACGTTCTCCCACTAAACATTAGACGTCTGATCGATGTGCAGATGAAGTCCATATTTCGTCAGTCGGTCTATGACCAATTCTGGATGTCTGCATCACGTAAAAATTTGGTACGTTTTTTAGGTCTGATTATGACCCGATTTGGACGTCATTATTTAGTTTACATCTGAACATAAGATCAGGTAACTGTTTTGGAGGTCCTATATATGTCTAAAACGGGTACTGAAAACTGACATGCAGCATTTTTCATTATATAACATAAAACTGATATTTTATTATTTATTTATATATTCTATTTTTTATAATTTGATTTTAATTTTTCATTTATTTCCATCAGCATGTTCATCCTTTTATAGACACACTTCGAGTATAGACGTCTGGTAGACGTAAAAAAGACGTTGTCTGGGGTCTTCACGTTGTGGCGACGGAAACTGGAGTAGAAAAATACATTGTTTGTACGTCATTTAGACATAACCTTGCTCAGTGGGCTCCTGTAATATGTTTGGTTTTTGTCTAGGTTCGCTCTGGGCACTCCGGTTTCCTCCTATCAGCCAAAGACATGTGTTAGATTAATTGGTATTTCTAAATTGTCCCTAGGAGTGAATGACAACATGAGTGGTGGTTTATATCTATGTGTTGGGCCTGTGATGGACTGGTGACCTGTCCAGTGTGAATCCTGCTAATTGCTGGGATAGGCTCCACCTTCCCTATGACCCTTGATTGGATTAAGCAGAATGGGAAAGTAATGAAAATAATTAATCTCCTATCAATCAAATATGTCAGATTGATGTTTGACTGCTTGTAAATCAATTCAGAATAATTAAAATTTGTATAGGAATTCATGTGTGATTTGATATTTCCTATGCTACATTTCATTTCGCACTTTCATTTTGACCTTGGATTGGTACTTGCATAGAGACAACCAAACATTCAACGGGCTGCAGTCACTGTATCAATCTTTCCAGCATAAACATTCCTCGATTGAGAAAATATTTTGCCAAATACAAAAGTTCTATGATGTGAAAAAAAACCTTATGTTTTCTCTCAAAATGCTATAAATGATAGAGATTTGAACTTAAAATGGCAAATACCATCCAAAGCAGAAACTAGCAGCTAAAATGAAGAGCACATAGTGTACCAGAACCCATGATGGTACATTTGGTCTATGGCAATGAACACAAGACTCGGAGCTGTGACTGCAACTGAACCTTTTCTCCCACAGCAGCCCAAGACCACCAAATTAAAACCATCTCTTACTGTAGCATCCTCAAGAGCATCTCTGTACACCTTGTAAGTGCCCCTGTAAATGACACAATCAGTGTCAATGTACATTGTACATGTACTACTGTATCTGTAAAGAAAAACATTTCAACATTTAACTGTGAACATTTCTGTAGAGAAAAGAGCAAGTTTTTTTTTTTTTTTTAAATCATGTGATGATGACCCCCCGGCCCCTACACACATACGCACACTCACGCACAAACATGCACGTAAACACACTTTTAGTTGGTGCCTCAGGATTAAACTTTGCAGCTGTAGTCAAAGCAACCATTAACTACAGACACATCCAATAGATGGAGCTTTTGGACAAGATGATAAAACTCTCTGTGTTTTTTTCTAAATGAGAACATCACTGGTTCACATCTTTGAGCTACTTTTATTTCTCAAACAAACCAAAAGGAGCCATTTTCAACCAATCTTCTTTGACAGATTTTAATTTTCCATTTTCAGTCTAGAAAAAGAAAGAAAAGAAAGAAAGCGCCCACTCACTGTATGTGTTCATGAGACCCTATAGTACATAGAGTCTCAGCAACTGCACTTACAAAATGAGACATTATTCATGTCAAAAATAACTTGAAGGTCAGTGACATTTAATCCAAAGTGTTTCGTTTTTAGGGCATCAAACACGAGGCGGCACTCACATTTAGAGTGTAATTGGCTTTGACAAACTAATACAATGCTATCCACTCCTTGAGCAGTTTTCATCCGCCAGATGTGTCTGCGTGTTTTTTATTCACATTTGGTATTTAGTCATGGTGTGGACTGTGAGCTTTCAGTTCCTCTGTGAGACTGTAAATAAGCCCAGTATCCTCTGGGGATGACTACATAAAACACTGTGGTTAGTAGACCACAGAGCCTGCCAGAGGCATAGCTAAACCAAGGATCCTTCACTCCTATCAAGTAAAAGCAATATCCTATATGTCTGTATTTATCTAGCAGGAAAACACCATGAAACAACAAACCAGCCATAAAAAATATAGGAAACAAATCTCTGTTCACATATATGAGTTTTTTTATGTTTATTCAACCTTTAGAGGGACATGATGTTTTACAACTATATAAAAGTTTAAGTTTAGCCATTTTATTACAACTTACATTATAGAATTAATATTTGTTTTAATACAATCATTTATTCACTAAACAAATATATCTTTTATCATGTTCACCTGTAAAGAATCGAGGACTTTTTAAAGAAAAAAAAGCCTGAGTCTTATTATCTCTTTCTTTATTCTCCAGATTTAAGTGGTGCCACATTTCTGATGCCTCCTCTGACTTGGCTTGCCACGTGTGTTTAGGGTGGTTGAATTCACTTTTAAATATGCCTTTTCTCTAGAGGTCCCAGCCCCTTGTGATGTGACCCGCATGACTAATTCCATTTAAAGGGAAATAACATGCATTAGGGCTCTCACTTTTCTGCCTTTCATTTGCATAATTTTGTTTGGCAACTTGGAAAAGGCCATTAACAGCACTGAGACGCACACTGTAAAGGATAGGGACAGAGCAGATCAATACTATATTTCATCTTCTTTAGCAGCATGAAGGTCCAGATCAGGATGTGTTTAATGATGCAAACTTCATGCAAAAGTTGTGTGATGCTACCATTATTTCCAGATAAAGCAACACCTTGTACCACCTCTCTTAATCCCTAACAGACACATTCACTCTATCAATAGTCTTTTTTACTTTTTATTTAACCAAATATTTAACCAAATAAAAGATTGATTGCCAGCAGTTGGCTTGTGCTCAGTCCCACTTCTTTTACTCCTCATTATTGTTTCAATTAGGTATTCTCCTGTGAGCTCATTCAGGGCACCAGTAAAATGCAGTGACCTCCTGTGATTCACACCAAGTACGAGATGTTTGACAGGATAACCTTTGACACCAGCTCTTTTCAGGTCAAGAAGTGAAAACAAGTGGATTGAGCAGGATGGGAGGGGCAGGTTGAGCAGGTCGCAGTGGGATGATCGGGGGAAGTTGTGACTCATGCCAGTGAGGAGGAAATAATCACAATGTTACCTTCTCATGAAATATGAATTGCCATGTTCTTATTTTAGCCTGCTTCAAAATACTAGGCGCATTGCACAGGGATTTTTTTCTTTCTTTAGCTGTTGTTATTTTCATTTCTGGCTTTTTGTTTTCTTTTTTTGTGTTTTTTTCTTTGACAGCTGTATAACTGCTGATAAGCGAGGCTGTGTGAGCTGATCAAGTAGTGAGACAAGCGTTCAGAGCAGTAGCAGCGCAGCAGCAGCAGCGCTGTAGTCACTAGGAGCCGTGGCAGCAGAAGCAGCAGCAGCACTATCAGTCAGAGCACAGGCAGCAGCGACAGCAGCAGCAAGCAACAAACTCTCTCCTGTCTTTTTCTCTTCTTTCTGGAGTTGTTTCCTGCTCAGAGGACAAAAGCCAAGGAAGTGGGAGGGAAGTGAGCCAGGGCTGATAGCTGCCACTGAAAACAAAACCAAAACGCAGACCTGGCTGCCCCCATGCCTATCGAATTTGTTTGCAAAATCAAATTTGCAGAGGAGGATGAGAAGCAGAAAAGCAAGCAGGATGGGGACAAGGAGAGCCTGATTGAGGAGAGCTGCACGCCTCCGGTCAAAGACTTGGCCGGCTTTGCCAACTCCTGCTCCCTCCATGGGATTAACCACATCTTTGTTTCTGGCCGCCTGGGTATCCGGCAGACTCTCTGGGCTCTTGCCTTTTTGACTTCACTAGCTCTGTTTCTGTACCAAGCAGCCAAGTGTGCCATCTCTTACCTGGAGCACCCTCATGTCACAGCTTTGAATGAAGAAGCAAGCCCCGAGATGGTTTTCCCCGCTGTGACCATCTGCAACATCAACCGCTTTCGCTTTTCCGCACTCACCGATGCTGACATCTATCACCTGGCTAATTTGACAGGTCTGCCCCCTAAAAATAGAGATGGGCACAAACCTACTGATTTAATGTATCCTGCTCCTGACATGCAGGACATCTTCAACAGGACAGGACATCAGTTAGAAGAGATGTTGATGAGCTGCAATTTCAGTGGACAGAACTGCTCAGTGGAGGACTTTTCTGTGGTGAGTGCAAAAGTTTCTTCAAGTTCTGCGTTTGTCTGACTCTTCTTAGATCACCTTTCTCACGTGGGATGTTTTAGCATCATCAAATATTTCCTCTTTTCTTTTTTCTGTTTTCTTTTTGTTTAGTTTGGTTGTTTTTTGCCAAAATAAAATTTCCACAATTTGTTTTTGTCTAAGTGTCAGAAGGAAACTTTGCGAGAGTATTTCGGAAGAAAACCCTTTACAAGACGAGGCATTGCAGTTGTCTTTCTCTCTATGCTCATCTCCAGGGGGCATGCAGTTCCCACGGTACGATTCTCCATACAAGATTCATGGCGTTGCCTCAATCACTGAGCTGTATCTCCGCTCACTGAGTTCTGAGCAGCAACAGTGTTCCTCTTCATCCATGCAATCCATACACAATCTGCCATGTGAAAGAACAAAGTCTGCTCCTCCGAAAGAAAAACAGAGCGCTGTCATATGTGGTTGTGTACTATTCCAAGGCAAAGTGTGCTTTAATGCTGCCTCTAAGCCCAGCAGCCGAGAGTGCATGGCAACAAAATTGTCACAGAAAATAGCCAAGTCTCTTCTTCCTCTCCTTTCTATCGCTCTCCGTTGCTCCCACTCTCCCCGTCTGACATTGTAGCGCGCCTGCCTCTCTCTTGCTCTCTGAGCTCTTGTACCTTTCGGGAGGGAAGGAGTAATGCTTCTTCAATGTTGTATTTCAATCTTGCTGCTGTTAGGATTAAATATTTAAAGACTGACATACATGATTTTTGCATTAGCTAGATTGACTAAAAGGAATGAAACAATTTCTGTGAGAGGGAAAGTGTGTGCATGTGTGTTTTGCGTCTGAGAGAGAGAGAGAGAAGGGATGAAGGGATCAGGTGAAAGACGGGGAGTTTGTGCCTGTGTTATGTGTACTATTTATTAAAGGCACTGTCCTTGCTGGAGATGGATTCCCCCATCTATCCTGCAGGAAAAGGAATATGCAATTGCTTTAGTAATGATAAAGTGCAGGTGTCAGGGCTTAATAGGATATGTTGAACACTGATATGCTCACCTTTCTGAGACCCGGAGATTTGGTCCTATCATAAAGAGTCCAAAATATTAAGCCTGATGTGCCAAATTACAACAAAGAAAAAAAGAAAAAAGACTTTTCACTGCTTCATTTTTAATTCCTACAACACTCCATTAAGCAAAATAGTTATCTTTCTTTGTTGTCATGGCATACTCTCTTAAGTAATTGTAAAATTACCTGTGACATTAGAGTGGATTTCCCTTTAGGAAAAAAAATGTCAGTCGTTTAATAAGGAAAAAAAATGTCATGCTCCTTCAGGGGAGATGCAAATTTAACTTAAATCTATTTGGAGCAACAACATAACACTAAAAGTTTAAATATGCTTCCAGCATGTTTGATGACAACACTCTGCGACACTTTGCAACTCACCCCTTCCAGAGTACATTAATTAGTAGATAATACAGACATCCAGGAAATGTCTGTCCAGTGTCAGTCAATGAAACATCCTGTAGCTCTCTTTGGACACTGGGTGACTTCATCACAGATTAAGATCCTGTTGAAAGTTCCCTTAGCTGCTGTTTCCTCTCCGTCAGCTGTGTGATCTGCATTTTCTTGGGCTGTCAGTTAGATTTGTTACAGGCTGCTTGCGGCCTCTACGCATGACAAATCACTCACTCTTTAGTCCTGGTAGGAGAACGCAAAGGGAGCATGTGCAGTGGAAGGACTGGGAGTTGTGGGACAAGGCCTACATGGGAGTGCAAATGAAGCTCTGACACGCATACCTCCCTTTTTGTTTTGTGTACCTGTTTTTTAGTCGCAAATTGTGTGTCATTTATTAAAGCAAAAAAAAAACAAAAAAACATTATTACAGGTGATGTGCTATTAATCACATGCACACATGTCCAAACACACAAAAGACTACTGCACAAATCGGTCATTATTCCTGCTCTCGCGGGGCCCTCCTTCAGGATCGGCTCCTTGTAATGCGTTTCCTTTGACTGATCGTAATGGGAGCAGCAGATGTTTTATGTTGGGAATAGTCACATGGACGTGAAGCTCTGGGGAAAGATGTATGATGAAATATAATTACAATATTTTCTGACATTTTTGCGTTCTGGTGATCTGTGCATCAAAGTTTTGCTCTGTATTTGTTTTATTTAATGCAGAATCATTTCTGCTGCACTCACTAAGGATGCCTTAATTAAGATCGCTTTGCAGTACTGAGAAATTTGACTTTTCCTGCATACCGTTTATGTTGTTGAAACCATTTTAACAAAAACAATTGTATAACATGTGTTTAAAAATGTTTTTAAGGAATACTAATATTCAGCTAGAAGGTTGAATTTTAAACTAAATATCTTTATATAT
>JBAMHX010000014.1:19948604-19963493 GCA_037177515.1 Pseudomugil tenellus | reverse complement strand
ATGTAGCCTGATCCAGGTTTCAGTCCTGCACAGTCACAGATCTACTCTATTCAGAAATAAATCCTGTCATATTAGTTCTGCAACAGTCGCCTAAACTTTTTGCAACAACTACACACAGCTGTGAAGTCATGATGCATTTTTAAACTGCTTCGTGGCCTAATTTTCCAAAATTGACTGAAATGCTTTAAGACACAAAAACCAGTCCATGTTCTAAAATTTCCTGATGTCCTGAATAAGGACAGTTTCACTGAGGTGAGTCGCTCCAAATATTCTTAAAGTTCAGATCTGGGATAAAAAGTTGATGTTAATAAAAGCTGCTAGAAATATTGGCTCCTGTTTAAACAGGGATGTGGCTTTGAAATGACTATAACAACAGTAGATTCATGTTGTGTCTCAATTATGAAAATGAAGTTCTCTTCATCATCATCATTCATCTTCACCTCCCGTGGCAAGTTTTAGATTTTGTTAGATTGTTTTTTGTTGTAATATTTTAGGTCTTATTGATATGCTAATTAGCCATGTGCTTCACCACAAGTTGATCTCTTTGGGGCCTTATGACAGTATTTTGTTAACCAGGTATCAAATCTATTCCATCTCTACTGTTTGTACTTAGTCATTGCAAATGAATATTAATAAAGTGTCTCAATGAATGCTGTAAAATAGTAAAGTTTTCTCTTCAAATTATTGTTTTATCCAAGCAAATCTTAAACAGTAAATATGTGCATTTGCTGCTCACAGACAGTCTTAAGGCCAGAGCACAACTATCCGACTTCTCTAATTAATGACAGGAAAATACATAGTCATAATGGAGAAATTTGTTTTCCTCTTCCAGCATCATGGACAGGCATGATTTTTGACGTAGATAATAAGCTCATTCTTTATAATTAAAGATTACATTATTGACTTGGATTAATCACAGAAGATAAAGCTGATTCAACAAGCCATGAATGAATAGATTAATATTTTTCTCCCAGTCTAACTCTGAACGATTGTTCATCCATTGTGTGGTGCTGTGACAGAGATGAGCAGCAAGCCCTTTGGCTTTTTTTAAACAGAGCTATGAATTGGTTTGCTCTGACTCTCAGCTGTGTTTGTTGCTGCATTATCAGATTTTGCTCTCAGCAAGGACAGATCCCCTCTGCATATATTCATGGCGATAACTAAACAGCTATAGGGTGGCATGTGAAGTGATCTATAAAAACCTGGGTTAACGGGGACACCACTGAAGAGCCCTTCGCCTTCAATTTGTCATTTCACTGACTGAAGCCTCTCTTGTGTATTTTATAGATAATTGAATGTTTAATAGTGGAACCCAACAGCTATGTTTACCCCCTTTTTAGATGCTATTCCTCATAAAGGGAGCGAATCTTGAACTTCATGAATGTGCTTTCATATTATAGGAAAAACTAGAGGTTATCTCTATCAATGCAATATTTCTGGTTCTTTAGGAAAAAGAAAAGCAACAAAATTCAGTGTAAAGACAAAAGGGTAGCTAAAGTCTCAGTGGTTGCAATTTCCTTTGGTAAAAGCCACCCAAACATACATCCTAAACCCCATAGGTGCAATCACATACACATGAGTAACAAACGTATCTGGTACAGTGTGCTGGCTTCACAACAATCTCAAAGGATGCCATGTTGGAGCAACACAAACAGCTTGTTTTCCATTTTCAGGCAGATGCAGGATCGACTCTTAAAGTTTGGCCTGGCAGGGTGTGTTAGATGTAGTTTGGCATTGCTGCATGTGCAGACAGACACATTTGGCAGAAGTGTGGCCTGTCCATGTTATGACAAGAAAGGTATCCCCAAACCTTTGACTGTGTATGTGTGTGTGTGTGTGTGTGTGTGTGTGTGTGTGTGTGTGTGTGTGTGTCTTGTGAAAACTCAGGCACAGTCTTTCATTTTCAGTGTGTTTGTGTGTGAAAATGTGCTGTGTTCATGACTGTGAGAGTGACATCCACTTCCCTAGTGGGTCCAAAGTCTGTACTCCACTTAGCAGCACATCCACCCACCCACATGTACACACACACTTGTCCCCTCCCTACTCCAGCTCCCATCCTTCCCCGTGGTGGAGAGCACAGAGTGTGAGAGCGTGAAAGTGACTGGCTATCTGGACTGGCTTCGTCTCCAGCATCCTGTCAATTAGCCATCTACAGTTCCACTGCTGTGGGAGTCCCTGCAGCTTAACATGCTGTCTGATATCTGATCCATACACACCCAGCCCTGGAGGCCACACTGAATGTTATTACACCCCTCACATCCCATAAACAAGCAAACTCACACATAGCCTTTTCTTGTTTTGTTTTGTTTTTTTCTTATATTTTACTCACACTGCAAATTACAAAATAAAAAAAAAAAACAAAGTTAAAGCCTATCTCATCTCTTTTGGTGGTTGGATTTCCCCACCTCTTCCCCGCTTTCTCCAGCTCGTCCTCTGGTGCATCAGCAAAAGATAAATAGCAGCACAGTGCAACTGGTCAGCTACCCCTTCTGATATGCATCACCACCTTCTAATCAGATGAAATACACATGTGACCAGCTGGATAACACCAATATGCAAACAGTTTAGCTTTGAAACGCTTTACCTTTCCCTTCACTCTCTCACCGTGCCTCAGCTTGATGAGGAGAATCTGCAGCTTGGGGATGGCTTTTAACTCCACGATAAAGGCTTCCGATGTTGTGCTGCTGCTAACCCCCCCCTCCTCTAACCCCTGGGAGTCTTTTACTCACACAGACATTTGTCTCTCTCTGACAAGTCATACACCAAGCTGCTGGTACTGTTAATGTAGCTACACACACACATATAGCAGCACAAACGTGTCTTCCAAGTGTGTATAGTGAAGGTAAAATGCTTCCCCATATAAACACACAGGTCTCATCACAGATTGAGAGAGTTAGCTTAGAAGATTGATCATGACTACTGACTGGATGCCCCTCCCTCTCTGGAGGATCAATACATCCTTCAGTCAGATTGCTTCCTTGCCCTTCCTACCCCAAGCCTGGTGTGACTAATTATCTTGTGCCTGTGTTTTGGGCCCAGTTTCAGCTACATTTGTTAATGCTGCCAGAGCTGGTGAAGACTTTGATCTTTAGAACAAGATATCTGTTTGTTTTACCGTACATCCAGCCCAAATCAATCAATATACACTGCCTACCTTTTCCCCCAAAGGGTGCTGAAATTATTGAGCAATATGAGATGACTCACAGCTTGTGTTGTGCTGAAAAGAGGAAGAAAGAGCATTTAGGAAAAGTGAAATAAAGCTTAAAGTCAGATGCAGAAGTCAGACTAGAAGCTATTTATACAGTATAGTTGTTCCCCAATCAAATATAAAAAAGGGCATCACCAGATCAAAAGGAAGTGTTTCTTCGTCAGGCTTCATTTGATTTAAATTAAACTTTACCTGTCAGAAATTAATTTAATGGATTTTTTTTTTACCTCTGAGTACTTTTTCACTCACACTTTTCAGTCGTTTTGCACATGTGCCATTATGAGTTTTCCTTACACCTGGCAGAAATGAGAAATGGCCCCAATTGCACAGAAAGCTTTGATTATGAACGTCTTTGTCCAAGCACACTATAAATACACATGTCTTTTAGCTGCCAAAGTGTGCTTCCCATTTCGCCATGTTTCCCAGTCTTTGAATGCATTAGCGCAAGTTCCTCTGAAAAATTAACCAAGCTTGCTCTTAGACCGCCACATAATGGGTTCCTGCTTTTTTTTTTTTTCTTTACTCCCATTCACCGGTAAGATTTAATTAGTTTACGACAAACAGCAAATGCAGGTAGAAATAAAAAACAGTGACAGCTTAAACACTAACCTCGCCCTCCTCTGCATACACAGCAGAAAGCTGCTGTGCATGTGTATGTTAAGACCGGCATGTCTACCAAATTATGTGAAACACTGACCTTCAAAAGCTTTCCTAAATCTAGTTTTAATCCAGTGTGTAGTTTCCATTGTTTCCTCCAGTTGGGGGTAAAAGGGGGGAAAATTGCTTTACTATATAGTGGATTTTTTTGGCCAAAAGTTGGTACCACAAAGGGAAAAGAAGAATAGAGATGGAACAATGTCAGTCATGCAAAATCTCCTTAAGTGGATATTTCTGAGACCCAGAACGTCTTCCAGACAGTTGTTAGGTGGTCTCAGTGAATGTGTGCAAACTCAGTATATCTAGAATGGTAATGCAAAAACATGGCTAGTATGACAGGGATGAAAATGTCAGTCGGCTACAATTCAGCTGATGGAGATTGCATAGAGCACAAATGTCATAGTGAATATTTACCCCTGGCACAGTCTGAACGTGTGGGGTTTGTGTGTCTGCTTGGCGGGACACTTGGCCCTTATTCTGAATTATGTCTAATGTCATACACTTCAATGTGCAACGCTGCTTTTTTTAAAAAAAAATTTTACTTAAGATAATTATCAGATTCACAAAGCTGACTTGATGAAGGATGTTTTAATCATCCCTCTGCTGTTTTTTTTTTTTTGTTTGTTTCTCACCCTGTATTCTATTGTTCTACATTACAGCTATCTGCGCTTAACACGAGCAAGGTTAGAGGTCTGAACGCTAAGATATCATGACAGGTGTGATATTTGTCTGAATTTTTCTGACTTGGTTGCGTGAACCAGCTGTACAATTGCACGATGATGTTTGACTACTAGCTTCTTCTTGGGAGATGCACACGATGATTTGCCAAATGACATCTAGGCTTATCAGCAGATGCGCTACATGTACTCTTTCCCCCAGTGTATTTATTTGTTGCATTCTGTATTGTTTAATAATGAACACCACACTTATGAAACAATAGCAGATGATAGAAAATGTTTAATAATTCAAACTAACACCTTCCTAATGTGAGTAGCTCTTGCTGACTATTGAGGTTATTTGGTGTGCAGGGACTAGTGCTATGACTTCAGACTATTATACAGCTTATATGATGAATCAATGCCGGTGTAAGTTTTTTCACCAATATAACCTTTTGCTATTGCTGGTCAACAGGAATTGCTCCAGCCATGGAAATTTCAATCACGCAAAAGCCAATGCGCATTCTTTTTAACAAAGTGCCTGTTCAGCATCTGCTAGGTCTTAATAAGAAAATCTTTAGCTACACTTAGTATGTCATGTCTATACATGTATCAAATGAAAATAACCCGTCGAAAACTTCTCACGCTCCTCAGGAATCAGTAGAAAAGGTAACTTTTCTGTAGAGAGTCACGCAGCAGAAAAGCACGGTTCCCCTTTTATCTAGTAACTGCATGACAAGGTGCTTGTGAGTCAAATCCAGGAATATTTTGATTTAGGCTGACACTACTATGTTAGCAACGGCAGACTGTAGCTGCCTGAGCTGATGTTGGTTTCACAAGAGTTTCTTTAACAGCTCCTGAGGTTCAAAACCTTTAAAGTAACAAAAAAACACTGCGTGGTACAGTATTATTTATATATTAACCGAAAGATTTCAACAAGTTGCTCTTGTCATAATGTTATTGTAGTAATAGATTCATGCTATCTGGATAATTTGCTATTCTGTGATGCTACATGGACATAACTGTTCTGGAAAATGCCAGTCTAAGGTCCAGTAAAAGGTATATTTTGTCACACTGCGGTGAGGTTTTGTCTCAATTTCCTGTTTTTATTTTGAAGGTTAAGTCTCCTCTTGTTTCAGGTCACTTGCCTTTCCTCCTGTGTCACCAGTCTGGTCGTCCCTGATTACCTGATTGTGTCGACCTGCTTCCCATTACCCTCCTGTGTTTAAATAGTCTGTGTTTCCCTTGTCTTGTGCCAGTGTGTTGTCTCCATGCGTTATCACCAGCTGTCTGTTAAGTCACAGTTATGTAAGTTAGTCTAGCTCATTTTGTTATTTCCCTCGTCAGAGTGGTTTTTCGTTGTTTGACTTCACTTAGCAGTAATCCTTAGTTTAGTAGTCTTTTGGTTTTGCCTCCTTGGAGTGAATTTTGTTTCTATTTTTATTCCAGTTATAGCCTTTTTTGTTAGCTACACTTTTTGGTGAAGAATAAAATCCCACTCATGACTTTCTAACCCCTGCGTCTGAGTCCAGTCCATGTTCCTGCCTGACATATTTGGTCAAATCATTTGCTGGTTTACTCATCTGAATTAAAGTAGTTTCTTTGTTTTTTCAGAAATGTTTTTTTTAAAACTTTTTTTTTTTTTATTGTTAAATAAACTGATTAGATCATTTATTCATTTTCCATACCGCTTAATCAACTTCAGGGTCATGCAGGGCTGGAGCCTAACCCCGCAATTAGCCGGCGAGAAGCAGGGTTCATACTGGACAGGTCTCCAGCCCATTATAGGACCGACTAGATTAACATTTGCAAGTATTTGAACAGCACACAATTGGAATATAATATTTTATGACACATATGTGTGCTATGTGTGCATCTTTTCCATAAAAGGAAGTACACCCCTTCATTTTTAACACAACCACCGAAAACTTTGCGAATATAAGTTTGTGTTATACTTTTTTTTTCTATGACATTTGTAGATGTTCAAAAATGGACTATTTTGGAGACATTTTTTTCCAACTTGGTGCACCTAGAACGGCGACTACCTGGTGATGACGTCGCCGACTCTTTGCTGCTCGGCATTCCCAGACAACTAGAAAGATAAATACAGCCGTCAAAACACATTTTAAGATTAGAGTGCAAAATGAAAAGTTCATTTCAAACTTACAGTATAAATATAGTAAATTAAGTGATTGAACATACTCAAGGATTATTTTCTCCCCTGGAAAAAAATCTGTATCTTCAAACTGCACAGTTCTCTGCATATCTACATATTTAGTCCTCATTCACCTTGCAATAAAGATACCTCTACTTTTGCAACTCTATATGTAATGGCCTGCCATCCTGAGAAATATTCCTTTCCCTCAGATGTGATGTGTTCATGTCTTGTTTGGGTAATATGTGGACATTAAATCTTTCACCTGATGTTGGCAGCCTTGTTGTCTGGCTTTGTCCTTGTTGACAAAACACTTGACCTTCAGGTGCAGTGAAATGTCGTTTGATTTAATGTGCCATGTATAAATTGCCTCTGCTCTTTATTTTCCCCCGAATAATCAAAGCGTTTCCTTCCTCTGCATACGATTTAGCACAAATATATTAGAGTATGTTCATTTTTTTGTTTATATTGATTGGGGGGTGTCTCTCACATATCAGGGTTTCTCCTATTATTGAAGCCTAGCATGTTCATAGCAGTTTTAATGTTTATGTCTACATGTAATTATACAGGAAAATTTATCTGGGAAAAGTAATGCTAGTCCTGAGCTTTGATAATTTTTTTTTAAAGTCAAACAAATGTGAAAAATGTCAACCTCTTTGCCCTGCATGACAAAAAGAAAGTAAATTTATGCTCTACAAATCTTTGAAGTGGCATTCATGATGAAAACCATGATTTTATATGAAATGACAGTGAGAATAGCTATGATTCACTGAGGTCTTGAAAGATTTAATACATTATCTTGGATTGTTTTATGATGAAATGTTTCATTTATATTTAGAAAACTGGCTACTGTTGCTGCATTTTGTATTTATTTATTTTTTTTGGTTTTTTTTTTGCACTCCCAGAAAAATTCTCCTCTGTTTATGCAATAAATGTCTTACTGGCCTCATTTACCCACTTTCCGTCATTTCTCCTCCTCACATGAGCACTAAGTCACTGTTAGGTATGTTTGCTTAAACATCCATATAACTGCAGTCATGTTCCCAACTGGTGTTGTCAAGATTAATTTGGTGTTTTCCTAATGCATGCTAATGAGAAAGTTGTGTGCATTTGATTGTCAATAACATGAAATACGGCTCTGCTCCCTAAATGCTGGCTCCGTTCAATATCCTATTAAAGTTGAATCACAGATAACTTGGCGCGCATCAGGAAAGCAATCTGAAATTTGTGCTGACATTGATCCAGCAGGAAGGAGACCTATTGCTCCGATTAACACCGTTGCCCCAGGAGAGGAGTCCCTTGGCCATTAATAGCCCGCTGTTCCATATTTTACTTAGAGCATCTAAAATGCTTTCATTTATGAGATACACAGTATCAAAGCAACATGGATACAGAACAGGATCAACACTTTTAACCATCCTAAGCTGTTTTGTTTATCACAGTGTGTTGCATACCAGGTAATAATAAGACCCTTTTAACTCATTGTATCTGCCAACAGAATATAAAGAATTACTGTATCACACGTGTTAAAAAATGTTTAAAAATAGCAAATAATTTCAACCATGCATTTGATTATTATTTGACAGTAAATGATTGTAATACCTCTAAAATTGTATTTAGAAAAACAGATTGCTGGACTTTTGTCCCTTTGTTGGACACTTCCCTGCCCTTACTGAAAAAGTTGCTCTTTTTTCTGTTCACTCCTTTGCTCACCTGGAAATTAACTTTATTAGTTGAGAGCGACCCACTTTAATTCCCATGGTCAAATAGAGTCACTTTGATTCATTTGGAATAGTCTTTTCACTTGACATGTCAGCATCAGCTCTATAGGCATTACTTCTTAGTGAAGTGTAACACTCCGTGATTTTAGAATTGTTGTTTTGCTATCATTTGATTTCTGTGTGATCTGTGTGATCATCTTGTTTTGATCTCACCTGCTGCTTTTCTTTAGAATTTTTGCTGCTTGAGTAGGCCTGGAAAAAGAAGGTCTTTCTCAAATGTGTTCAGGGAAATGATAATGACGAGGATTCTGTACATTCATTAATTTCCAAACCACGAGGTCTTTACAAATGATTTTGCAGCAAAATAGTAAACTCTGGAAATAAATTAGTAAAGATATGCAGATGTGGGACCAACAGCTTTTTGCAGCAATTCTGTTGCACGATTTCAGATTATGTTTATGCATTTTAAGTTGTTAGTTTACCTATATAGATCCATCCATCCATTATCTTTATAGCTTCTTCCAATGATGGATTGCGGGTAGCTGGAGCCCATCCCAGCAGTCATCAGGTGAGAACAGTTTGCCCGTCCATCACAGGACAACACAGAGAGACAAACAACCAAGCACAGTCACATTTATTCATAAGGACAATTTAGGATTCCCAATTAACATAACATGCACGTTTTTTGGATGGTGGGAGGAAGCCTGAGTACTGGGAAACAGCAAACAGCAATATATATATATATAAATGAATAAATGATTTATGAAAATAGTATCATATCTTCAAGTGATGCTATTTCACTATTGTGAGGCATGGAAATAATGAGGCATGTTATGGTTTTGAATTGGTGACCGAGTGAAAAGATGTATGGAAACATTATTGGGGGGTAAGAGTTGTGCTTAGAGACCCCCAGACTAATGTATGTGCAGTGACATGACAAAGGAAGGGATAAAATAAAAAACTGAAGAAGGCTAAAAAAGTTGCAGATCAAAAGGTCAGACTGAATGTGAGGAAAAGATTTGCTGTTTGGAAATCCTAAATACCACCGAATGTGCAAACCTAAAGAGAAGCCCTTCCTATTGTTCCTATTCCTATGTTTCATATGCAATTCTGTTGCTTGAAAATAAGTCATGAGGTCTTGTAGTCAACAATACAACATAACAGGCTATGTGATTAGCTTCTGACACAATTCTTATCAATCATCTTTTAAATTTAGTTAATTTTGTAGATGAATAGAACACATGACATTTGAATAATCACATTCAGTGTCGGATTACAAAGATTATTAAATTCCTTTTTACAGTTTCATTCATATGGCACTCACCTGAGAACCAGCTAATAGGTGCCTTCAAACATCTGTAAAATGCCAAAGACCCATTCTAAGTGTGCCAATTACTTCAGTACCAGATGTCTGTGTGCTGCTGCAGCTTAGCTGCTGTGATTACACCCACTCAAAATGTGATTGTCTGATCTTACAATGCAATGAAACATACAGCAGTCTATGTAATATGCATCACGAAAAGACAAGTAGCTCATCCATTAAGCAGGCCCCCAGAGCTGGGACAAAGCAAATGACAGATCTTTGGTTTCTTTCTCTTTTTTTGGCGGTTTCACCCATTTGATTATAAACACAGTGATAAGGGCATCTCCTTAGAATAAATATGGCAATAATAAGCTATGACATCATTTTTTATGCATGTCCTTGACATTCACTTTGAGAAAGGGGTAACACCATCCTTCTAAACAGATCCTAAAAGTCCACAGGAAGGATAAATGTCAGTTGGCCTCATTGAGAAATCGCCACGTTTTTTTTCTTTTTCACTGACCTTCACCATATCTACCCTAAAGAGAATTAGCAGAATATTAATAAATAATCAGTATGTATACTATGATGAAAGTCATCCCCAGACACAGATTGGATACATCTACCACAAAATCATGCCCTTAAACTGACAATTAATTAGCACATTTAGGTAATGATAAATAATTAATTAGCATGACATTGAGCAACTTCTGGGACAGTACGCCAACTGGATAAATTATCAATCCCAATAAACCTGAGACCAGAGCCTGCAACACATAAATCCATTATGTATTTGAATATCTGTTTTAGCTAATAGTTGTCATCATGTGCGTCTTGGCAAGGGCTTTTCCGCAGGACACTGTTTGACTTCTGTAGCGGGGGTGCAGCATGAACAGATCGATAAATGTTGTGCACATGATTATGTTACGATTATACACAGAGAGAGAGAAAGGTGATTCAAACAGAGGCACCGCACCTCTTGGCACAGCTCCTTTGGCTGGAAAGAGCTCAGTAGGAGGCAGAGTGGTCAGCGAGCACTGGCTGCAGCCCTGCTTTAGTACCAGCTGGCTTTAGAACAGAATTAGAGCCTCCCTCCATGTTTCCACCTGCCATATGCTGCTCAAGTGTTCCAAATCAGGCCATTATCTGCTTCATTTCCTTGCTGTCCAACTCAGCTTGCAAGTAAGTCAGCTGCTTACCCTTCCAGCATGACATCTCGCGGCTCAGAAGAACCAGTGAGAGAAGAAATATTTATTCGACCAGCACACTTTAAATTATTAGTATCAGAATTCATTCTGACCGGCACCGCAGTAGGAGCGAAACGTCAACATGAATCTTTCTCTTTTAGTAGTTTTTTTTCTTGTAAGGGAGCGTGTTTGCATCCTCACGCATCTAGATGAGTGAACTTAACACACTTGGAATTCCGTTATGATGAGTAAAATAAATAAGAAATGATCTTTACAGAGTTCATGATGATTCTCAGATGGGGTCATCTTCACTCCTTTTTTCTAATGCGGGTCATAGAAGATTGCATCCTGATCTCATCACTAATTATTTGAAATACAGGAAACGTAGATGCTTCAGAATGCATCGAACCTTTTCACCTTTTCCAAAAACTGTTGTAAGATATTAGCATTTCATTTCATTTCAACACGGACACACAAGAGCCAATCCACATTCAGATATATATTTTTGTAATGAGTTTAATTACCTAATTTATACATAATATGAATGATAAAATGTTGGTACATTTTCTGACATGTTCTTTGATATGTTTGTGACCCTTAATGTAAACACAACAAACAAGGCAAATCATTTTATAGTCGTCACTGACCAACTCTGATGCCGGAAATATGAACTAGATGCCACTGAGACAAGCAAAAACAGAATGAACAGGAAGCATATTGATACTCTAGAAATGATCTGTCCTAATATGAGATTCAATACTTGTTCAGTACCACTGTGCTAATACAAACCATTCAATCTGTCTTCATTTGTCTGAGAGTTTCTGAAAGTTTTAAGCAATAAAAACCCGTCCTCTGTATGCCTTCCAGTTCACACAATAGTCTATCAGATGTCATGATGAGACAGTGTTGGTGGTGATGATGTTATTTTACAATATTTTACTGGGTTAATGCATGTTGCATGTTGAGTACTATGTGCTTTGAGTTTAGGAACTTCTTTACATTAATTTATAATCTAAATATTTTTATCATTAAATTTAAATATTCAAATATTATTATATTATAATATATATTATATTATTTGATTTTGCAAGTATTTATGAGTTTTATTAATATTTTATATCACCTTACAATAAACGTATTTTGATCAATCATGTGATTTTCCTTTTTTTCCTTTTTTTCCTTTTTTCCTTTTTGACAAGTATCAGTGAAAAAGTACTATAAACTGGTGGTATCTTATCAAAAGGAAAATTGCAGGTATTTGTGCATCCCCACATAGAATCGCAAAGTTTCTTTAATGAAACACACAAGTAACGGATTACAGGAACCTTCTACAACCAGTAGAATGAAATAACTGCCAAAGGTGTAAGGATTTGGTATAAAAAGATAAGCTTATATATTATAGTATAGCATATATTATTATAATATATTAGCTATATGTAAAAAAATGTTTTCTGGATACCAGTTAATCTACAAATAGAGCAGAAAACATTTGGTAGTTAAATAAGTCCTTGTCTTAGCTCCTTTTGGTTTGGAACTTAGTTGTCTTCTTTGCATAAGGATCACTGAACTGCATATTATGGATTATTTATTTTTTTTTTTTTTGTTTATTTTTCTTTCACTTACCTGGTACAGATCATTTGGTTAAGACAAGCTGTGGAGAAAGGTGTCTAAGAGAAGATAAACAGATGTGTCTCCTATTGAGAATTTTGCAAAGATGTCCTCAGACTCAAGCAGTTAAAATCTTTACTACTACTTTATTAATATTCAGCACGGACACAGATTCTACATGTACAACTCCAACAAGATGGATGATTAGATCAATAATTTATTGACCCCAAAAGAAATTCAGGATATGTCCTAAATGATTAAATTAAAAGGAAATTAAAATAAATTTTATGTAACACAGTGATAAAAAGGGTAACTTTCTGGGTGTTCCCAGCATCAAATTTGATATGTGATGATTTATATTCATCTATGAAGGCACTCAAAATATATTCATTTGTACTTGTGTGCATTCAAACAATGGAAATCTGACTTTTCTGTGTTTGTGCATTGTAGGAAAATCTTCTGAAAATGAGGATTGTTGTGTTTATAGTTACAAATTCCACCCTTGTGTGGGAATATTGCTTAAAGCGTGCACACAGGGAGAGAATACTTACACTGAAAAACTTGGTGACAGTTTGCGTCTGAGATAAATTGGTCTCAGCAAAAGTGTCTCCTGCCGGTGGCCAGTCCGTGTTATCTGTGCCATGAACATGCAATTTCCCCTTGATTGTGCTCCCCACAGATAAGTAAACACATTCAGCAGAGCAGTAAACTACCAAAGACATGCCCAAAAAGACAGTGGTAATAATCTGCCTGGAAAGACAAATCCAATCAATAATTTGAAGATGCAGAAGATTTTAGATATCCAGTAAGAAATCCTGTACATCATTGTGATTACCTAAATATCTCACGCAGATGGACTCTACCCGGCTACGCTCGGATTTGCTGGGGTGGTATACCTTTCACCACCATCTCAGTATAGCTCCACAAACAACAGATTTGTTGTTTTTAGATGTCAAGATCAATGTTTCAGACATTCATGGTTTATAACAAGTATTTATATTCTCACAGGTAATGTTCTGAATAATAATAATAATAATAATAATAATAATAATAATAATAATAATAATAATAATAATAATAATAATAATAATAATCATCATAGGTACGGTAATAGTAATAGACACTTATTAATCCCCGGAGGGAAATTCAAGTTTCAAGTACTGCTAAAACCAAACACACAGACATTCAGCCATATATTGTTAATGACTGTTCTGAGGTACAGCCGGCAGAACACAAAACATGGGTAGTAAGAGATGAAAAAAAAATCATAGTATCCCTGGTCTGCTACCAGTAAGTTGGGGGAGCAGTACAGCGATGCTTTGAAAAAAAAACACCTCAACATTTAAGCAGAGTGATCAACATTCACATAACAAGACACATTTTGGGAGGGACGGGGTTGGTGTCTCCTGGAACCTCCCTCTGGCACTACAGCTCAGTCCTACCTGATAGAGTGAGGAGACATTTAGGAAGAACAAGGCAAGTCGGAGTGTCTGTGAACAATCCTTCCAGCTGGGAATTTTTCTAAGCCGCAGAGGTAGCCAGATTAGATAACACTACTTGGGTTTAGGGTCATTATTTACAGACCCTCACAAATCCAAAACAACCAAATGATGGTCAATTTTCAGTATCCGAGCCAGCACCTCTCCATTTTGTTACAGGAACCATTGACAAGTTCAAACCCCCAGCCAGTCTGCCCAGTGGCATCCAGCTTGTGGTTCAGCTTGTTCAGAGCAAGACTTCAGTGTTCAGCATGGTTACTCGTCTGCTGTCTGCGTCTGTCCAGTCCACAGCAGCTTCAAAATGGGACTCAGCAGAAATCCGCTAAATTCCAAACAGTGGGAAAGCGGTGGTCATAAGCCGATAAGATAATCATCCAAAGGCATCACCGTAAGACACAGGGCTCTCCATGTCCACCACAGATCCCTCCTGTACCAAGTCAGGTGTCTCCCTCGGACATGAGGAGTCCCCAATCGCCGTTCTTCGTGTGAAAAAGTTTGGGTCAATTTTGTTGTTCGACCAGCTGACTAACATGATTTGATCAGGAAGAAGTGTAGATATGCTCTCAATAGAAAATATACACACAGACAGACAGTGCAGGGCTCACAGGGACGGGAGGGAAGAAAAGAGCGTCTGCCTCACTTGGAATCCGGAAGAAGAACTTATATACTTCTGAAATGGTAGCGATGTTTACTTGATGTAGGTAGAGTCTGAATTTAAGTTTTTTTAGCTCGCTGCCGAGGGCTGTAAACTGAAAGAGAAATTACCTGTCAAGAAAATCACCTCTTATCAGCCAAAATAATGATTTAGTCTTCATTTCATTGAAATACATCACTCTGCAAGGTTTTTATATATATATAAATATGTATTTATATATATATATATAAATATATATAT
>JBAMHX010000014.1:19934792-19946540 GCA_037177515.1 Pseudomugil tenellus | reverse complement strand
TATATATGGCTGCCTGCCATGGGATTTTTTCAGGGTACATCTATCTTTCAAGCAATTTTTTAAACTAGTAGCTCCTCTTATGAAAAATTGACAAGCATGTGTGGGAGCTGGTTTTCCACCAGTGTGCCCATGCAGCAAACGTCAGACCGTTTGATCATCCACCTCTTACACATCTATATCTGTGATTCTCTCCCTGTATTTTATCTAGCGGTTTCATCCAGCTATTCATCTGTCTTGGCCTGGCACACATAGCCTGGATTTGCCCTCTGTATTCTGTCCACCAGACTACAACAGGTTCCCCGGCCTTTCCGCCGCCCACCACTCATCTGAAGCTTTCCGCAAGGCCCTTGGGACATGGCCGGGTGCCGGTGATTCTGAGATTTTGCTGCAGGTTTTAATCCCCACACTGTGAGAAATGAGGTTCTCCTGCTCTAACTCTTGCTCTTGTAACTTTGATCAAGCCCTAATGCGATTAGGCAGTGACCCTGACATGACTAGCCCAGGAACTTGTAAAAGAGGCCCAAGGATGTGGGTGGAGTGGCAAGGAGGAGGTGGGGGCGCTGGGAGAACGTCTGTTCTGACCAGTAAACTAGAAGAAGAAAGGAATTATTCCGAAGGTGTCTTGTCTTGCTGCTCTGCCTTGTGGGTAATAAAGGTTTCATGTATTCACTTTACCCTGGCAAAAATCCGATCTATAATGACCTGACATTTCTTTTTTTCTTTTTTTAAACTATCCAAGAGGCTCGTGATTTCAATGTTAATCAGGGCTTTAGTTCACGTTAGGTGCAGTCCACTGGGAGGAAGCTGTTTTTTTTTTTTTATTATTATTATTATTCTGCTGGATCTAAGTGCCTTTTAGTTGAGTCTTCATGATAAATTAATGTAAATCATCCAATGCCTGTACTACAAGGCAAAATAAGTGTATACACATCCTCCACTGCAGCACAGCTGAGGAAACAACATTGCAACGTACTTCACTTATTAACATGAGCCTCAGGCTGTGATATATCCCCCTCACAGATATGTCTTGTCAGGAAATCATGCACTGAGTCTGTTTTCTGTGTCGTGTGCTGGACTGCGCCCAGATGCCCCCCTGCATTCTTCTTGCTGTCAACTTGCTTATCATGTCTGGGATAAAATGCGCTGCCTATAACTAAAGAGGCCAAATGTGTCAAGTCTCGATATATTAACTTAACTCTCAAAGACTTTATCAGCCACAGTGCAGAAAGTCTTGAAGATTACAGTGGGGGGAGAGGATGCTTGATTATTTTTATATTCTGTCTGGTTCCTCATACTGCGCCAGCAGCCGTGTGAGGGCACTTAAAATTCCTGTTGGGAGCGGCTGAATATGGCATTACCTGCATTTCATACAGATGCTTACAGGCCACCTATACTTGTAACATGTTTGTTGTGACGCCCCTGCCCCATGCTACTGATCAGAGATTTCTCAAACATTAAGCTTTTAAGGTGTGAACAAATCAACAAGCCTACATTTAAACAGTTAAGACGGATTCTCCACATGCATGGCTTTTGAATAAGTATTCCATGCAGACTCCAGTTGCAGGTTCACCTATATTGTGCATTCTTTCCCTGCATTGGCAGCCCTAAAGGGACAACGTCAAAGAAGAGACAGAAAGTGAAAGATGTCCTGTACAATTGGCAGTGAGATGGAAAAAGATGCTGCACCACAAGGGATCTTTTGCTATTAGACTAGAATGGGGGAGCTGGTGTGGAATTGAAAAAGGCTCATTTACAGAAGCAACAATTCTTTGGATCAACAACAATCTCTGGAGTTGCTCACACTGATGATCGCAAGCATTGTTTAGTTGAACAAAGACTGAGGTGCTTCGTATTACACTCAAACCTAGATGTCAGTCTGACAAAGTAAGTCTACATACTTACAATGTGGAACTACTATAGCATCTATAGGTTCTCACAAAGAGCATGTAACAGAATACGAGGAGTCATTGCTATTTATATGTAACTTTCTTTCATTTTATGCACTCATTCATTCATTTTCTATGCTGATTAATCCTATCCAGGGTCGTAGTGAAGCTGGAGCTTATCCCAGCAATTAGCACGGTACACCATGGACAGGTAAGCAGTCCATCACTGGGTCAATGTGTAACTATCCACTACTTAAGGCTTTGTCATATAACAAGCCTAGGAATTGGAAGAAAAGAAGAAGAAAAAGAAGAAGAAGAAGAAGAAGAAGAAGAAAGGAAAAAAAAACTAGTGGGTGAGCAGCACATTTCTGCAAATGTGAATCCCTGACATCCAAAGCTCTATCCTTGGACAGAGCATGCTGCCAGAATAGGAATGAGCAAACGATCCAATTAGAGACAAAAGTGTCGGAAAGAAATGTATTTGTTATCTGTGGCAACATTTGCAGCCAATATATGGTACTGTTACTTTGAACTAAGGGTCAACTGTGACTACTGATTATTCCGTTTTTATCATTCACTTCAATTATGTCAAACTTAATTCGTATAGAGTTGTTTCACAACGGTGTCATCTCAGAGCATTTTAAAGACACATACATTCAAGCCAATTCATCATAAATAGCCTACTTAAGGGAAACCAACAGATTTCATCAAATCTTGAGTTTGATCTGTTCTCCAATCCTGAGCAACCATGAGGTGACAGTGGAAAGGAAAACTCTCTTTACAGGAAGGAAAATTCACCAGCAGAACCCGACTCAGGGAGGGCAGCCATCTGGACTTTGTGGGGTGGAGAAGACAGGAAAGTCAGACCAACAGAAACTTAAACTTTTCACCAGGAAGGTCTGCTGAGACAAAGGAAATATGTTGATGATGACAATACTGTCATATGTTTCTACATGGAATATCAGGAGCACAGAGATGAAAGGAAAGTGTTCAGTGCATCATGGGACCTTCCTCGGCAGTCTAAGCCTACGGCAACATATCTAACGGATGACTAAACCCCCTAACTATAAGTTTTATAAAAAAAAGAAAGGTTTTAAGTGTGATCTTAGAGGTAGAGAGGATCTCTGCTTCCTGAACCCAAACTGGGAGCAGGATCCATTAGAGAGGGCATTGATACCAGAAAGTTCTTTCTCTCATTGGGCTCTACTGTGTATACGTTTTTACAAAAGAGTGACAAACTCAACTTAATTTTCATTTAGGTTGATTATGTTTTACTGGAGCATTAAATAATTTGGATACAAGCTCAGCAGTTCCCTTTTTTAATATCATCAACATTTCATATAAAAGCTATATATGCTTTTTTATGTATGAAGTAAGTTTACTGTTTACATTAAAGATTGTAGTTCCTTTTTAGCAACTATCTTAATACCTTCACACTTCCACCTCTCTTGCTCTTAATGCTCTTAAATGCTTTAAAAACACAAAGCCACTCTGCAAAGCAACTATTTGGTGTGTTCTACTGGGTTACCCTAGAAACATAACATATCCATCACTTCTACACCCACAAAAGTGAAGACTAAGACCAGGTTAAAGGCAAAATGCAACATATGACAACTATTATAGCAAATGACAAGGACAGTTAATACAGTCATGCATGATTCACTCGTGTGGTTGAAATATTAGCTTCCTGGTAAGACCACTAAACCACCTACACCCACTTACCATCAACTCAATATGAAATGTGGCATAAGGAATAAACAAAACACTCATATTGATCTAAGCAGGAATAACTTTGAAGGGAACACACAAGATGTTCTACAATAACCAAATGTTTAAAATGCACCCACATATGGTTGGTTGGAGATTTTACAACAATTACCACTGAATTTATGTGGAAAAAAGACTACAGTTTTGTTTTGCAACACATTGACTAATTTCAGGTAACTTGGTAGCAATAAATATAATTTTTAAGAATATATTTACTGCATTGCATTTCTAACCCCTAACCCCCTGGCTGTTTCTTTCCACGAGTTGCTAGCCATGAGTGTATCTTTATAAGTTTTTAGAGACGTACAAATTCTCATACTGCCTGTTTTTCCGTACCTAAACGCATCATGAGCAGGCAGTACCGACCCTTTTATCTGTCTCTGCAGTGGCTGGACGTGCACATAAAGCACCGCGTGTACATAAAGCATGCTAGAGTGGGTGGACCGTATGAACACTTCGGCAGGGTGACTTCTTGTGGAGTATAAATGCCATGCCGAACAAGAACTCTTTTTTTTGTTCTTGCAACCTCAAGAACAAGAACACATTTCTCGCTTCTCGTGGAGTATGTAACAAGCTTTAATGTTACCGTCAAGACAATTAATGAGCCTTAAGAACAAATCAAATGATGAATCATTGTTAGTCATGTTTCTAATAAAGCATTATAATGACTTGATAAATAGAGCATGAAAAAGATATTTAAAGTGTGGTTGGGGACACACGAGTAAAATATGGTGAGAACATTTGCTTCAATTTGTTTGCTTCATAAAATCAGACCAGGCTACAACAGAAAAGTTGCAGGCCAGTCCTGGACTGCATTCTGGTCCCCCAGCATTCAGCAGTGTCATTAGAGGCCCGATGGAGCCAGACAGGAACATAAACTAATAGAGATGTCTGCTTGGTGGCCTTGATAGATCAAGCAATAAATATATCATTTGAGCAATTTATTTGCCTCGCCTAGTTTCAGATTGTTTTCTGTGCTTGGTAAATGTAAAGGATCATGGATCGAGTCAATTACAATGAGTTATTTCTCATGGTAAGTACTCCGTGCTGTGACGCCATTGTGTGCTATCGCTTGTTGGTTGTTTTTAGATTAAACATGGTGCTGAGTGGAATAAGTGGAAATGAGTGGGAAATTCTTCAATACCGAAGCAAGAGTAGCTAATTCAAAACCCTACTGACATTTACAATTAAATGAAAATGCATCTGTGAAACATAGTAAATATTTTTGTAGACCTGAACGATCCATAATACAAGTGGAAATGTGAAAGAGAACAGATGTGGAGATATGGCTGAAACGGCCCAATCAACTCTCCTTTTTACCTGAATTTTTTTAGTGTGTGATGATTTGTTTAGAATAGTTAAACCCACATTTACATGCCTCCTTTTTATCTTCAAAGATCAGTAAAAGAAAATGAAATGGTAGATAATACCAAGTCTGGCTGCTGGAGCAGAGCCTATGAAGAAATAACATCATGAACTCAGGTCTCTATATGCATCAGAAGACAGTCAAAAAATAAAAAAGCACTAAGTGAGCAGTTTGTCCTCAGGTAATTTAGGTAATTTCTTTTAATTTAATTGAGCTGACTGCTGGTCAAGGGATTACATTAAAAAACATGGATTTTTCATGCAAAGGAAGATTCTGCCTTGCAGCTAGTATTTCTGCAGCCAGACTCTGCACATCACACTTCACCTTCACCCTTAGTGATAATTAAAAACGGTATTGCTGCAACGTAGAAAATTAACATAACAAATTTATACACACCTTTTAAAGTAATTCCAGCAGCTATGTAAATACCAAGAGGCTTCGATTGAACCAACTTAAATTTGATTTCATTTTGGTGTTATTAAGCAATCTCAATTATTCAAGGTGTACCAAATTACATCAATCCATATATATTGAACCAGATGTCTAGTGTAAAACATATGTAGAGACGCAAAACCTTTAAACCTGATGATACTTACCTTTGTTTACTCATTTATTTGCAGCGGACATCTACTGTTAACCTCTTGCTGAATCTAAACCAACATGTGTCCGGTCAACGGACAGGTATCAAAGGTAATTGCAGCAATTTGGCCAAAAGGGTTCCTTCTGCTGCCACCTACCTCTTACCCAAATAGCTATTGCATCCAACTTCCGATTGTTTCAGACCTGACAGGCTCCTGTGTAAACTCAATATATTAGACTCATTTCCCTTTGCTCTAATGGATCAGTTAGCCTCACAGTGCGAAAACTCCTTTACTTTCATTTCACCAGGTGTATTAGTTTGGTGACACTGCAATCCGGCATTTTGTTTGGGAGATGAGTTTTAGACTCTGATCTTACATTTTCAACATATCTTAGTATTCTGTTCTTGTTCAAGCTTGAGATGTGGCCTCCGAAACAAAACACACGACAATTTTCAATCCCGACCAGAATAGAAACCGGTCTTGCATCCCACGCAGAGTGGGCCAGACATCCCACCTTCTCCTGTGTTGGCCTTTTGTTACTTTTGTTCTTCAACAATACAACACTATAGCACAAACTTACACCTGTTTCAGTTACATTTTGGACCAGTACATCAACAAAGAGCTGAGCGTAGAGTCCTCCCTCAGGGAAGTCAATCAAAGCCTCCCAGCAGTGAGCCATTTCTTCCAGCCTAGCTGATCATTTTCCCTCTTTAAATATCCTCAGTCCCAGCAGCTCAGAGGCTGATCAATGTTGTTGAAAACAGAAAACTGTCCATTCTGTCAGGGAGCAGAGGGCCAAGTGAAAAGCACATTGAATTGATGACTTTGTAAATGGAAGCTGGGGTAAACTTTGTGACACTCACGGCTTCCCCCTGAAAGCATGTTCTCCGTTACCCTCATCACAAACAAATTAGCAATTCAGAGCGTGGCCCTGGGGTTGCAAAGTGTTTATGTGGATGCCTGGTGCGATGAAGGCTCACATTTGTTTCTTGTCGCTGACCTGTCACTCATTCAGCCATTAGAGCTAAAGGCAACGCTGATTTTTAACACAAAGTGGTTGGGCAGATGTTAGCTGCGACCGTAGAGGGGGCTGGGGAGAGAATGAAATAAAGAAGAGTGAAAGAGAAACATTTGCCAACCTCATCCACTACCCCCAAATCACCCCCTTATACTCAAACAAAGCCGGCATTATATCATCAAGGCTTTCAGGGAGAAATGCCCTTCACAAAAGTGGTGAGCTGGCACACTTCCTCTGCAGGATACATGGTGAGAGACTAGTTCCTTGTGTTTAAACATTGTTGTATTGGATCAATATCCCTAATTAGCACTTCTGAAACAGTCTAAAGTGCTTGCCAGAGTTTTAGATTATACTTTCCAACAAGAGGATCAATTATGTGTTTGAAGTGTCAACTTGTACTCAAATAATTTGCATACTGTGCACCATAGTCTTATAAGAGGAAACTTGTGGCAACTTTCCTTAAACATGTGGCTGAGCCAGAAGGCAGAGAGACCAGACAGTGTGTAGAGCTGATAAGATATATTTATTCTGACATTTGATGATGTTCAATCAAACTCATCTAAATACCAACAACAGGTGTTAGATGAGATTCAGTGTGAGGAGTGTTTGTAGGTTGATGAGGGGGGATTAACGCCTTGTGTGAAGCAGGATTCCTTTTATATCCAGAACATAGTCTCTGATTTCAGCCTTACAGTCTTTATGTAAAGCAAGTTGGCTTGTATGGACTGAAATAAATTTCAGTGGCATACTTTTGCTTACTGCACCCTATTTGATGGTTGGATCCATTTTTTTTAAATTCAGATTGTTAAAGGCAGAAAATCTGCACCGTATACTGTATATAAAGGATGAACTGAGCCTCTCAGTAGGTGTCTGAAGAGCAAAAGAGAAGCTGGGTGGTTCCTACAGTCACCGTCATGGCAGCAAAACCTGTAACGTCATTCCTGGAAAATACAAAAATGATTAAAAAAAAACTGAACTGAGTGGGAGGCTGTGATATTGGGGGTGGGTGAGTGGTGTTTATCGAACTCTGAGCTGCTTGTGGTGAAGAGCTAACTCAGCTGACCTAAAGGGAGCTAATTGGCTAGCAGATGTAGAAGGGTTAAAGCTAAGACGCATTGTAGCCAATTAAAAACTGCTTTTGTGCTACACTCTGCCTTCCTGTCATGGATATTGTATTAACATGTTTATTTCTGCTGTGAATTTGACATTTTAAACATGGAAGTCTTTGGTGATTTGCTCTGTTTTGGAGCCCCTAGTAGATGAGAAGTGAACTGCACTTTTGGCACTTCCGCATAAGCTTCACTTTTTTCCAACAGAGGTTGCCACTTGATCTGCACAGTGACATGTCCCAGCTACTTTTATTTTATAATAAGCAATGTTTCTGCATGGCTAATTTTCAACAGGTAAACATTTTAATGAGCAAAATACAGTCAATATCTTTCATACAGTCAAAGGGTGTGACTGTACAGGGCTAGGTGGTACTTCCAAACAAACTGCTTCACTTTTTTTAAAAAAAATATCATGATTAATTAAACATTCCAGTTGAAAATGTTAATTCATTGTATAGTAGAATGCACTGGGAACAAAATAACATGTGAATGGTCAAAGGAATCATTCATTCATGAAAGTAGGATTCAGTGTTATGCTTAATATAAAAATTGGAAGATCAGATCACAAGTTGACCCAACATCTGTGGAAATCTTTCAAGACAATTCAATATGAGGTTTAGGTGATCTTATCCCAGACCTGTAAGCCGAGCTCAGTGCTCAGGACACACCAACTCCTCCATCATGATAAGGTGGTAGCTCAGGGATAGAGAAGATCATACAAATGTACAAATGTACACTCTATAGATAGCAGCTAATATAAGCCATAGTGGACAAAGAAGAAGCTTAAGAAAAAATATAATTAACAGTTAGTATATGTCTGGGCACCATGGACTATATCAGAGAGAGGCAATTAAAATTCTATTCTGCGACAACTTCTTCGGTGTAACCATGGTGCCCCACATTGTTTAAAGTGTAAGTTCAGTATATTTTTATTCTCCACATCACCACTTCTACAAGACCTTTGTTTTTCTCGTCTCAAAGTTAACACTCCTGACTCACCTGCTTGAAACGCAACTGTTTCTGATGATGACAACACAGCCAGATCAACTGTGTCTGCAGGCGGTATTAGCTTTGTATGTTATAAAGGTTGTGTTAGCACAACAAGTGCAATGTGCTTTCCAGATAATAATAAGAGTGCCTAGTTGTTACTTCCAACACTCCAGCGTGTGTGTGTGTTTGTGCTCCAGCATGACAAAAATTAATAAAACCTATACCTTACGGTAAATAAGCACCCGCATTAAAACTGTTTTATGTATGTCATGAAGCGATCTAAGAGAGCAGTTTGTAAAATGATTCCCCAAACACCAAAAGCATTTAAACTACAAAAACTGAATTAATGTCTTTGGTGTCCCTGTGTGCATTGATACTCTCTGTGTAAACGTATGCATTGATCCAGGTTATGATGAGAATTTTGTTCTCTCATAAAAAAGCCCTTTACTAAAATATTTGTACTACTGAAAGGCAGTAGACTTATTTTTTCCCTGATAATGGGATCAGCCATGGTGCTGGTTGAAATGGGAAAAAAGGATTTCATAAAAATATATTCCAGTCTGACTTTTGACTGTGTCACTGGTATTGTCCCTTTATTTTGTATTTAAAAAATCATGAATCCATAAAGTATTGTTAAGGGTCTTGCACTCCTAACTTCTACTGGAAAGCATCCTCTCACAAGCAACTGGGAATTGAGTCATCCTTCATTATAGCGGACCAGATTGATTTCCAGGCCACCTGAGGAGTATGGAAACATGAAATAAGGCAAATGAGGGGAACCAATTGTTTACATCCATGTTAACATGCTAGCTGCCTTCCTCTTGCTCACCATTTTCATGCTGCGTCCCGGCAGTGAGACCATCCGCATGATCCTCTTATGTCTGAGTGACATTGTTTCAATGCATGATTTACAAACGGCTCGGCTTCACAGTGCATCTCAACACAAGGCATATTTTAACAGCAATTTTAACTACATTTTATATGAACTTATAAAAAACTTTTTCATTCCCCTGGTTGCCCCCTGGGTAAGAAAGAAAACCTTTAGCAGAACTGGGCTCAGGAAAGGCGGTCGCCTGCCCTGATCTATTGGGGTGACATTATAAAATATGAAAATGCAATAAATTAGCTGGAGAAAAGTCCCCAGTTCAAAATCCAGAATATAATACTTGTACCTGTTATAGCCCTGTATTATACTATAGGAAGGAAATAGTTTATTTTATAGTATATTTTTAATCATCACATTATTTATCCAGTAGTTTTCTTCTTTTTTGTTTGCCAATAAAAGATTATAAAACACTATATGGTTACATGTGGACAATTAAATGTCCACAATTATTTATAGATCTAAGTGATTGTGACATCTCTACAATAGATCAGTTACCTGGGCAACCATTCCCACCCTGTCCTGCATCTCACAATAATGCTTAGTTATATCTTTGCTTGGCTTTATTTTCTAATAAATTTGAGTAACACTCGTACAAATACCTTTAAACAGCTGTAAATTTTTAGTTTTGAGATTGTTTCCATTGTAAAATCCTTTTCAGTGTATGCGGAATGTATAAAACAGAATGAAAGTTGCTGCATAAAACAGTCTGATTAACACATTATTTCCCACCATGTTTCAACCCATCACACCCATATTGCATGACAACTCATTGTAGCTGCAAGTCTTTTTAAATTCAATAACAGTCATGTCAGCTCAGGTTTTATATATGTAGTGTTTGTCCGTTGCTGACCCTAATTATTTAAATGTAGCATTAATCCTCAGAATCCAGGGGATTGTGAAACAGAATTAGGGTCAGCCAGAGGTTAATTATGGTCAGAATTACCCGGGTGGTTCAACGCTATCTTTTCAAAAACCTTCATTTAATGTGGCTGCTGTGTGGTAATTAAGCCTTGTGGCCTGACTTTGTAGATGGGCCTTTATGTTGTCCAATTTTGCAAATGTGGAAGTTCTAGTAACAACTTAGCTGCTGTTAATTTGGACCTTCTGCCAAAAGAGTGTTTTTTTTACTTTTGTGTTTGTCAAATGTCATCAACAATACAAATACCCCCCTAAAAGAGCTCTTTAATTATACAGATCCCAGCAGGTGAGCTGTTAAAGTCTCACTGCTTTTGATTTTTGTCAAAAGACTGTGAGTGTCTGATCTTTCAGTAGGTTACAGCTTGATCAATAAGAACTCGGGTGGCCACTTACATGTTCTGCATGACAGCATTTACTTCCCTGAAAACAAAGCACTAAGGAAATTGAGTGAAGTTTTGTGGAAATACCAGCTGAGGTATTATGAGTGTAAAATGTGAATTCTAATTCAATACTACCTGAAAGCCTCTTGATATTATTTTCCTCCAGGTTTTTCTGCAGGCTGCATCATAGTCGGCTCAACCAACAATGCCAAGTATTGCTTGAAGGTAGTAATATAAGGTATTTGCTGTTATAAATAATCATAGGTGACCTTGCAGGCATTTTCCATAGATTTTCAGCTAGATAAGCTCAAGCCTTTTTGGATCTTGGGGCTAGACTATGTTGAGGAAATGTTCCTGCATGCTGGTTAGATTACAACGACATATATTACTGTTCTTGGTAAAGTTTGTATTACTGTGTTATGATTTTTTATTTGCTCAGGCTGTAATGTCTAAATTCACATCTCTGACCAGGTTTGTCATGAGCCTGTGACATAACCTGAAGAAGCTTTATTCTCTGTTTTCTGCATCAACTTTCCAAATGATCCTACTGGTGATGGTGGCTACAAACACTCATAAGGCTGAAGAAGAGGATCTTGAGAAGGTGCTCATCTCTGGACTGTTCTGAGAGAGATTGCTAGTTTGAAAATAGATGTTTTCGGCAGCCTTTGCAATTTGAACACTTTTCTCTGACAGCTCTGTGCTATTTGCTTCTTATAATGCACTCACATTCATAAAAGCTTTCATATACAGGGTTAACCTTAAATGTTACAAACTATTTGGTTCAGGAAAATCTAAGTAAGTCTTATGCAGTTTACTATTCAAAGAACACTGGCACACACACACAAAT
>JBAMHX010000014.1:19920530-19934737 GCA_037177515.1 Pseudomugil tenellus | reverse complement strand
CTCGACTGACATTTTCAGAAAAATGGACATGTTCTTACTGCAGTCATTAAGCCGTAAAAGAAGTGGAGGAGCTTGAAGCTTCACCTGTTTGTGATCTAACAAGGAGATCCGACAGCCGTCAAGAAGGGCTTTAATGTAATTAATAACGTATCATGACTTGGCTGGCATACATATAGTGTTAAATGCCCCCAATCAAGTCTAACTTGACGCCACTGGTAGTCCGTGACTTGGCATAAGCAGTATTTAAGGAAGAGTGCGTGGGGCCCAGGGGTGCACTTGATTTGGTCATCAACATAATGAGGTAATTTTAAACAGATTGCTGCTGAGACAGATAATAGGCACATCATCAATGTGCCAGCCTGACCTTTACTAACAAAGCATAAAAATGTCTTGCTCTGACTAGGCGTTCATGTTCTCAGGGTAGCACTGCATTAAGCATTAAATCTAAGTGATGAAGTTTTCAGACTTCTTTCTTCACAAAGAAGTTTGAAGTCACTTTTAAACTTATTCTTGGCATTATATAAACATATAAACTGGCATGCTCTTCCCAGGGATGTTCGGTTATAATTAAACCTCCAACATTTACTCATTAAAAAACAAGAACTGAATGTTATTTAAAATGTGAGCGCCTCTTTTTTTCAATAACGTTTGTAGCTTAAATAATTAGTGAATAAAATACCCTATTTATATAATCGAAAATATTCCCATGAGATGCATTCTCCTGTAAATATCTAATCAATGGTTTAAGTTTGCATTGCCATACACATATTTAGAAGTCATAAAATAGAAGCTACAAGAAATAATGGAAATATACAGGAAACCCTTGCAATGAGCAAGTAAAGTTTATAGTAAAATAGTATTATATAGTTTATAAAAGCTTGTTTTTAAGACAAGTTGAATCCAGTAAAAGAAATAGATTTAAATTTTTATGAACATAAGATTTCATCATATATAGTCGATATACTCTGAATACATTAACTCTGTCATTGTAACTTGAGCATGTCTTTATAACTGTATAAAGGCTTCCATGTTGAACACAGAAGAGAATCCACCCTGTGAAACTGCAGAGCATTAAATGGAGGAACGCTCAGCATGAGCCGGTTATTTACTTTGAACAAATTGACAACCTCGAACAGAATCTCAGCTCTGACTGATGTTCTCATCTTACCCCGCTGCTCAGTGGAAGATGCACGCCTTCTCTCTGGTCAGTCAGAAATTCTGATGTGTTTTTTTTTCACGTAGATATATAACAACTTGCATGCGCCGTCAAGCCTCAGCAGGGCTCGGACTGATCTGCTGGAGCGACTTCATATGATTCCATGCTCTATATTTACATTTTATTTATTGTGGCTGACGCACTGTGTCCTCTTTCCTGGTGAGAACATGATGCTTTCACAACCTAAATGTCTGTTTTAAGAGGCAAAATGTCACAGTGAGACAAAACGGCAGTGGGATGAATGAATCACAGTCTGTCATTAATCTGCCAATGAAATAGATCGCCGTGGCCTTTTGGCTCCGTGGTTAATCTCAGCATTGACTTCATTGATTTTGATTATTACAATCAGCATTATATTGTCTTGTAAAAGAATTTTCAAATTCATCACAAAACAAATTAAATTGCCTGAAGAGCAAATGTAATAATAGTCTGTAATAGTCCCATGCATCATGGGTTGTTATGATGCCTGTTATCAACATCCTGGGCATTAGTCATCATAGACAAATGCTTACCACTGCTGGCAACAGACGTTACAAAGATGGAAGACAGCAATGTGACGAAGAATGTATGATCCATATTTTTTTCTCTTTTTTTTTGTGGTCAAAACTTCAGAGTGAATATTCCACTGTCTGTCCAGTTTTTGTTTTAGTGAACAAAAACTTGCATTTCCTATATTTATCAGCCTTCCCACATGTGTTTTATTATTTTTTTATTTCATCATTTTATTCTTCATCATGTTGCCACTTTTATAAGTCATATATTCATGGAGAAAATAAGGGGAAAGAAGCAACATATTAAAATGTGCGTCTCAGATTAAAGGCAGGTCACATCATGGAGAGAATTAAAAATGTCACTTTCAAACCGCACCCTCTCTCCGTCTCTGATACACAGCCCGCGGTTGGGAACACACACGTGAATTTGAACGAGGAATCTTCACTTGGAAATCACACAGCAAAGGCCAACCGCAGCTACATTCATTTGTGAGCACACACAGGACGTGACTGCCCTGACTACTCGTGACACGACTATGCTCTAATCTCCATCACTGGTTCACCCAGTGCGTTATGAGCCTCGGCCTGAACAATGTTTCTCCGTCCGCTGCCTTATAAGGCACGCTGGCCTTTGACTTGTTTACACAGATTAAAGATGTGATTTTGAAACGTGCGCTGGATCAAACAGCGGCTCTGGTGAGGCGTAACAAATGTCAGCATGATGAAGGTGAGGACTCTAATGCTGTATTATCTCTGCTGCGTTGGGAAGCAGGTGTGATGAATGTCCAACTGAGACAGACACAAATTTCTACCTGCCTCCACCTGACTGCTGAGGGGGAGGGGGGGTAATGTGTTTAGCCAAAGGCTGAGGGAGAGGGGGATGGGTCAGGCAGTCCAATCTGAAGATGTTTGCTGGTTGACAGGGTGGAAGCAGTGAATGGACATGGCACGGTTAGGCCCTGGGAGATTTCTGCCTGACACTGCCAGGAAGGATAGACAGGAGTGGGTCGAGGACAAAATAGGAGGGTCAGCACAGGACAGGCAGGTGTCACCTGATGTATTGTGGGTTAACAGCCTCAGAATAATGTTGCTGCTAGCTTAGCTCACACTTGAGACCTTTACAAAACTAAGATATTCCTTTTCTTTTCATTGTTCAGTTGATCCGCTCTTTTATTAAAGCATGTCCAACAGGAGGTTCTCAATGCTATAAAATGACAACAAACAGAGTAATAATAATTTTTTTGTTATCTTGAAATCAAATAGGCAATAATAGTAAAGTATGCTGTTTCTGGAATTTTGGTGTTGTTTCAGGTCTAAATGGTTGAAATTCCTTCATGTTTAAGGGTTGGTTACATTAAGGTACTGATGTCTGACTGAAAAATATAAACAGTTATAGCGTTTTGGAAAAAAGAAATGCTTACATGACAGAAACACTCCAGTCTGGTTTTGCCAAAGGGTGTGATATACTGGTATTGTTGATCCATTTGTTCATGACTCTCAAACATAACGTCATGATGAAGAATTACCAAATGGCAGCATATCTGTCTTTGAGGTTAGAAACTCTGGAATATGAAGGAAATCATAATCACCTGTTGGGAATGAAGGATGGTTTCTATAAAAGGAACTGGAGAAGTGAAATGACTGAAAAAACATTGTAATGAAGCAATTTAAATGACTTGATTTCTTGCATGACTCTGCCTCTTTCACTTTTTTGTTTTTTATACCTTTTTTAGCTTTAGAAGCTACGTATGATGAAAGGTTAATGAAAACACCACATATGTGAACATATGTTTCTACTAATGCTCTGGATAGTTTGAAGAATGAAAAATATTTAACTAATCTGTGACTCTGTAAAGGAAAAATCTAAATGGTGTGGCTTGCAATTTGTTTCTGGTCTGAAATGGGAAACAAACTTGTGTCTCCCCTGATAGATGCTACATGGATTTATTTTCAGAGACAAAGGTAGTTCCTGAAGTTGAGCACTTCCCATTTTGTTCTGTAGCTGAATGCTGTATTTTTTTGGAGCCTACCTTACTGAGAGATTAGCTCAGGAAGAATCAAAATGGCAGCCATGTGAACAGTGTTCACATTTTCCAAATGCTAAGGGAATGAGCTTTATGCCCTCTTGTATTATCTTCCGTAGCACAGTAAACACCACGGTATCCTTTATTACAGAAAGCAGATAACTCCCTCCCAGTACCCCTTATGTTTATCTAGTTGTACGATCTGTGTTGTATGGATATAAGGACAGGGAGGTGTCATATTTTCTAAATCTTATCCTACATGTATAATGTCGTTCGTGTGTAACTAAGTGAAAAGATTACATTAGATGAAATATTTAAAGTACCCTTTCTGGATCACAAAGGAATGTAGTTGGGATTTCACTCCATTTTTCTGAAAGTCCCTCTGAATTTTTCCAAACAAATTATCTTAACCCTGTTGTTTTTTTCCCCAATGAGATCAAAGAAATATGTTTAGAAAAAAAACTTTTGATGACTGAAACTGACCCCATAGCTTAGAAAACTACTACAGGTACTTCTACTGAATTACAGTACTAGTAATGCTGACATCCTCTACACAAGCTATATGGTTTTCTTCAGGTCACAGATGTCAAAATCAAGTTTTTGTGTTTCACTTTTTTAATAGTTTTCAAATGATTGCTTTATATTTGTTTGGTTGATAAGTTAAACCAAACGTTTTGTCTTTTGTATCAAGCATTATAACACTAATGCCTTTAAGAAGCATTGCTTCCTATATATATATACATTTCTGAAGAAAAATATTTCTTTCTGACTTAGAGCATCATTATTGCCAAACCTTTACTATAATGTAGTTTAGGAACTGTTTATTTTTATAGATACGCAATATTCCCTTAATATAAATGCAGTCTGAGTTGCTCTCTGTCCTTGTACAGTTGTTTCCTCTCTGTTCATACCTGCTCTTCAAAAGTGCCTCAGCTACAGACTGAATGAGGCTACACTCCATATGGCAGCTGAAGGTCAGTGTCAGGTTAAAACAAGCATATGCTAGAAAGGCTTTGAACAAATTATATATGTTGTTGTGAATATTAATCGCCACGGGTAAATAACTAATGATCAGATTTTGTGTGGTGCATCCATAAAAAAGCACCTTTCTACCTTGATGTACTGACTCTGAGAGCTTTATCAACAGTGAATGCATGAGATCATACTGGTGTCAGATTTCTACAGTAGGGGGAAAAAAAGCAACAAGCTCTTGTTTAAACATGTAGAATAATTATAATATAGCACACTGACCCTTTTCTCTGACCCCTTTTTTAAAAGGCCGCTCGGCTGACAGGCTCTAATTAACATCAGACTCCAGAAGCTGACTGCTGTCTTTTGGGAAGAGGAGAACAACCCTGGCCTGACTGTAGCCCTGTAAAACACAGCAAAAGGCCACCAGTTCATCTGTTCAACACCATTCCCAACTCCCCCTTCTTCTGCCCTCTCTTCCCCTTCACACTACCAACCTCTTTCTTGTCTCCCACTCAATAAAAAAAAAAGCGAAACAGAAAACAACGTCAGGGAAATCGCACATAGATGCTGCTATTAAAGACGTTTTCACTCTATTTTTACATTTGATCTTCTCCCCCCATATTTCCTGTTATGCAGCCGACTGGCAGCTCATCCTGAACATGTAGGAGGTTCAAACAGGCGTAGATGAAAAAGAACACCATGCTGATTATATTACTTACTGATAAGAAGTGGCTTTAAAAATATAATTTGTTATGTTGGTACCCTCATGCACGACCCTTATTAGGATTCATAATTGGGGAAATTGTTCACAGAGCACATTAATCCGACACCTGTTGCTTTCTGCTGATCTATCAAAACCAGCAGTTTTAAGACCATTGTGCATCAAACTACACATAGCAGCAAATAACATCAGAATAATCTGTTAGATTAACTCTGATTGCTGATTCTGTTGCGTTGGGGGGTACAACATTATTCTAGACTGGGATTGCGTTCGCACTGCACTTTTAAAATGAATTGGACCTTGCGATACGCTGGCTGCACCTCAGAATAGTCATTACCTGTATATGTCTACTGTGTGTTTGGTTTTGGATATGCTGGAAACTTGAATTTTACTCCTGAGATTAATAAAGTATCTATTATTTATTTATTTATTAGTAAGAAAAAGGCAGGAGAAAAATGTTTCTCTCCATTTTTCTGTTTGTTTTGGACAAAATAAATGTGATGAGCTGAGATGTAAATTAATAACATTACAACAGTGAACTGGTGGGAAAGTGAAACAGTGGTATTAGAACAAACAGATGCCAAAACAGAGTGGTAGAGATGGCTCAGACAGGTTTATATTCACAATTTGTTCAAGAAAATCATCATAATCACTGCAAATTTACCTCTACCACATGGTAGATAAGGAAGTTAAAGGGTTAAAAAAGACCCTGTTTCACTTTCCACCAGATCAAGAAAATCCTGAGCTGCATCAGATCCTGGTAGTCTGGTTGATCAGATTTCTGTCAGAACTTACACCAATTTCTTCCACGAGTGACTGCGAGCTGCTTCTCCCGTCCAACGCATCTATCAAGGCCCATGTGTGTCTGTTTTGGTTGTGTGTACATACATTGTCATGTACTTAATCCACAATGCACTTTGTATTGTGCTTAAAACGGGCCAAGACTGGCATTTGTCGGTAGGCTGAGACTGTTTCTTTGATCCAAATCAGAATTTGTTTATGCATTTAAACACCAAACTCTCAGAGTAAATATACTCAGATGCAAGTAAAACAGTCTGTAGTGAATATGTTAATACATTTTGTTGGTGGGGAAACACAAATCACCTAATTCTATTTCTCCGCTTTCACACACTATTCTTCCCCTTCTCCATGCATTTTGATAAAGTTTTGTTGCAGCATGCTTCTATTGTTATGTTTGTATAATGAGCACAAAATGTCTCATGACCACAAAATAGAGTTGCCAGCAAAAGAAATAAATTAAATTTTTAAAAAAAACAACAAACATAACACACTCTTCTATTTTGTTAGACCTTGGCTTCGATTATGGCTGTAATTTGCTGTGTGATTGTTTCCATAAGCTTCTGCAATGACATAAGGTTTATTTCCCTCTAGTGCTGCAATAAATTGTTATCAAGATCTTGAATTGATGATGGAAGAGAAAAACTGCACAAAATCTTCTCAAACACATCTCAAAGATTCTCAACATTCTGGTCTGGACTGTGGTTTTATCTATTCATTTTCATTTCTGCTTAGTCTAATTAAGGGTTATGGAGAAGCTGGAGCCAATCCCAGCAATTAGCAGGTTGCTCAGTCCAATCCATTGAGTTCTTTTTGCATGGTGCATGTGGAAATGCTCCTTTTGTTGCTATTAAACATAGCCATGTGTTCTACTGTTGTTTTTCTTCCATTTTTGTCTAAGCACTGAAGTGCTCATTAATCATCATCAGTCAGAATGTTGTTGTGACCACATACTTTCTTAATTTCCAATATTATTCCATTTCTTAGAGACACATAATCAGACTTATGCATTCTGACACAAACTAAGGACTGCACAGACTTTGCTGCTTTTAGGACTCCAAAAGACTGTGGCCTGGATCCTCACTGTGCTCCGGTTAAAGGGTTATGATTCCATTTTGAAATC
Source organism: Pseudomugil tenellus (assembly GCA_037177515.1). Taxonomy (NCBI): domain Eukaryota; kingdom Metazoa; phylum Chordata; class Actinopteri; order Atheriniformes; family Pseudomugilidae; genus Pseudomugil; species Pseudomugil tenellus. The sequence goes on along the minus strand of JBAMHX010000014.1, from coordinate 19,927,392 downwards.
TAAATAAGTTTCATACATCTTTTAAGGGTGATTGTTGAAGTTAACATCTCTGTCATCTCTGTGGGATAGCTTGAAAAAAGTATTGCTTTTTGCCTCCAATTTACGCATGCATGATGCTGCATAGAAATTAGTAATCTTCCACTGTCTCATCCACACACTGTTTTCCATGTGCATTTCAGGAATTGAGGTATCCTTTAAGGGTGTTTCCAAGCTGCAGAGAGAATGATGACAGAGATAAAGTCTATAAATATACAAATGAGAGGAAAATAATTATGTGATAACCAACCACTACTTTGTTTATATCTTTCTTTCAGCCTTTTTTGTTGAATTTATAGTTTTCTTCTGGGCTGGGAGGATATATATTCTTTCTCAGAGGTTGATGTAATAATATGTTTTATTTGAAGAAAAGCAGCAGGAGGCCCTTTGCTGCTACAGTTTCTACAGGTCTGTTTGTTGTAAGAGCCTTTAAAGCTTTGGGTTGGGCTGTAACATCATGACACACCCCTTTTTCTGGTTGCTAAAGATTAACAGATTGGTCACCTTGACCACTATGGATTTACAAATGCACTAATCTCATCACACAGAGCATCTGTAGAAAAGCAGTATAATGTCCTCTGTGTTTCTTTTTTGTGATGTCATCTGGCTTAATCTTAGAATTTTTTTTCTTTTTTTTCTTGAAGCAGAAGCCTTCTTTTAAATGTGAAGTGTGGGAACAAAATTAACGAGTGGAATTAAGAAGCAATAAATGAACTTTTAATGTACATCAGATCTGTATATAAAGTCTAAAGGTATACGACTTTAAAAGTCCTTAAGGCTACTTTCATTTGTAGTTTCCATGTCTTATGTTTCATATTTACATATTAAATGAAGTAACAACATGCAACATATTCAGTATTTGTTGTCAAAGTAAACTAAATGAAATATTGTTCTTCTTGCATTCATTGCATTTTTAGTGTTATGAAGACTTGGAGCCAAAATAAATACATTTGTTGTGATTCTTTCTTTCACCTATACTGCAGTTTTACGATTTCAGGTCCAGCAGCTCAATTTTCCACAAAATACCCCTTTTCACCTTGTGGCATTAACTAAGGTTTAGGCCATGATATCTCTAAATCCTGCATATGGCAGGTCTGATGACATCATCTCGGTGACGCTTTTTGGGCTGTATAAACTAAAGTGCCTGTTAACCCTCAATCGTGAACTTGTATCAAAACTAATAAATTTCTCAGCTATGAAGCTGTCAGGTGAATCACTTTTAACTCCCCTAACTTTTTGCTTTAAATTAATTTTCTCTGACATTTTACACACACAAATCTGGTATTTTGACTTTTCTTTAACACATGCAAAGTAAACCCAAGCTGAGTTTTCTAATCTTCGGATGCAGTTCAGAATTGTACGTCAAGGTCAGCTCCCTTCTGCACTGAGTCTCTTGGCTTATCGTCTCCCTTCATTCTCCATGACAAAATCAGATAACATGAGAATACCAAGTGAAAACGATTCCCCATACCTTCTGCGATTTGTGTAGCGCTGTCAAGTCGTCCCTACACACCTGCCATTTTTCTCAGAAAAAATCAATCAGCGCCATCAGGGAGCCTCATTTTCATCATCACTTCATTGACTTTCTCCTCAGCTGATTTTTCTTTACAACTATCTTGTGATACAGCTGGAGGCCAAAGAGATCATAGCATGTCTTAATGAGCTTGCAAGTGCGTGTGCTTTATTTTTTTATTTTTTCCTTTAGCCTTGTTAGCTGACATTTAGCTAAGGTGCTCACGTTGCTGACAAAAGCATATCCAGTATTCCTTTTGCAAGGTGAGGCTGTGTTTGATCTTGACAGTTCAGAGGCAAAATCATCACACAAATTGTTAGATGAACAAACCAGGTGACACACAAGCTCCCCTGCTGGGGGTTTATGTTGATTTATTATGTGTTTATAGTTACTGGGAAAAGAGTTTGTAAGTTCTGATTTTGAGTATTTTTAATGAATGTAAATATATTAGATATTCACTTTGAACATTATGCATAAAAATTCAGTTTAGTTGATTCCATCCCAAACACAAAAAGGGATCAGTCGGCTGTGTTGGATTTTTTTAGCTCTTGTATTTTATAATACACTGGATTCACAATATTAGCAAATGTTAGTTATGTTATAATCAAATACAGCTACAGTTGCAATATATTGATTCAATCCTTATAGATTCTCATGAGCAAGACTACAACTAAAGCCTGATAATAATTGTTTAGGAAATTTCATATATTAGCTTAATTACCTTACTCTTAAATAATGTATAGCTGAAAGGTCTTACCATAATGCTCCTAAACTGATGTCATTCTGACCTTAGTAAACCATCTGCAAGGCCAGCGTCATCAAGAAAAATATTTAGACGAGACCTAATTCTTTATCTGTCATAACATAAAAACTGGCTCCAGACTGACACACACAACCAAAATCTTTACACGAAGTGACTGGGCAGAATTGCTTTGGACTTCTCTGTGACAACAGATCTCTGGTTGGATTCTCCCCGGGTTATAACCTTGTACCTTGTCTGTCTGTCTTTTACGTATTGTCTCACTCCATGTTTTAATGTATGTTAAACTTCTTTTATTCTTTATTATTAAATTGATATTCTTCTCAATCTAAGAAACCACTCTCCTCGTCCTTGACAGGAAAAACGGCCATTACAATATTAATAAAATAGAAACAGTTTAGGAACCCCAAACTCACACCAAGCTACAACTAAATGGCCCAAAACTTAAAAGTGGATCCACTCTGGTCTCCAGCAGCAATCGCCAAATCTGAAGCACATCTGTTACGTATACATGATTAAAGTAAAATTAATAGCAAGCACAAGCAATCACAATGATATGATGCCAAAAAGATCAATATTTTTCATTTATATCCGCTCATAGACCTTTCTCCTTTACTTAACTACAAATCTTTATCCCGTTTTCTAAAGTAAACACCAGGTTATCCAGGAATTGATCCAATTGATCCAATTTAAACTCAGCTCAAGCTGTTTGCTGTTGCTGTTTAGGTGATTGGGAGAGGGAAAAACGTATTAATTCTAACTGTTTACATGAAGTCAGAGCTGTTGTATAGGGCTGAAACATGCCCACAGCCCAATAGACCGCACACACACCCTTAGCTCAGAGGCTAAATTATAAAGCATAGACAAATGTATATCAAAATCAATACTCGTGAGCTAAAACAAAGACACAAACAAAGACAATATTTTTGTTTGTCTCATTTCAATAACTGTAGTCTTTATATGTAGTCTTTTAAAATATTTCAATTAGTAGGACGTTTGAATAGCCTAAATGCAAAAAAAGATAAATGCTCAAATATTTTAGTTGTTTTTCAGCAATATAAAATAAATGACAGCTATTTTTTTCACAAGGGTGACATCAGTTACCTATTTTTCCTTCCTCTGCGAGACAGTTTGAGCTAGTTAAGTTGCGCACAAACAAGCAGCTTAAACTTAAAATAAGAGATGTTATTTTTTTGTATTTTTGACAAGAAAGTATTTCATATGCAATCTGTTTCCCCTACAACTCATTCAAACAGTTAAATTCAACACATGGTATTGACGTTGGGGATAAAAGTCTAACAAGCCTTCACACTATGAGATTTTGCTGTTTTCACATCAGTGCTTGATTGTTTAGAATAAAATACTTGCTACCTATTTTTCTGTCAGAGATTGAATCACGTGGTATTAAGTAGTTATGGGTATTACAGCATGTAAAGCAGAGAAATGAGACATCATACTACATTATAACACTACTAGTGCATTGCAAAGAAGAAAAAAAGTTGGGTGCATTGCATCAGGCACCATCAAAAACCCTGAAAAATATTTTAATACACAGGCCTAAAAAATCCTGGGGGGCCCATGGTGATATTCTTTCCCGGGACCCAGGATTTCTAGCAACTGCCCTGCATGAACTAATGGCATAAAAATCCTTTCTTTGGTTTTAGGTGCTGACAGTAAGCTGACCGTTGAGGCACAGAAATGTCTCTTTTCATTATGACCATCTTTGGGAGGCAGCTGTGCCTGTCTAACAATCCCTCATCTTGACTCAGCTCCGTCCTTGTAGCCGTTCAGTTCTTCCACTACTTTCACTGCTGACCTCAGTCCCAGGACGTGTGATGTGATCCAACATGACATTCAAGTATGTCCCCTGGACTATCGGACAGCTCTTTGTGTTGCATGCTTTCAGAGGGGGTCCGACTCAGTGGTTTCGACCGCTATACAAGAGGGAATGGGACCATTGCCTCCCATTTTCCAGCAGGGGCACCAATAGAGAGGTGCTCTTCAGGCAGGTGGAAAGGTGTGAATAACTGTCACTGAGGGAAAAAAAATACATGTCATGAACTGGAAATTTTCTTCCTCCTTCAGATGAACTGTACATATATTTTATTCCTTGAAGAAAAGAACACTGGAGTGCACCATGGCACAATGTGCTCACACTCATCTCAAAAAGCACTGGAGTGTGTTAAACAATCCCAACGTTCAAACATCCCAACAACACGGCTGCGTCCTCACTCAAGGGATGTGAACTGTGTTAATGGAAATCAATGAAACCACTAGTTTTTCAAATGCAGCTTGATGAGATGTGTGAAGTTACTGAGAGATACACCGACCCAGTGAATAACGTCGATGGGGCTTGAGCTTACAGATGTCGCTTGTTGGGGTTGTATAATGCCAGGATGAGCCACCTGAAGCTTACTACCATCCAACCATGCTGTCAATACCCGTTGGTGAATATAACATAGGAGATTTCAGGCAAAAGCTAACACAGGGTTGATCCTGCAAGGGCATTCGTACTACTGGGAAGAGCAGACAAAGATTCGGTGAAATTTTAGTCTGTGATGCTGCTAGCTGAGGAAAAGATCTTAAATTGAAGCTATGTGGGTGTTGGATGTGTTTTAGATGGTTCCCCATGAGATTCACGGTGAGAAATGATCTTTGCCGGAAGGCGAGGGAGAAAGAAACCGCATTCCTGCCTCTCTTCTCAAAGATACACAGTTCAAAGGTGAACTGCCAGCCTCCTCATCTCACCTCCTCATTATTTTAGAACAAACAGCATTTTTGCCTTGTCAAAGCAGCAAAAATACAACATCTTACCACTCATTTCCTATATGTCTGTCTAATATAAACCCAGTGATGTGCTTGAAAATAGCGCAAACACTTGTTTCACAACTCAGCAAAGCAATTGCATTGCATGTCCACCTGTTTACTTGTTAGTTGCATGTTTCCTAAAGGCTTGCTTGCATCAAATTCTGTTGTATCCAAATGAAAGCACAAGGACTCACACGTGGATTGACAATATTGTCTTTTGCTCTAATAAACCTGTTGTCATTCAAATTCAAAGAGTGATGGATGCTTATATTTGTAGTCTCATAATCAAGAGGTCCTCTTATCAGCAGATTGTGTGTATATAAGATGAAACTAGACATGAAGAAAAAGGAAATGAATGTGTTTTGATTTCATTAGCTTAATGTGCATTGTGCTTCTTGGCTACATGTTATAAACATGTCAGCAAGAGCTCTGTCGCCTGTTCAGTGACAGCTCATGAATGGATGATCATTAAGCAGCAGCAGCTCTTGATGTTGGAAATCTTACAGATGAACAGATGTTCCGCAGATGTACTTCTGTTAAAAGGAAAACAGGAACATTGTTGCACGTGATGAGGAGAACAAAGGCCAAAACCAGCTCTGAGCAGAGAGCTGTCGGTTTGGTAGACAGGTGCAGCAGCTCCCAGCAGCTCCCAGCAGCTTCAGTACATTCTGCCTTTGACAGTCGGGGGTAAGTGCCCATTAAAATCCCATGATCACTTAATACACCTTTCATTAGCCATCAACTGTGCATTAACACTGCTGTTAGGCAGGGCTTACAACAGAGGGAGAATAGTCTCGCATCCACTGAAAAATAAAAAAAATCATCCAATGCAAGTTTTTAAGTTTTTCTGGACATTAAGTGCACTGCACTCCGCATGAAAGACGGAAAGAGAAAAGTCTGTGAAGAAAATGGAATATGTGTGTAACAGGCAAACCTAAAAGGCAATAGATATTAAACTTATTGAAGAAATATGAAGTGAGAATAAGGTTATTGTGAGTTCAAAATAATACAACTACCAAGCCAAATGAAGGAATCTTTCTTAATATTTTATTGTAAAATTATGCACAAATTGTGTTTTATTAGATATTTTTGTCAATGAATAGCATGTTCCCCCTTTGCATCAACATCACAGATAACTGCAAAAAGCAAACATGTAGACATTAGTTGGGATTTGCAGTGTTATGATGTGCCCTGTTGTGTTCTGCTGCACCATAACTAGCATTTAAATTTCCAGCAGAAGCAGCCAGTGGTTTCCTTTCCTCTGCATGCACAGCTATCACCTCATCCAGATCAGTATTTCTCAGAAAATGTTCCACTCACCAGGTTATGTTTGCAGAGTCACAATGTCAATAATACACAGTAATTATGATGCTTTAATTAAGATTATCATCAGTTTATTATTGTTCTTTCCAGCTACAAATATAATCTGTGATGCCTTTGGGTCTTCCACTGCATGTATAATAGTGCAAGCTGCATTATCTACAGTGAGTTGCAGCTGATCTGGTTACAAAAACAATTATTAAAAACTTAAATTAAAAAATGAAAACATATAACTGAAATATATACTTGTAAATGTGTAGCCTTTAGAGAACAATTGTGCAATTTTGTACTTAGTATGTACTCTCTCTCTCTCTCTCTCTCTCTCTCTCTCTCTCTCCCTCTCCCTCACACACACACACACACACACACACACACACACACACACACACACACACACCCGCGCACGCACATACCCTTTGTTGCCA
>JBAMHX010000014.1:19887137-19903503 GCA_037177515.1 Pseudomugil tenellus | reverse complement strand
CCCCCCCCCCCCCCCCCCCCCCCCCCCCCCCCCCCCCCCCCCCCCCCCCCCCCCCCCCCCCCCCCCCCCCCTCCATGACCCCAGCTTTGAGATTTGACATCTCAAAGCTCGGACCCATGATTAAAGTCGTCTGTCTGACATTTAGTTGAGGATTATTTATGAGTCATGCAGCTCAACCGCTACACATTAAAAGCAGAAAGGTTTGCCACCGAGGTCTTATCGCTTTGTGTCAGTTTTTGCAAGTATGTTCTCTAAGCCCGCTATCATTTTTCTCCCCTGATCTTTAGCCAAAAATATGTTAAAATTCTCAGCAGCTGTGCTGTTTGCCTTGTTGGCGGTTTCTGAAGGATGTCACGGCTACAAGATGATCACATGCTCTGATAATGGCAGATGTCTGAAAGAATTTTGGCATTGGGTTTCAGATAAATAGATATATTTAGTTTTTAGATATGTTTTTCTCAAATGTATCACAATGTTTCTGCAATTTATGTCTAATTGTGCCTATTTAAATGTATAAATCAGTGTTTTAACTAATATATTTTACTAGAATTAAAAGTAGAAAAAGTTGAGACAAACCAGATATTGAGATGTCACACAGAAGTAGTATTTCTTTTCACAAGAATAAGCAAGTTGTAGTAAATATCTGCTAGAAAAGTAAAAGTCACAGAAATATGCTCCATCTTTTCTTTGTCTCATGTAGTAGAACATCCACTTTAAAGATGTGTGACTGCCCGTGACCATGCTTTTTCATCAGCAGTTTGTAAGATATCCCAGATAGTCCAGTGTTGCAGTGAGAGAGGCAGTTTGCTGCAAATGTTGCAGAGAGAATTGATCACTTCACAGAGCAAAGTTTTGTATGGAAGCCCAAACAGACATTTTTAGAGCAAGCCTAAAAGGAAGAAATTGGATGCAGTTATAAATGTGTTCACAGGCTGTGTGCCCTCCTCCTAAACATCAGAAATGCCTTTTCTTTTCTTCTTCTACTTTAAAAACTCACTCCTTCATTCTCTGCTGCTCTGTGTTTAGAGAGCAAAAGAGACGACATTTTCTTTCTAAAGCCTTTTACAACAATGCTTTAGAGGGATGTGCATGGTCTCCCTGAGGTCTTTTCAAGTCAGCTTTGTGGCTTTACCCTTTTACCATCAGAAAATAGGAGAACATTTGTATGAAAATGAAAAAGTATGCTTATTTATTTTATTTTTTCTTTGTTTTTTTTTTGTTTCTATTTGTTTGTTTTTAATCATCTTTCCACACGCAGTCTTGGCTTAAATAATGTCATGGCTATTTATTTACTGGTAATTTAGTATTGCATATTATACATTAAACCTCAAAAGACTGAAAAACCATTTAAAAGAGACAATATGGATAATGTTATGGTATATTAAGGTCCAGTGTGTAAGGAACAGAATTAAATGACATGCTAATGGTATGCAGCTATGCTATGCTAAAATTTGATTAGATTTATTTAGCTTTTATTTAAACAGCTTAATCCAATTGAGAGATCTTGAGACTAGCATGCTTCGGAAGGAGATATGATGCTTGAAATAACATGTTTCATTATAAAGCATGATGTGAAATGATGCAATATGATGATTTAACACCATATAATTTAATGCAATAATATTCCACCATCCACTTGCCCAAAACGTTTTTGATTCCCTCGACAGTTTCAGTTTTAAAAGTGACAGAGTTATACATACAACAATAGATTAAAGTGAATATAATTTGGATCACATACACTTTCTGGATCTAAAGAAGCAAAATAAGAAGGTATAAGGGACATTTTGCAATGCAGTATTCTGATTGGCAGCTCTGTTTCTTATGGTTTTGACAAAGTCTTTAAAAAGAATCATGTAAATATTCAATTTATGTTGCATTGCGATTCAAGTCTCTCTGCTGGGAAGTTGTAATGAAGCCATTAAATCAAGGAACACTCTGTGTCAACCTTAAACCTTCATGAGGCAGCCTTAATGGTTTTCATCTGCCAATCAGTGCTTTTGCACTTTCTACCACCCTGTGTAAATGAATTCAAATCCCCCCTTCTCATACTCAGAGAGGCACCCGATGACATGCAGTCTGCCTGGAAATGGATGTCCTCCGGTGAAGCACTGAAGTGATCCCTTCAGGTTATTTAAAGGGAAAGTTAGGACTGTCAGATCACAGCCATAAAGAGGGTGTTTAAAGGTTTAGCCCACCAGGGCTTATGAATTACATGGTGAGGACTTGGTCTCTTAATGCATTTACCATGATGAGATGAAACAAGGCACTTTGGAAGGAAAAACATGCTAAAAAGATGCATAATGAATAGAAATTTTAAGGCAATTGCATTATAATTGGCAAAATGGGTGCATTACATGCAAATGTTATGATTTCAGGCATCGTGTTGTTATGCTGTAGTGGTCCAGTCTGGTCAGCTTTCATCAGTTTTATTTGTGTTACTCAAAGCTGAAATTATCTAAAACCCTTTCTAGTCTGAAGAGTATCTCCTGAAACAAATCGGGGATACAAAAACAATAGGTCCTTCTAGTAGAGAACAAAACATCTCTTGTTTGTATAATATGCAGATGAAGCAGGTGAAGAAATAGATTCACTATGTATATATATATATATATATATATGTGCTGGTAATTATATCCCGAACACAGAGTGTCAGGGATATAATGAATTCATCACGTCCGCTGCCACCACGTCCGCCAAACATCCTTCGTGTGAGCACGATAACTCGAACAGTTTTCACAATTGCAATTTGATTCTTTGTGTACCTTTTTAGGTCCCCAAGGGGATGATCTGCATCAAAGTTCAGCATTTTGGGATTCATGGTTTCCTCATTTGGTGGTGCTTTATGCTCGAAAAATCACATTTTTGCCTATATCTCTGGAACTATTTACAACTGGATTTTGATACTCAGTATACCTGTTTAGGTCCACACGAAGACAAACTTCACGATTATCGGATTCATGGTTTGCCCACAAGGTGGTGCTTTATTAACGAAAAATCTGATTTTTGGCTATATCTCCGGAACTATTTCTCTCATTGACCTCAAATCATGTGCAAATAACAGGTCATGACCTCAGGGTACATCCTGTTCTGATGCCCTATCAGGCTGGCTCAAAGTTTCCACACCAGGTGGAGCTTTGGGACTAAACATATCCATCTTTATATTATTGTATTGTATGTATTAGTGGATTGGGGAAATGGAGGTTTGGGGTGTTCTGGGATATACCCCAAGCCGTCACTTCCGACAGCATGGGACTAAACAGAGTTATTTGGGAATATAAATCATATAAAATACTCTGTCTCCATAAGCAACTCAGTTTTAACCTCCTAACTTTATTTTAAAAAATGTTCTGGATGGTATACATTTGTGCTCTGAATAAAACCCCATCATTAATTATCAAATTAATTTATCTCTGTGGAAAAACTAGCAAAATAAATAAATATTGCGTTTACATTACCAAACAATACAGAATTAAACATGGTGCAATAGCAAAATACCTTAGAGAGTTTCAGGCTTGTGATAGAGACAGAGTTCTATTAATGTTTTGTTTTATTCAATGTTGCTTTACAATCTAAAAAAACTGCCTCTCACAATCATGATGTTTCAGGCCTCCAAATAACAACAAAGTGAACAATGCTCCATTAAGTGCTGCACAAGCTGGTACTTGATTTGCACATAGAAAAATAATACATCCTTTCTCTAGTATGAAACTACTATGCTCCTGCTCTGTTTCAGCTTGTCTACAGTGGTGCCAAGTACCCCCATGGGATTAGCTCAAGTCGGTCCTGGTGCCTTTGCTAAATTTGGTGCAAGAAGTAACAAGAGAAAAATGCTCCGTCAATCACATTGTGGATGCAGAGAGAAAAGCCAGAGGAGGGTTCAGAAATAAACTAGTGGAAGTCTTGCCAACAACCATTTCGTGGGTGAAATGATGGGAAAAATCCACCCTCCTCACTCTCTCGAGGGATATCATTTGTGAACACACCGACGTCCTTCAGAGCCAGAAGTTTTAGAGCGGAACCCAAGCACTTGGTTCGGGTGTTTTGAGCATTTCTGAAGTGAAATCCTCCTTTGCCTCAGTTGCTTGCTTCATCAGATAAAGACTGCCAGTTGAGGCTTAAGTGTGTCAATGAACCTGGGTTGAGGTGGGGAATCAATGATAAGTGCAGCTTACCTCCTCAGCGCCAGCCAAATAGAGATTAAACCATTTCAAGCTAATAGCACATGTCAGTCAAAAGTCACACTTGAGCATTTGAACCCGATCTCTTTTGCCGCCTCCCATTTTCTTATCACATCCTCTGAAAAGATGCTGCAATTTACAAAAATGCAAAATGGCTATCAGGACTGAGGGCACAAGCGATCTACATCAGAGCCTGGGTTCAGATCTGTAATAGTCAGTCATTTCTCTGAATACTCAAACAAGACTCACTTTGAGGTTTAGCTCTGCAGTTCACTCAAATACACACACCTACTCTCTCTCACACACAGAAACCCCCAGATCAAAGGCCTGTTACTGCATAAAAGCTTCTGTAAACTATGGTCATTTCTTGCTCTAATCACTGTTGTGGATGTTGCTAAATTGCCCACTGTTGCATAGAATTACTTGACCGAGCCAATAACATTGGCTTTGATTTGCTGTTTAGCCATCTCAGCTGTGGATACACCCCATGGTCTATAAATGAGAGTTTGTGTTGCTCCACCAGTGTCCCCTTATTTAGACATCATAGCACTTATTATGTGGATCAAACAGATATCAAAGTCAGGGACAAACATCTGTGTTTTTCTGAAAGCTGGTACAGTTAAAGTCCCTTTAATGATCCCTGTACAGAGTATTCATCTTGTTTGGTAAGTCTGTCGTTTCCCTGGTTGACCTCCTCTGCCATCTGATTTCCACTTTTAATCCTTTCATCGCTGCCCTCTTTCATGTTATGTTTGGATGAAATGGCTCCATTAAATTACTTTTCTGTGCAGTGTGAAAAATGTATCATGCATGTGTTGAATGGAAGGGAGTCTCTCAGGACAGTTTTTTCAAGGGATCACTATGTTTTATCAGCCATATTTGGCAAGATGATTGATAGAACTGTAGCTATATAGGTTGGTTAAAGGGCTCTCTCAAGATTTTGAAAGCCTCTAGATGTCTTTCTTTAAAATTGAATCAAAAAGTGCTTTCAATATAGCTCAGAAAAAAGTAATCAGCCTTATGGTCTGGGAATCTGTCTTTTGCAATCTGCTGGCTTGCCCTCTCGGACAGGACTATGTCCTCCATTTAAATGCGACCCCATGTGGTGATTGTTCATGCAGGCTCAAACAGTTAATGTTTACGATCTCTAGTGGACATGAAAGCAGCTTTACATTGTAAAGTCAGCAACCATGGTTAATGGTTTAAGAATTTTACATTTTTACCTTTAGAAAATTTATTTCTGGGCTAAACCCAACCAAGAAGTGACCAAGATACGTACTAACATCTTGTATTTGCATGTAAACATTGCAAGCAACAGTAAGGCAGATGTGTTCCTGTGTGATGGTGTCCTCTTCCTACATCCTGTTAAACAGACCTGTTTCGTAGGAAAGAAGGAGGCAATTGGAGGAGTTAATCCAGTAGCATATATGACACTATGAATATGTTTTCAAAGTGGTTAGTTTATCTTTTCGTCCATTTTTTTCCGCATGACTCTACCACTCACGATTCCTTATTTTTCCAAAGCATCTGGCTTTATCCTGAGATCCAAGCACATATAAGTTAGGTTGTTTGTCTCATTGAGTTAGCCCTGTGATGGACTGGCGACCTGTCCAAAGCGTACCCTGCATCTCCCCTAGAGCTGCTAGGGTTGCTTCAGGCTGCTCCTGTGAACCTGCTTTGGAATAAACTGCTATAGAAAATAAATGGATGGATTAATTGAATTGAACTGAACAAAATAGCACACGTAATAAAACTGGACTGTGAAACTATGATGCAGTAAACAAATGTACATGTTAAACCTGTATCACTGTAGCTGAGCTAAAATGTGATCTGCAGTTTCTGCTCTCCTTTTAATGTTTACAATCGCGTACACAAAAGTGACTTTTAAAAAAATCATCACACAGGCCTATTTTTAACAGAAACTGAAAGCAACTGAACTTGTCGCACCAAAAAAGCTCATGCCCCACCTTCAGACTCTGCTTAATCATATGCAAATATATAAATTAGCATCCTCATTACCCAATGAGCAATCGATCAGAATATGTAATCAATTAGAAAGTTCTCAAAGCAGTGTAATGAAAAGCTTAAGAGCAGACTGGCAGTATAACAAATCCAGATAATGACTGCTATCGTTAACATGTAGCAGAACTGTCAGACCAGAGATACATAACCTAGCTCACTCGTGTTTTTCTGTTTGAACAGTAATGACAACATGTATCCTTCCCATCTCCTCTAAAGCAAATCTTGTTATAGTTTGATGCACAGAAGCTCAAAGTACAGAGAAATGCAAAGCTGGACACCTACCACACTTGCTTATGTGTATAATTTTACCGTCAGTTCAGCTCAGTAAGGGAGTTGCAAAAAAACACACAATCAGCCATCTATTGCAACAAACTATTGTCTGAGTCAAACTTTAATCATAAAAATAAAACCCACACTTTAGATTTGGTTGTTTTTGAGTGTCTGTTCTGTGTTTGGGTGTGCACACTGGTTCCCATCCTGCACAGCATTTTTTTGTTAGCATGTGAATCATGTTTTTGCTTGTAAACTCTGAGGAGATAGCAGTTAAATAGCTTGTAACCGGATATTTCCTGCAATGCAGTGCTTTAGCTGAGAGGTACAAACAAAAAGGTGATGTGTCCCAGCTCCCTTGATAAGTGTGTGATAGCTCATTCAAGGCAGTTTGTTTTCTTTTGAAGAAAGGTTAAAGACTCTCATATGTGCTGGTGATGCTATTAAACAGCATTGGGAAAGGTTTGTGTAGTGATTGTTTAAAAAAAGATTCAAATAGAGTTTATCTGAGGCCAGGAGGGATTGAGCCAGCAGCCTGCATCCAGAAGTTTGTGTGTAATATCCAGCAACTCATCCAGCCAGGGCCTCAGTTTGTTTATTTTTTTCCCTCCATATCTCTGCAGTCAATTCAATGCTCCGCTTGTCACAACCGGCATGTGGACTTTGTCATGTTTATGGTGATGCTCACGATATGAATCTGTCTTCTCCCAGGTTTACACCAGATATGGGAAATGCTATACTTTTAATGGCAACAAGACTACATCCAGAAAAACCAAGCAGGGTGGAATGGGAAATGGTCTCGAGATCATGTTGGATATCCAGCAGGATGAGTATCTGCCCATCTGGAGAGAGACAAGTAAGCCTCACAAACATTTCTTTATTGTAATCCTGTTCTATGCCACTGCGTGAGGTATGGTTGTTGCGGTTTAAATAAAAATAAAACCTGTGAAAACCTGTTTAATCTCTCTGCAGCACATATGTGAAAATGCAAGTACACCCTCTTTCAACCATCAAAAGTAATCTGGTTCTTGATATTAGACAAATAGAAATCCAGGTTAAAAACTATATGCTCCATAGTACAATGTGTAAATTGTTATTAAAATTAAGTCACAAATCAAAAGCATTTTGGGAAAAAAGCTACTCCTTTATATTTATAGCAGCATTTGTGGGAAATCATGATCAGCTCAGGTTCATGGAGGTTTGTAGATATTTTTTGGGGAACAGTTTCCTTGAAGCCCCAAATTATTTCAGTAAAAATTAGGTCTGGACTTTGGGCCACTACAGCACATTGATTCTTTAAATCTTCAGTCAGTCTGTTGTAGATTTGCTGCTGTACTTTAATCGATGTCTTGTTGCATGATTTAATTTCAGCCTTGGATTAGATGTCCTACAGATGGGCTCGTATTTACCTCCAAAAGAGATTTGTACACATAGGACATCAGACTTACCTCAATTCATGTGATATGTTTAGTCATGTGGTTGTAAAACAACCCCAAATCATCTCCCCTCCACTCCTGTGCTTGACAGATAGTTTTCAATCAAAGTTGTAACTGAAATGAGGTCCTGCGGGTGTGCTTCATTTTAGTCATGTCTTGTCCAAGGGGTCCATTGGCTCTCATTCACCAATATCCTCTCTTCTTAAATCGCATCCTTAAGTTGTTCTTGAGGAATCATTTAATTGTCTGTCTATTTCCTCTAAGGCTGGTAAACGTGAATCTCTCATAGACTGACAGGACGGATCCGCCAGTACAACCTTCATTTCACCTTAATGCTAGTCATCACATTAAAAGAAACACTGTAGTAAATTTGAGGTGTTAAACAACACATCCAGCGAGTACTTCTGAGAGTGACACGTTACTTGGACTTTTATGGAGTATTCTTGTAGTTAAACTAACTAATCTGAGCAGAGTGTTTTATGTCCATATTTGTGCAGACTAGCAATAGAATAAAATCCATATTTGCTGTGACTTATTCTTGAATTAATTAAAATAATGAAAAATAATTGACCTCTGAGGGTTAACAACACCAGGACAATTTTCTTTTATTTTCCTGATTGTTTTTGCTTTATAACTTCAAGCAAATCCAAGATACAAAGATTTTTGTGTTTAACCATTTCTGAAAAGTTAATTAGAAATATGTGAATTATTTTCTGGGACCGCCGCTCCTTAGAATAGTTTTCCACTTTTGAGAAATATTTTATAGTTTTCTGGACTCTGAGTTGCTTGGAAACAGTGTTGAAATCCTTCATCTAACTGCACAAACTCTCTTTGATCTGTAAGTTCCGCATTAGGAATACTTTACCTCTTAATCCTTTTGACGCAGTAAGGGTCTATTTAGTTTTTAATCCATGTTTTTGTCATATCCGCTGCAGAACATTTTCAAATAGAAATGTGTGCTTTTCTATTTCACTAGACTGTAAATAGTGTTTTCTGATTTCTTTGATGCACCTTAAAAAAGTGTCATTTTGAAAAAAGCAACTCCTGGATGCTTTTCTATTTCACTAGACTGTAAATAGTGTTTTCTGATTTCTTTGCTGCACCATAAAAAAAGTGTAATTTTTGAAAAAAGCAACTCCTGCATGAAGAAAAGCCTTCTTTAGATCTCTGTATGTACTATTGCAGCCACGTAATATTAATCGCTGTGGGCTTATTTTTCAAACACGACTGAAATATGGTCTGCAGTTAGCATCAAACTAAGTCCAAACTGTCAGATGACGAAGACATCTGAAATCCCCCTGTACTCTCCCTTTGCTCTGTTCTGTGCTTGTGCCCTTTTTCATCCCGACAAAAAAGATGAGACGTCCCTGGAGGCCGGCATCCGAGTTCAGATCCACAGTCAGGATGAGCCTCCATACATCCACCAGCTGGGCTTCGGTGTCTCCCCGGGCTTCCAGACCTTTGTTTCATGTCAAGAGCAGAGGGTAGGTTTTCTTCATCACACACCTCCCCTGCCCTCAGACCACCAACACCACTATTATACTATGCTCTCTACAACTGTTTGCCCCTGGTGGCTCAGACTGGCGCTTAATAAATCTCTGTGTGCCCAGCTGACCTACCTGCCCCAGCCCTGGGGGAACTGCCGCTCCACCAGCAAGGAGAAGTTCCCAGGATATGAAACATATAGCATCAGCGCCTGCCGCTTGCTCTGTGAGACCAATGAGGTCCTGCGGGTGTGCAATTGCAGAATGGTACACATGCCAGGTAAGATCGCTACGCTGTCTTTACACAGTGAACAGCAGTCACACAAGGAACAACACACTGTGTGTGAATTCAGTTGTGGTCATGATGCAACATGAAGGTCATGACACTCCATAAATACACCATGCAAAAATTAAATATGAAGAACCAAAACTTATTTTCACCTACTACATTGTTCTTTTTTGCACTTTGTCAACATGATATCACTGAACAGCCTGTCAGGACTGTTATTTGTTTCAGAGTTGCAAGGCAAGTCATTGTTTTTAGCCCTCTTGAGTCAGTCCTGACCACTGACCAGTCAGATTAAAGTATCAATGAGTTTTAAATCCCAGAGCTCTGCTATAAAAGTCTGCTGGGAATGACTCTGTTGCCCCCTCCCCTGTGGCATTGGTGATATTTCTTGACTGATTGTTATTATGTATCATAGTTGTTCTTCCATTTGGCTTACATCAGCATATGGTTTGTTAAACTGTATTATGTTATTATTAGGACTGCTGCTTGTATCGAATTATTTAAGTTTAACATAATGTCACATTGGATGGAAAACATATTGTAAGTTGTACCCCGACTTGACTTTCATTAAGCACAGAATAAATCTAGTCCATTGCAATAAGATCTACTATTCCCACTATAATTTCTATAATGAACAGTTGAAATGTGTTATTGATGGGTTATATCTATGAGAACAGTGTGAAGCCATCTCTCTTTTAGGCACAGCTGTTTACAGTATACACTGCATTATGCTGATGTTTAATAGCTTCATTAGGTAACCATAGCTAAAAGGTTATCCATACTATTAGTAGTATGCACAACACTTTGCTGAGGTTGGATGCTATTGATGTTTCAATTAACACTATATGCCACGATGGTGACAAAATGAAAAGTAAAGACATGATGGAAGCTATTGTAATTCATATTAATGAAAACTCTGTGCATCCACATTCACTTTACTCCTCAGATGGTGGTGCATTAAAAGTCAAAGGGTCATCAAAATCCCAGAAGCATGTCCTACTGAATAAGTAAATATGACTCCAAGATGTTCCTGCCAATTAATCTTTTAGTTGTCGACACACGATGCAAAGTTGTATCTGTGGAAATGATCATCTTTCTATAAGAGCACTAATTGCTGTTGTAACGCCATTCAAGCAGCCACTCCACTCAGCGTGGGGATATGTTGCAGAGTTGCGTCGAATAAACTTACTTAGTGTGTGCGTCAACACAGCTAGAGAGCAGGAAGCCAAGGAGCTGAGTCACTGAATGCAAGCTGTTTGACTGATGTGGCTAACAGGCATCTTGAGAACAGCAGCATTTAGAATTAAGGAAGGAAATTCAGCTTGTATGCATATACACAGAGCAGCTGACACTCACCAACTAAATAAATAAGAATGACGTATTGGATTGGCGCGAGCCTGTTTTAATCACATTTTAACCCCATAATGCTTCTCCAGATAAAATTGTTAACAAATTAATGAGTCACACGGGCTACTGTTGTTCTCTTCCATAGCAAAATGATTATGTTCTTCTTTTCTAATATCTGTTTAGTCTTATACAACTGCAAGTTAAACTAATCTCCAGTATGTTTTTTTTCTAAAGTAAAAATAACAAGTCTTATTTTCTTTTTGCATGTTTTGGGTACAAACAAAGATGTCAGAGTGGTGTGTACTTAAACAAAAACATGAACAAATATGTGTGACCTTAAATAAGTTATACCTCCTCTTTTGGCATAAGGGTTCTTTTTGTGGGCCTTGTTGTGTGAGCAGCTGTTCACCTTTCTCTGACACTTATAAATTTTTTACCTGTTTTTATGCAAAATTCTCTCGCCTGCAAGATAATTATTGTTTTCCTGCATATTTCAACTTTAAAGATTAGAATTTCAAAGATACACTGCAGAACTTTTGCAGATTTCCTCATTGACATGCCCTCTATCTTCAACTAATTCAGCACTCATCTTGCATCCTCCCTGTACTTTGAACTCAGATCTTGACTCTTTCTCTCTGTTTTTCTCTCTTCTTCCTATAATAATAAAAAAAATGAAATGAAATATACTTTATTAATCCCAGAGGGAAATTCAAGTTCTTTAGTAATTTGGTTCAGCTGGTTGTGTTTTTTATGCACTGGAACAAGGCAGGATGTTTTCCAGATCACTGTTATTCTTTTCTGACTCAGACCGGTGTTGAACAGGTGCTGGAGAATCGGACATAGTTGTCTTGAGCAGGTCTTGAGACTGACAGCATCTGGACCTGGAGCCTTGTTCTGGTTCAGTTTCATCAATTGTTTTTTGAATTGATTACAGGAGACAGACAGAATAGATATTGAGGCAGAGGGGGTTTCAGGAAGTACTGATGTGGAGGGAGATGAGGTTGTGTTCAGGTCCTTGACTGAGCTGCAGGGTGACAGGAAAGCTGTAGGCTCATGGGGCTAGCAGGTAGGCTAATTTAAGCCAGCAGTTCGATGCCGCTTGTGCAGATCTCCACTTTAATAGTAACATGTCCAGAATGATACCAATCTGGGTTAACCAGTACTGCAACTCTACCTCCCATAAGTTTTCTACCGACTTTTTTTCCGGTCTGTCTTGAAGCCAGACTCTGGCATATGTTCAGTTAGCACCTGGAGCTCGTCAGTTTCGCTAGCTAGCCATCTAATGTTAAACATCACAACATTTAGAAGAAACGGTTTAAGTCTCCACCGTTTTCTATCTCCCTCACTCCTGCACTGCGTCCTCTTCTCTTTTTTTTCAACTCCATTGAGATTTGAAGTGTTATTTCACTGAAAATCTTGAATTTATAGAGCATTAACAGTTGATCTCTGTGGTAAATAAGTCCCATTGCCATGGAAACTCACCACAACAAGTCTTAAAAGAGCACAAAAACTATGCAGAAAATCTCCCATGCAGCACAGCTTCTTACCAGCTTGAAAAGTCTTCTTGGACAACCCAAAAGCTCGTGTCTTAAAAAAGACGCCTATATTACAAAAAACATGAAAATTAAGATGGAGCTACTACAGTTTGCAGCCACCTAGCGGCACATTACAGAATTTATTTTATAAGACCATAACATTACATTTCTACCATGTTTTTCACAGCTATTTCTTAGCTATGCCCATATGTTTACAGACAACCTATACCAGGATATCAGACATGTTTGGGTCTAATCTGGGCTACTTTTGGCTATTATGACTCTATTGTGGCACTGGTAATTGTTTTGTGGGCCAGGAGTTGTCCAAATATATTTAGCCAGCCTGGTCATAGACTACACCAATTTCCTTGTGGAATACACATGTTGGCAGGAAAACTCACATGGCAACAATGCTGTAACAGAGCTGCAGATATAGGCCATATTTGGGCCAAACATTTTTGTTACCTAGAAGAGTTTGTCCCTTTTTGCAAAATGATGCAAAAAGGGACGGGAGGTATCTTCTTCGATACCTCCCATGTAAACATTTAGTCTCTACCTAATGGGTAACACATTGAGTTGGATAATAGCAGATGCCAGAGTTACCTGCAGAACACCAGAGGAAAGTTTGGGCTCTATTTAGAGTTTGCAGAGGTCATTCTATATGAGCAGAAGTCAATTTCAGTCTATTTAGTTTGTGGATAATTTTCCTGACAGTGGAAGGGTTTACTTTAATTACCTTTGAATGATAACTACACTCTTTACGTCAGAGGTTTAAATAAAACAAGATTGTGTGTGTGTGTGTCTGTGGGTATGTGTATGAGAGAGAGGAGGTGTGGGTGTGTATGTGTGAAGGTGCGAGTGTATGTGGAAGTGTACGGGCGGGTGAGGCAACTTCCCCCTGGACCTACATCCCCTAACCCCTCCCCCACTCTTCATTACATACACAGGTAGGGCCGTGGTGTGTGTGCTGTTACGCTAGGTGGCGCAGGGGGGGCATCATAGTGGCCCTGCTGCTTGGCCCGGCAGCAGCATGCTTCCCAGCTTTTAATTCCACTTAGACACAAAACACAAATAACATTTGCAACACACACACACACGTTTTGGGGGCTGGGACATGCGGAGTCGGGTGGGCGGGGCTGTCCAGGTGGTCCTGCCCCCTCCTCAGTGCAATTACTGCCCCTCAATTTTAACTTTTTTTTTTTTTTTAACTGCATACAGCACATTTCTTCAATGGTGGGGGAGGCGAGGGGGATGGGGTCCTAAAAGCACCCCTGTCTCTGCGGGTGGGACGGGGCGGGTAGCTTGTCGCATTCGCCTGGGGCGTTGGCTGGCTGTCCCTGGGGATTGGGCTGCTGGCTAGGGGGGCAATGAGTGTCTAAATATGTTGTGTGTGTAAGGATGGATGGTGTGTGTGTGTGTGTGTGTGAGGATGGATGGTGTGTGCGTGAGCATGGACGGGGTGTGCGTGAGGATGGATGGTGTGTGTGTAAGGATGGATGGTGTGTGTAGGTGTGTGTGAGGATAGATGGAGTGTGGGCGTGAGGATGAATGGTGTGTGTGCATGAGGATGGATGGTGTGTGTGTGTGTGTGTAAGACGATGGATGGTGTGTGTGCGTGTGGGGATGAATGGTGTGTGCGTGTGTTTGTGTGTGTGTAAGAATGGATGGTGTGTGTGTGAGGATGGATGGTGTGTGTGAGGATGGATGGTGTGTGCGTGAGCATGGACGGTGTGTGCGTGAGGATGGATGGTGTGTGTGTAAGGATGGATGGTGTGTGTAGGTGTGTGTGAGGATAGATGGAGTGTGGGCGTGAGGATGAATGGTGTGTGTGCGTGAGGATGGATGGTGTGTGTGTGTTGGTAAGACGATGGATGGTGTGTATGCGTGTGGGGATGAATGGTGTGTGCGTGTGTTTGTGTGTGTGTAAGGATGGATGGTGTGTGTGTGAGGATAGATGGTGTGTGTGAGCATGGACGGAGTGTGCGGGAGGATGAATGGTGTGTGTGGGTGTGTATGAGGATAGATGGAGTGTGGGCATGAGGATGAATGGTGTGTGTGTGTGTGTATGTGTGTGTGAGGATGAATGGTGTGTGTGCGTGAGGATGGATGATGTGTGTGTGTGTGTGTGTGTGTGTGTGTAAACGTACATCTTTATTATCAAAAGTTAAACACATCTGAGTTCATTTTAACATCCAAGTCGATAAAGTGTATTAAAGTCAGTGTATTCTGACACTTCTGAGCATGAAGCGCTTTCACAGTTGCAATATGTCACATCAGACGTTGGTCATTTCTTCACCATCTTCATAAGTTCTAATAAAAATGTGATATCTGCTGATTAATGACTTGTTGTCTCTTTACACATTCAGATTAATTTATAAAACCATATTTTTCTTTAAGCACATCGTTGACAAACAGCTAAAGCTGAAAAACACATTTATGAATAAATATATGATCAATAACTTCATTAAATGTTTAAGTTCTTTATTATTTCTTTTGCCTTTTTCCCCCTTGAGATCACTCCATAAGGAAAACAAAAGATATATGCTCTCACCGGAGAAGCTTTCTTACACATTCTTAAGTATGTAGAAGTCATGTCGTGTGTGTGTATGTGTGTTTGCATGCCTATGTTTTGTGCACACCTGCAGGGTTTCTTCTGAGCTGCCCTGCAAACCAGGTCTTTATGACTGATCAGTGGCTGATGTAAAAACACCAGTACACCAGGTGCACCTGCTCAGCCTGTAAAAATAAGTGGCCCATTTAGCCAAGCAAAGATCAATTACTGCAACCAGTGCAGAGGGTGCTGTGATATGCGGTGCAGCCTGCTTCCCTGATGATACACTTCACTTGTATTTACAATGCAGCTGACAGGACCTGAGCTCTGGCAATTTTTCTGCTCACATGTGACACTAGTTAGTGTAAGTGTTTTGAAATAAGTAAAGATCCTCATAGTGTGTTTTCTCCTGCTTTGATTTCAAGTACAGTGTTATAAAGTCAGATCCAAAGAGGCATGTGACCTACATGCAATGTGTTAATGTGTTCACACAACTTGACATTTTTCTCTATTTCCATGATGATGGATGAATATTAATTTGTTCACTTTTGACTAATATGAACCCAAATGTTGGAGCTATAAAATGTCATTTTTCTCAAATAATTCTAAAGGCTTCATTTGTGGCAATATAAAAACAGATCTGGCTCGATAAGAATTATAACAGATTATTAAGTCATTTTGAACCTTTTTACAAACCAGAAAATGTAAAGCCTGATCTTTTCTGTCAAAATTTGTAAATTTTATTTGAACTCAGAGTATCAGAAAGATTTAATTACTTTTCTGGCTGAGTGCAAATGTTGCATCACAGTAAGTGT
This sequence comes from Pseudomugil tenellus, assembly GCA_037177515.1. Classification (NCBI taxonomy): domain Eukaryota; kingdom Metazoa; phylum Chordata; class Actinopteri; order Atheriniformes; family Pseudomugilidae; genus Pseudomugil; species Pseudomugil tenellus. Next base: position 19,887,576 of record JBAMHX010000014.1, on the reverse strand, counting down.
GACCTGGATTCATCTCCAGTTCTCTCTGTGTGGTACAAACATGGTCTCCCTGTGCATATGACCATGGGTAGGGTACTTCATTGTTACAGGGAAAGTTGTTCATTAGGCCAGTCTGGAAAAAATTCACTAACTAGAGCAAAGAAATTAGTGAAGAGCTTCTGAAATATATGATTCAGCAAAAGATTAAAATAATAAGAACAGCATTATTTTCTGCTGTTGCAGGTGGAGTCCTTCTCCACTCTGACTATTCATGAAGATTTATTTAGCATCTCTTCATCTGCGGTTTATGTCTGTAGCTTCAGCATAGAAAACTTTTTTTTTCTTAGATTTCTATTACTGAAGTTATCCTAAAGTTGCTCTTTTTTAATTTAATTTAATTTAATTTAATTTAATTTAATTTAATTTAATTTGAATATGCACTTCACAACAATGTCATCTT
>JBAMHX010000014.1:19864368-19887037 GCA_037177515.1 Pseudomugil tenellus | reverse complement strand
TAAATTTGCCCGGCACCAAACAGCAGCCAGACAATCATTCTGCTTGCAACAATGCTGGACAAGACAGGTTAAAAAAAATAAAAATAAATAAATAAATAAAACAAGTTTCACTTGTCACTTCTCAATCAATAAGAATTTGCAAAATCATTTAGCTTTTTATCATTAAAATTTTGAAAAACATATAACTTCATGTGTATAAAATGATGTCAAGTGCATCAAAAAGTATCTTAGTCCTAAAAACTGGTTTAATTTGATGGGATATGCCTAATAGTCATCATGAAATTTCCTCAGTCTGTGTTAAGAAAAATATGCCATTGTTAGAAAAACTATCTTAAATAAGTATGGTATCAGATTTTCTAACACTGTCTGTCCAGAGTATGACTTGGTCTGCAATATGAACAGAATAAACAGAGTAAATGACGAGAAATTAATGTGTGTCTGTACACTATTTAACATGCTCTGAATGTATTGTTTAGAGTAAATAAACTGTAATTTAATCACTCTCATTTTCACTGTATGAAGTTAAGAAAATAATTATCTCAGCAGATAAATGTATATAACTTATTTTTCTTCCTAAATATCTACACAGTCATCAGCCTCAGTCCATCTCTGCTCAGGTTCTGGTCCTCTGGATTTTGTGTTCGTCTCTTGTCTCTTATGCTCACCATATGGTATTCTTTACATTTTTTTTTTTTTTTTTTTTTTTTTTTTTTTGCTATTGTTCACATCCACCAGGCAAGACAGCGCTTTCACATTTATTCAACTATGTTCAGCAGACATATATCCTGAACTGACTGCATCAACTCTGGTAATAGACAACTTCAGCTCCACACTGACTCCAATCAACAGAACAGGAAGCAACATTTCATCTTGACATATTTTAACTCAGCTCTGCACTTATTCTGGATCCTAGAAATGCATCATCCGAGTTTGGATCCAAAAGTTGTTTTTCATTAAGGCAAATGCATTTTTGTAGGTTTGTTAGCATTGTTTTCTAAAAAGAATAAATAAATAATCTCAGACATCTACAGTTTAGCAGAAAAAGTCCAGTTATTCTTGACTGTGCTACCAGGAGGCTGTTTAGAAGCCTCATAAATCTGAAACAGCGATGGGTAGAAGGTAAGTTGTGTTTTTCCAGCTTTGTCTAGCCAAAGATAAATAATTCAGTGTTTAAATCTATTTCTATTTGGGTGACTACCTAAAAAAGCTATTAAGTTGTTCTTGTTCATGATGTGTGGACAGCACACAGAGACCAGCTTTTGCCCAACACTCAGACTTTCTAAAAGTAAAACAGAGACTGGAAGAAAATAAATAATTATTTTAAATAATCATTAAAGTTTGAGGAAAACTTCTTCAAATCACAACAGGCTAGCAATACCGTTAGAGATAAAGTTATAACCTCAAAATTTCACAGAATCATCTGAGCATTGACTTCTCTGGTGATCAACATGATTTCTTTTTTTCTCTCTCTCTTTCTTTGAAGCTGGGAAGTCGACTTCCACAAAACATTAGCCCCACAAATATTTTACAGACAGAAAAACACACCTCTGCTAATTAATTGTGCAGCTGATGAATACCTGTCATTAATGGCCTGGGTTGTATGTGTGTCTGCAAAGGGGGAAGTGTCTCATTGATTGGTTTTTAAAGACTTTCTAAATATGCCTGGCGGGTGGGGCCAGCATGCTCCATTTCTCAGTGCAATCAAGGACAGACGGCCAAGATGTCCCATGTTATGTGGCTGGAAGTCACCCTCTGCCCGCCTGCCTTCATTTGGAGATGAATGATAAGCTGCGGCGTGTTGTTTACAGCCACACTTCCTCGTCGCAGCAGGCGCAGGTCACTGATCATTTTGTTTCTGATTGATCAGACTCATATTGTGCTCTCCTTTTCCAGGAACCGCAGATATCTGCCCTCCCAGTAAAATCAGCTGTGTTGACAAAGCACTCGGTAAGGAACAATTTCCCTTCATTTCTTTTCTCATTACAACAGACTCCCCCAAAGGGAAATGGAAACACAATCAGTAAATATGATAAGGATTTTTCCCTCCCTGTTATAGAGATACCTGGAGGCAAAATGGATATTTTGAAATGACTTTTTTTTTTCATTGTGATTTACTCACTTTACAGCTTGATGGTTGTCCTGCTTCCACTGTTATGGTGTTAATATTAAACCTGTGCTTCATTCTCTTGTATCTTCATCCTCCACCGTCTGCCCCTGATTTCACCCTCCTCTCCATGCAAAAACCTTGGTTTCAATGAAATTCCAAAGTCAAAAAGGAACGTTTTTATTAGCATAGTGGTACAATTATCATTTCTCATCCAAATAGGCCAGAAATTTAATTGTGTCTCTTTATGCTAAATTTAAGCCCTGTTTAACAAAAGCCTGAAAAAGATCTAAGATATATCTTATATGAATGGAACATATTCATGTGTATCATATCCTTGAATCGAACAATAGGAATAGATTCAACTTCCATCAAATGTAAAACATTAAAATCTCATTTGTATATTTATATTGTAAAATACATTTTGTTCCCTCTGATGGGATATATGACATCATGCTGCTGCATACAAATAGCCTTATTGTTAGCGTTATAAAATACAGAAATAATCAAATTATAATTACTGCTTCTCCCCAACACCCCCCCGCATTTTTGTCTGGACTGAATATATTTAGAGATTCAAAAGGGAGACTGAGAAAAGTCATTTATTCTCCGGGTACTGTTGTGTTGCTTTAGAGTTAGGATCATAAATATGGATTTGTTAATACGAGAGTGACTTCTTTGGGTGAAATGTACCGTGAAAAAAAAACCTCAGTGGCATTTACTGCACTTCATCATTTCATTTCCAAGTAATACTTATTACAGCATTATTGTAAACAGTATGACAGTTGTGTCTTAGATAAAACAGCTATTCTATCACCTTATTTATGGGCTATGCAGATCACTGGTCACTATATTCATTTGTTTTGTGTCAAATACCTAAACATGAGCTAGTCTGGAAAATTAATTTTCTGGGGTATTTTTTTATTTTATTTATTTATATTTTTGGGGGGTTTCTCATGAACCTTGAAACAGATCAGCAACATAGAGGAACACAATATTAACACCTTTCCACTAGCAACCGGCATGGCCTTTGCTTTGGATTTAAACACAAATAAAGCTTAAGAAGTGAGTTTGAGTAAAGCCCGATATGGGTGACGTTTTAAGGTTAATTTTCCTTTAAAATAGATTAAGTGTGCTTTTTTGTATTGTATAAATGTACAGGTTAAAGTTAGAATATGATGATTTATGTTTATATTGACACAAAATAGTAATTTATTACATACAAATAAATGGATAGAGCCTACTTGTTTTACTATGAAAACACAGTTTGAAAAAAATCATATGGAGAAGTTTGAAGATTTTGATACAAACTTTTATTTCACCACTCAATCTGTCACCTAAAGGTATTCCTTAAAGCAGTTCATTCTAGATTTAATGGAAAATTTATGCTGAATTTGTGACATGAAGACAGTTTGTACCACATGGAAAGAAATGCAAGATGTGAAGCAGTTCAATACAAACCTGCAAAAACATTTTATTTTCTTTTAAATTAAAAATTAAAACCATTTTGTTGTTTTGTTATCTCAGGTGGAACAATTTCTGCATTCCTATGCAAATTTCCAAGCTATTAAGCTCCAATAGCCTGTGAACTTTATACTTTTGCTGTTTTTGCAGAAAAAAAGATCTTTTCCACACACTTTGAGAGGTAATAGACTGCTGCTGGATTCAGTCCATTATTTTTGCTACTACAGGGCACTACGTCCACCATACTTGTACTTTAAAGGTGCAGTGTTTAAAAATTACTGACATCTAGCGATAAAGCTGAGCATTGATATGACTTTAGATACAAAGCATGATTGAGGATGTATGATGATGGCCACTAGTGGACAAAATACAAAGTAGATTATGCAGCCTCGGACATAGCAATGACTGCACTAAATGAGACCAAAGATATCATTTTAAGGCATCACTCATCCCTAAATGGTGTTCTGGAACCTATCAGACAGAGCCAGTACTGCTGGGTTATTTGTCAATCCACCCCAGTAACACATATATGGCAGGTGCCATGCAGCCACCTGATATAAAGCTCTCATTCTAATATAATAAAAACACAACAGTTATTTTGGTAATGTAAAGAAACACCGTAAGAAACCTTTTATTATTATTATTATTATTATTATTTGAATTTTCAGTCTCTAATATTTTATTTTGTTACACACTGTCTAAGGGAAAGGACATGTCAGTAACAGCGCTTAATGCTAAAGAAAATACATTTCATTTGTAACAAGTGTTAATATGTAACATAATTTGACCTGAGACTGGGGTTAAATTAACTGCAGCTTAATGTTTTGCATACAAACCAACAAGTGAAGAATATAACAGCACTTGTTTTTTACCGTGGGTTTGCAGCACCATGCCTGTATCTCTGCTACGGCAACTGCACTGAAAGTAACCCAGTCTAAAATCTGTCCTACCTGTGTGTGCAGCACAGCTACAGAAGAACAGCGGGGATATCTGCCCATGCGAGACGCCCTGTAATCTCACCCGCTACGGTAAAGAGCTCTCCATGGTCAAAATCCCCAGCAAGGGCTCGGCTCGCTACCTCTCCAGGAAATACGACAAGTCAGAGGAATACATAAGGTACGGCTGAGAACCTTCAACAACACCTATGAGCAATGGAGTGTCCAGTTAAAGGACTACAAATCATTACATTGGGTCTGTTATACAACAACCATAAAAGCAGTCCAAACCAAACATATTTTTATTAAATCAACAACTTATGTTAAGTCTAGTATGAGGATGCTGATTATTTATGCTATCTATTCAGAGCTTTTTAATCTTACAGTGGTAAATATTAACTACATCATGTAATTTTGAATATATTGATAGTATTTGGAAACTGAAGAACTTACTCCACCTTGTCTAGTCTGATAGTGTAGATCTCAGATGGAACACTGGATGCAAAATAAAACAATTAAATCAGCCCAAAATGAAGGCAAGTTCTTAAAAAAGCTAGCAAACTGTGCATAGATTATCTTGTCGATTGTCATTAGATCTGCTGGTTTGATGAAAGAGGCTTTTCTTTTTAATGTGGCTCTACAATAAGCTTTATGGAACACTGGCTGATAATTTGAGGGAATCCAGTGCAGCGGTAGTCTGTAATTCCTCTCAGAGCCTAATCATCAGGGACATGGTGGAGGGTAAACATGCCTAAACCGAAGAGCGCATGATGGCTCACAACATTTAATATTACCAGACTTTATAAATCCAGGGAGAACGGAGGAGTGGCAGTGACTAAGCATGCTGCCGTTCACATTCTGCTCATCTCAGTTAAACCCTGAAAGACCTCATTATCTCACAATAGCTGGTTGGATCTATTCAAAACACTGTAGGCCCAGCAAACTCATCAAGAGCTAACACTGAGCATAAAGATGACTTGATTTATTTGACCAAATTATGTTGGTAGTGGATTATAAAAAATGCACACATACAGCCCGTATCTTTCTTGCATTTTATTTTCTGTCTTTTCATCCTTCACCTGTTTTTCTAGGGACAACTTCTTGGTGTTGGATGTCTTCTTTGAAGCTCTGAATTATGAAACAATTGAGCAAAAGAAAGCATACGATGTTGCAGGTTTATTAGGTGAGATTTCTGTCTGTTTTATGGATACTAGATAGATTTGCTGCAACAGAGTGAAAGGTGTTTTTTAAAGCAGTGGTGCTTATATTTTATAGCCACGGCAGTGAAAAGCAACAACCGTCTTATAGAGTCCAGTATGCTTCTAGTATTGGGTGTTTAATTACTTTCATTTTAGGTGATATCGGTGGACAGATGGGTTTATTCATTGGAGCCAGTATCCTGACATTCTTAGAAATACTGGATTACATCTATGAGGTGCAGTATCCACACAAACTCATTCACATTGATCAATTATAAGGAAAAATCTGCAAAAAATGCAATAACTGAAGTACGATTAGCAATAATGAACAGCTTCTGTTTGGCAAAATGCATTAGTTTCTTACTGATTGCTTTATTTTTTTAGACATTTTCCTTTATGTTAAAATTGATATTTTCACACAGAAATATGTGAACATTTATGGAAGTGGCTGACAAATGTTATAAATTCACTTCTAATGTATGTCAGAAGATGTATTTGATTCCCAGGTAGGACAACCTAATATCCGTTAAGGTCTGAGGAAATGCTACAAACGGTGATGGTAAAATGAGCTCCGGTGTTATCTGTGTCCCTTCTAAGCTTTGCAGGCAGCTGACTGCTGACTGCCAAACATGTATAAATAAAGCCAAATCTAGGTGAAGGAGTGTAGCATGCACTTTATGTGTAATGTCTTAACGCTGCATTTTTTCCCTTCCTTCCCTCTCCTCTGCTCTTTAACCCTCCCTGTTTTGTGGTCTCGATCAAACCAGGTCATCAAGCATCGGCTACAGCGTCTGCTGAGGCCGCAGAAAGAGAAGGAGAAAAAGAGCAAGCAGCCGGCCAGTACGGTTGCAACAGTGAGTCTAGAGGAAATGAAAACAAAGGTATCATATATATTGCATGGTTACAAATTACATTTACTCTGTGTTCGTGCTCGCTGTACAACTTAGCCTGCAGCATTTCAACTGCATTACAAAATAACACTGAGGATAAGTTAGGGAGAAGCAAATTAATAGTTTTTCCATCCCTAAAAGAATGAAGAGTGTAATGTTCTTAATTAGTCTTAACCACTGTGCAAAGCGCAACATCCCCTGAAGCTCTCATTTGTATTATTGCACAACTTTATTGTGAAGTTAGTTAATTCTGCACAATAGAGCTTTTAATTTTGTATCCAACCACAACTGTGGCATAACTTTACTCCCCACACTGTAACTATGAGAGATGATGAGACTGGTTTTAACAGTTTTCTTCCTTTAGGAAATGTGGGGGAGTGAGGGGGGGGGGGGGGGGAGTCTGTGAAATGTTACATTTGTTGTCATATAAGTTGCATAAATCTGATAACACAGAACAGCCTGTGTGTGAGATGCTTTATTAAAAAGATACTTTATGAGATAACAGTGTTTGGGGCAATGCTGACCCATGACCTTTCACAGAATATGAATCACTTATGTGTGAAACTGCATGTCTTCTACCAAACTTTGAGCTAACCTGGGAGTGGATTATGTGATGACAAACACTGTACCAAGCAGTTATTTACACATAGAATGTTTCTAAACCTTCATTTTTGCTTTTTGTTCTAGTCACTAGGCACTAAGCTTGTGGTTGGGCCAGATATTTACCTTTACTGCTTTACCAGCTTTAAATTCCCAAGTTGTTTGTAATAAAACTACTTCAAAATCTTGCCTCCATGATCCCGGATCTTCCCTCAGAGCAGATCAGGGATCACCCACTCCACGCCTCTTGGGGATTGTCCATCAGGTTTTACATGTTTCCCTGCTGCAACACACCTGATTGAAATTGCTGCATCATTATGAAACTGGTGCCGACAAGAAGCGTTTGAACAATAGTGTGATCAGATTCAGCTGTTTTTTCCCCAGGGAAACACATCAAATGTGCAGGACACTAGACTTTTAGAGTTGGTAATTCCAATCTTAGATTAGCATTAACAACAAATGCAAAGAAGCTGCAGCTTAACCCTTTAATGCATGAAATTTAAAAAAATGCTAAAAAATAAACAATTTTTAAAACATGAAGACTTTTTATTTTTTGTTCCTTTAAAAAAAATCAAAATATTAAGTTCTTTTCGTCATTTATTACCATGTGATAGGTCAAAATATTGTAACATATAGTACTCTGCTTTCAGGTGTTCACCAGAAGGCAGGAGACCAGTATCGTATAGTGTGCAACTGGGTGTCTAACATAAACTAATGCAAAATGTCTCAAAAACAGTATCAAATATGACACATTAGGCATCAAAGGGGTTAAAAGTGTGAAGTTGTTTACTTATCTATTTATCTTTAAGTTTATTCCAACTTCACACTGAAGTTAAAAAATGTGGTTTGGGGAAAAGTATTAAAGAGCGAAATGTAGCTCTTTTGATAGATCCAGTTCTTTTGGTTCGGCTCTCATAGAAGAGTCAGTTCCTATTGATCCTTAATGCCTCTTCATAGAATAAAATTCAAACCTTCTGTTTCATCCTAAACCTGCAGGTCTATGGTTGACCCTGATCATTTTACAAATCCTTCATTCAGGTTTACTAGTCTTCATTATCACAGAAATGCCAGAATGTGGGTTTTTTTTCAGTTTTCTATGATTTTATCAATTTTTTCTCAACATGCTTCCAAATACGACTCTTTGGAACATCTTCCGCTACTAGATTTATTCATATAGTGGCACGGTGATAGTCTGTCCTTGCAAGAGGCTGCATGTTCCCATCAAAACAAAGTCCCATCACAATGCAAAGATATTGTTTGCAGTCCAAACAATTTTTGCCTCAGAGCAAACCACACTGTGATGGTTTAGTGTAGCACTTCACCTCACATGTAAACCCTGAAAGATCACGAGAAAGTTGCACTAAGGTGTACAGCAATCTCTACACATATGAGATGTATGCACAAACACATTAGCATTGGATGTGAACTGCTGAAACTCTTTCTTTCTTGCTTGTTTTAAGATCTTTGACTGACATATATGAGAAATTATGAATTCCTTCTAAATTTAAATGCTGCTGCAATTAGAAGTGTAAAAAGATTTATATTTCACTTTGTCTGAATTTACCGCCTGCACCACCACCTTCTGTTACTTTCTGGTATCTATGTGTCCGATAAACCAAAACACTGTTTGAAAAATAAATTTTAAAAAAATGTTGAATACATATACATTTTTAACAATGTTTAGTCAGTCTGTCATTTGAACTTTTTGTGAAAATTACAAGTGTGTTCATTTAAAAATGACACTGTTCTTTCAGCTGCCATTAAATTAATGGAAAGGAGGACATGTCTTACAGCGGCTGTACAGACAGCTCTCTTTACAGAGTGACAGACAGCAGCTGACAGGGACATAAATGAGATGTTAGATGCGAGCAGTGTTCCCAGATGGAAGCTGTGTACTGCGTGTAAGAAAAATTAAGACATTATCACCTGTAACTTTTCTCAGAGGGATCGTTTTACATAGAAATAAAGCTAAAACCAACGCAACTGTTGGCTGTTCCATGCATGGTTAGTTCACCATGTTTAAGCAAATTTTTCAAGAGTTTTTATTTGCTATTGTTTTCTCTGCGTTTAGCATGTCAGGATGCTGCCAGCTAAAGGAAAATAGTTTAACAACCTTTTTTGTTGAACATCATCAAACATTTTTTTGCATAAAAGTGCAAGTATTCCCACCATAACCCACTCCATCGCATGATGCTTAAGATTGGAAATATAAAAAGCAAACAAAAAAGGAGAAAAATCATATTCGTGGAATGTGCTGGAAACAGAATTTGTCTTGTAAATATTCCTCTTGCGATGCCAGAACCAGTTTGTCTGACAAGAGTTTACCATTATCAGAGAGGTAAACTCTTTTTTTAACCAAAGGGTAGCCTATAACTATGTTGCAGTTATAAAAAGACTTTTACAGTGTGTGTTTATTTAGTATATTTTTGCAATAGCAGTTAACCTAGCTAACTAGGCTAACTGCTGTTGTTTTTCTTCTATTTATGCTACAATACCAAAGCCCTACTCTAAAGCAACCATCTAAATCAATAGAGTAATGATCACTACTTTACTAAAGTGTGTGTGTGTCTCTGTGTGTGTGTGTGGGGGGGGTTAAAGACCCACTTTAAGATAAAATAGGGTACACATGATTTTTGGCATTGCTGTTTTTATTGACTTTGCTTACTCTTTCTTCAACAGGAGCCCAATGACACAACAAGGAGTCACCCAGAGGGCGCATATGCCAACACGATTCTCCCCAACCACCACCATCCTCATCCGCACCCTCATCCCCACCTTCATCGCCCTGGACATCATGGTGTGTTTGAGGACTTTGCCTGCTAAAGCCAACCATTGTGTTCAGCCCTGGTGACAACAAAAGATAAATGTCTGCGCCCCCCGCCCAGTGCTTTTCTGTCATTCCTTTGCTGTCACCAGAGAATATCTACGGCCAAAGTCAATCACCAAACTTGTGCTGCTAACAAACCACTTGTACGTACAGTATGTAGGCACAAATCGGACACGGCTTTTTGTCTTTTTGTTTTTTTTTTTCTCTCTTTTTCTCTTGCTTTGGATGGGATCCCTGCTCAACTCTGTCCTGCTTCACTTTGATTACAGACACTTTGTGACAACAGGACCAATTTTTTGGTACATAATCACCATGAAAGGGATTAACAAGAGGACCGCATGTCACCTTGATCCAGTTTCTTCTCCAAAAAAAATAGGTCTTATTTGCTCAGTTGGTATTTCTTCTCTCTCTCTCTACATATTTCTCCATTAATCACTCCTCAACATATTCCTCTTAATTCATAGAGCTGTACCATGTCAAGTCATAAAACGGGATAAATTATGTAATTATTTAAGGAGAAACTGTTATCTATATGTTCTATATTGTATACAAGATAACTTCAGTAAGCAAACCTTATTCGTGTCACGTCATCTATAGTGTAAAGAGATTTATTTAGGCTGAAATATACATATGACCTTGGTCAAACCACGCTGTCTGGTTTGTGGTTAAGGTGTTAGAGAGTAGCAGTGTACTTGTATATAAAATCCAACTTAAAATCCTAAAAGTTCTGTTTCAATGGATGTTGTTTCTATTTAGTTAATATATAACTTATGTAATATTAACTTTAGTTATTTATACATTTTAGAGAAGTTTTTTATACGAAAATAGCAAACACGATTGTAGCAGTTACTTTACACGTACACTCTGCAAATACGACAGACTGCCAAACATTAGCACATTTATCCAACTAACAGTGGACTGTATGGTCATGACTTTCTCCTCCATTGTCTCCTTTTACAAATGTCTCACATTTTATTAGACAAAATGCAAATCTTTGCATTAGATGATGCAGTTGCAACATAGTTGAACTGGAGTTATTTTTATTCTATTTTCTGCCCATTTTTCATCTTTCATTTCCGTTAGCATCACAACTTTCAGCTGACATAAGCAATAAGAGACAGAATTTGTATTTCTTTTGCCTCATCGTCTCCTTGTGATGTGGGCCAGAGCCACTGCAAAAGCACAGCAGCTATTTACAGTGTGAGCCTGGCACCTGTGTGCGTGTGTGTGGGTTTGTGTTCGCGTGTGCACTTGAACATTTTGCACATCTGACTGAGCACATAAGAGGGACAGAGCTCAGCTAAGTCAATTCATGAAAAAAATGTGAAGGATTAGAATCAGAGTAGTTACCAAGAAATCTTGGTGAATATTTATGCAGCGGGGAGGTTTTTATCCACTAAAGCCAGCTCTGAAGTGGCTGAGAAAGTAATGTAAACATTGTTTCTGAGGATGGTTTATTTCTGTTGGTTTAAGCGAGACAAGAATGTGACTAATTTTAAGAGCACAAGTTACAAGAGTGGAAATGAGAATGAATAATAAGGACCCTTACGTGAATTTGCTCATATTCCCATTTGTTGCTGTCATAGCAGGTCCGATTAGTCACTGTCAGCCTTTCCCCCTGCAGGAATACTCCTAACATAGCATAACCAGGGCTTTTAAGAAATTAGACATGATGATTGGATTTGAAGTTCTTTCTTTTAGGTTCAATGAAATTCAGGGACTAACACTAGAAAAAATGTGTCCTTAAATACATAGTCTACTTCACAGTGAGAACCTTTTTTTTTTGTACATTTTTTCTTCTATGTGTGGCCATGTCTGGGTATGGCCTATCATTTGAGTTGCTTTAAATGCCTTTCAGATATAATTCTGGAGGGGAAATAAAAAACCTTTTTTTTGCTGTTGTGCTCATTTCGCTAGATGAAGCAGTAAAACAGTCAATGCAGTCATTAGGGTAAAAAGCTGCACATTACATGTTTTAAATGTACTGTCATTTATAGAGCAAAAGCTCTGGCAGCCTGGGAAAATGCGTACACATTGTCAAAACTTCATCCAGGAGACACCAGTCAGAATCTGGCTTCGGCTTGGAAAAATGGTTTCAACAACAACTTTAAATCTCTGATATGTTACTGAGTTAGGAAGAACTGAATTTCAATGTTTTGGTAGATAAACTTTATTGTATTTGGAAAATATAAATAAATCTATAATTTGATGCCAGCAGCAGGTTCAAAAGATTTTGTTTTTATAATTGAATCTCATCACAGTCTTTTATTTTAGACCTTTAACCATCTGGAAATGGAGGATATGAATTTTTTTTTTTTTTTTTTTTAGATTTGCAATCTGTATTCACTTCTACTGAATTGAAGATTGTAACCCACCCGGTAATGTTCTCGCCATCAGATTTTCCTCCTGATAAACCGGGGATGAATTTTCAACAGCTGGCAGACCTAGATAGCATGCAGGTCACATGAGGACACACTTTAAGTGGGACTCATGTAAGTTTTACAGAAACAGGATCAGCATTATCCTGATGAAATCACCTCTCAAAAGGCTGGATCTGTTACTTGGGCTATTTTTGAGTGCTGTGTTAAACTGAAGGTTTTCAAAGGTACTACCTTCGGGACACATTCAATAGTTGTTACTGATTTTGGTCTTTACACACTAATATTTCTGTAGACTGTTATTTTGTTTCTTGGTATTACACTGTAGTAGCTATAAAAGAAAAAATATATGGAATTTGGCAAAAAAAAAATAAATGCTGAGTTAAAACATACATTTTACTTAAACTGAGTTTTTGCTTCTTTTATACCTGCTGTTGGCACCCTCACCTGTCAGAATTGTTACTTTTATTTTACATGTTGCTGACATCAAATTTCTAATGTGCATACATTTTATAAATACAATAAAGTTGGTCAGTGAAGTCTTCTTTTATTTGCATTTGTGCCAACATGAAGATTTTAGTCCATTTATGAATTTAAACTTGATTTTTAGAAAAACGTCACAATTTTAGAAAAATCTTCTGTCTGCAGATACAAATATAAATACATAAACACTGTCTTTTTGCATTTAATGAAAACCCTAAAAGAGGAGATAAATTGCTTCTTTTTGCTTTTTTTTATGAGATTTTTTTTACAAATTCCAATCAAACATATCTAAATAAATGCTTGAAGTTACCTTTAAGCCATCCTGCACTGTATCCAAATTTCACATCTGAGTATTTTGAGACACAAGATCAAAACATTGGTAGGTCATTGGGAGCTACATTGTGCTTGACTGATTAAGTTCTAGCAATTTGAAATGACTAAATATAAGGCTAACCTTGGTTACCCGTTATTGATAAGCTAAAAAGAGCAGCAAGCTAACTCTGCATAGCTGACTCCAGTGTCTCTGTAAGTTTATTTAAATCACTTCTGCCTTGGGCTACTAAGGGTATTGTCCTTTGTAGTGAATTGCACAAATGAATGTTATTGGTTTGATGATAACTCATTTAAGATAAGGATTTGTTTTTCATGTTTTATCAGTGTATTATCATGGCTGAAGTTAATATTAGAGGGAATGCAGCTGGTTCCAGCTCAGCATGTTGTAACAGGGGAAAATGTGGCATTTCACACTGCAAAGTCTTCTTGATGAGGATTTCCAGTAAACCACACAGTGTGTCATCATGTTGTGGTTTAACGCTTATGAGTCAAAAGAAATATTGTTTGAGAACAAAAGTTGTCTGGACATAACTGTGGTGGTTTTCAATTCACGACTAGAGTTTCAGAGAGATTCATGAAATACTTCTCAGGATTTCATGTTAAGCAACAGCAGCATACAGTTTTTTTTCCTGCTAGCATCTCATGTTGCAATTTTGCCATACATTACTTTAGCTCGCTAAGAGATTCCAGTCTCCATCTGTCAAATCCCCTCCCCCGTTCAAGTAATCATGGGCTATACATGCCTGTTTAATATTCATAATCATGTGTCACTTTGACATTTTCAAAAGGTTCCCAGTCACAGTCTCTGATGGCATCCTGTACAGGCTATGCATAACAATCTTCTCCTCTGTCATCAATAATTGTAGCCATCCTCAGAAGTCACACAGGGGCTGGTGTTGAGCTGAATACAGGGCTGAATTATCACTGAAGAGGTTTATTTTTGTTTTTTTTAAATAGCTGATTTAAAAAAATCAAGGTGCAAAGACCCTTTATCCTGACAATGGTGTGTTCAGGAGCTCTGTAAAACACAACTTAGTTGGTATTCTGACCAAAAGCTTTTTTTTAAAAAAAAAAAAAAAAAAAAGACAGCATTATCAACCATAAGGAGCCGTCTGTGTGACATGCCACAGGGCTGTGACGTGGGCTGCAGGTCTGGACTTTAGCAGATGGGACACCTTCCCTGCTTGACGACATGTAGCTCGCATTGATGGAATTCCTCAAGCTGCTACTCTGAGCTCCCATCTTGCACCGCTTTTGGGACCTACATTTTTCTTGCCCCGTGGCATGGCATTGAGCCTGTTTGACCTTACTACACAATTCATTAAATTAAAACAAGTAAAACAGCCACAGATTTAACATTTTGAGTCTTTTTTTTTCAGGCAGAGACCCGTTAGAATATTAATTAAAAGGTGATGACAGCTGCTGTCCAGAAATCACATCTTGTATCTGAAAGTAAATGAAACGGGCCATCCTGGTGGAAATGCAACATGCGTGCATTTTGTACATAGTGTGATCTTGTGATTATTTCCTCTGTTAAAACGCATTTTATAAATGTTGCATATGACAAATACTATGACTATTAAAAGTTTAGATATAAAAACAGTGCCTCTTAAATGTAAAGCTCAATTCACTTTTGTCTACATTTTTCCTTGATACTCACAAAAAGCAAACCTCACAAGTAAGTTGCTGTAAATAAAGCATGCCCCGACTCAGACAGGGTTTGTATAAAATGGCAAGATTATTTTTAAGAATGGTATGAGGTTTTTTTTCATGGCTTCCTAAAATATGATTTTTGGATAGAAACATGGGACTGAGAAGCAACACAAACGATTTATTTTTAATTGTCATGCCACAAATTGTGTAATTTAGAAATGAATAAAAGAAATCCTACCAGGTGAACATATTTAAAAATGGAGAATGAAAAAAAAAACATAAATGGGCAAAAATGAAAACAGAATTTTATTGTACCAATGTCTGCAGGACTTGAAACAACTGTGTCCCCACGAGGGAGGAGAAAGTCCCTGGAATTGAGCATAAAACAAAGTACAAAATAATGACTTACAATTAAATCCCAGCTGCTCTGTAGTTATGTGGTTTCACATCATGCCTAAGGGTACTGCACATAGACCCCCGAAATAGCTAAAGCTGTAATTAAGGTCGCAACATTTTCCCTGTTTTAACCCAACCCAGACATCAGGAATACCTCGGGTCTGACATGAGCAGGAATTTCAACAGCAGTGTTTCTGGCAACATACTGCAACTCTGAATGAGACAGAACGTGATAGTTTTGATTTGATGTGTTGGAAATGTGAGTTCTCGACATTGTTGAGCTACATTGCACAGCATATCAGCCAGCACTCATAGCCGGTCTGCAACCTGTGGTGCAGAAAGAAAACATGTTCTTGTGCTGACACCTAAAGGACAAAGTAGACTGTGTTGCTGCAAAGCACAAAAATAAAAAAATAACATTTATAGCTGAATTTAGGCTGAAAATATATAATCAAATATTCTTTATTTAAAAATTACAACAATTCACAGTTTATTGACGTTTACAGCAATCAATTTCATGTCATGTGCATAAACTAAGTTGTTCTGCTTTGGTTTTTAGAAGTACCCATTTGCATGTAAAAATGTAAACCAGTGGGCTCAAACAGGAATGGACATTTGAAAAATGTATACTTTCAATAATCTGATCTAATTTTTGCAATTATTTGATTTAATCTAACAGAAAATGCACAAAAACATTTGACATGATTTTGGGACCACAACATATAAAATAGGATAAAAAGGATGCGTTTGATTTGGTCACAACAAAATAATAAAATATAACTTGCTGTATAAAAGCTAGAAAACATTTACAAAATGGAGTGCCTATAAAATATTTATACATGTCCAAAGAAAGTCACAAAAGTCTTTGTTAGTGCAGAAGTACTGACAATCTGCACAATTCAGGAGATCTGACAGGTAAATAAATTACGGGTAACAGTTGGAGCCTTCACTCAGCGATGTAGGCTGTGTTAACAACACAGGACGATTATGGTACTCTGCCTCCTCCCTAAACTTTAGGCTTCTTATTATCGACACAAGGCGAAGACATCTCACCTCAACAACTTCATATCATAATCTCAACCCTCCTTCTTTCACAGTTATTTTCTATTTTTTATTCTTTTTTTTTTTGGAAGACTCATTTTCAGTAATAAACTTTTTATGATCACACTCTTAGAAAAACATTCATTCTAGGTAAACTGGTGCAGCGTCACGATGGTAAAACTGCTCTCGTTAAGATAAAAACAGCGAGAGGCATTAAAAAAATAAAATAAAAACATGTAAAAAGCCAGCAAAAACTGACCTAAAATGTTCTGTGCTCACCATGTCCAATACAACGGCAAAAACATTGTTCAGGACCACCACTGTAGATGTAGTGTTCCAACATATATATTAAACCCAATTACAGTTAAATAAAAAGGACTTGCCTCCGTTTCATGTATTTCAAAGTGAAGTTGAAAACAAAAAGTGTCTAGTGAGAGTAAAATACATAAACAGGTCCTATCAAAGAAATTACAGTGTATTCACTTTGCATCAAACAGAAAGCATGAGACATGAACAGTACTGCTGGATTTGAGGCAAATATCTTTGAAATCATGTCCCGTATTCTAAGAGTCGCCTGCCCACCTTTATCATCTGTAGTATTGCACAATACATCGTACTAATAACTTAAAACATGTTCAGTACTGTTACATCTGTTTCTGCTCAGGGTGCAGAAAAATGCTCCCGCTGTGTTTCCCAACAGCTGAGCTCACTAATCGAAGGACAAGGACACCAAAATATTCCAACAATACAATCCAAAGCACTTTGGAGCAGCTACATTGTTGATGTGGAGAAATGTTTCTGAACTAAATATTTTCCAATGTGAAGTACTTCACTTGAATTAAAAGCCTCAGCAACCGCTTCAGACATTCACCAAGATGATATTCCCACAATTATTCCTTAGTCTGCTTTGTCTCTGGTTTATAAAGTTCCTTGTGACATCAAGAGTTTTCCAAAGACAAACAAACCAGTCTTCATGTTTTACATGTGGAAACCCAAAAGATACTTTCCAGAGAAGTCCTTCCTGCTTTGAGGCACATGCACAGCCTGGAGATGGGTGGGATTGTAATACATCAAAAAATATAAAAATTATTACCATGAACCCACCTCAAGTCTCCCAGATGGACCAGGCAATATCCACCGTGAAAGCTTGTATCTCTCATCCTTTAAAAATACATGTTCTAACAGAACCGTAATACTAATGTTAAAAAAGTCTGGTGTGTATCACCTGAAGCAGTGAAACACAAAACCAAACAAACATACAAATCTTCTCAAAGACAGCCAACATATGAAATGTCTGTGAAGGCACATAATACAAAGTCACACTTTTGTTAATACTTAAACCAGTTAAGTATCAAAAGTGCAATACTCGAGTGAATGCCCTCAATGTCAGAGCACACAAACAGTGGTGCAATATCTCAACGTGTGAAACTCCAGTTTAAAATACCTCAGATAACAAAGTTAAGAGGACATTCTCCAAATGAGTCATTGCTTCTACATCTGATCCCACATTAAGCAACCACCCACCAGAAGGTTTTATCTGTAGTAACTGATTGTTTTGGTTTATTGGTTTAACTACCCACCCCCAAACAAAAGCATGAGCTGCTGTAGCCGGTACATTAGCTCATGGAGTAAGTTTATTACACGCGATATTACAGGGGGCAAAGTAGTCCTCCTATCAGCTCACGAATCAAACGTGTCATATAATTTTAAGAGTGTGTATGTAGCCCTTTTTTCTGCTGTATGTGCGGCAGATTTTCTTTTGCTGAGCGGCATAGTCACGACCTGCCATACTTTCCCCTCTAACTGACTCACCCTGACATTTTCCTCCCAACTGTAACCAACCTGGGATATCAACCCTAACAAATCAGTCCTCAGCAGCCAATCTGATGCTAGGCTCCTCATGAATGTTCACAAGTTTTCTTCAAATACAGAAAATGTACTTAGTGAACACTTAAAAAAAACTATAAAACAAAAATAACAATTTTTTAAAACACACACACAAAACCTACAGCAGAGTTTCTGCCTTCAAGTGGTCAAAAGTTGCTTGAACCAATTTCTAAATATGTCAGCGTAGCAAAAACATTTGGTTTCAGCAACTTATCTGTGAGCAGACATATTGTATGAAACAGCTTTGTTATGAATGTACCGCATTCATGTACCAAAACTAGCTAAAAACTTAAGTAAACCAATTAGCCCTTAATGCGTGTAGGACGACTACAAACATGGACTATATTTAGGGAAAAAGTAGGCTTCAGCTCATAGGCGATATACTTTTCACCTTACTGCTACTACAGTAGTACTGAACTCTAAATAGAGTTAAAAGTTTGTCTGATGCTATCAAGTACTGTTTCCTTGCTCTTGTTCAAACAGCATGGCAAGCTGAGCCTGAGACCCAAGGCCCTCCATGTTGCTCTGAACACATCTGTGATAGATGTCTTCACTGAGTTTTGGGTTGCAGGACTGGTAGCGATATTGCTGGTGTAGTGCTGGTTCAACTGCCCTAAAAATATGTAGTCCTGAATACTTTACAAACATGTCATAGATATCCAGGCTTTCCAGGATATCCTCGTTCTCTTGGACATCGGCTACCATTCGAGAGCGTGTTGTCATGTAGTCCGAGTTGTAAAAGCACGCTTCCTCGAAAGACCTGCGGTCGAAATGTCCTGCATTCTTGACCAGGTCCACTGTGACTGGCCGTGGCTGGTTAGGATAGGCCACGTCGGGGTTGTAATCCTGGAAGTGGATGGGAAAAAACACCTGCCAGTTGTTTATGGAGTTCATGCGGCAGCGGTTCAGAAACTCTGCATTGATGTTTGTGTTGACGTGAGCCAGAAAGAACAAAGTGTCAACTGGGTGCTTCTTTGAGATGATGTCCATGAACTTGATCTGGGATGGGATTTCCGTTTTGACGCTTATCCACGGGATTTTCACAGTCGGGTATTTGCGTTCATACGTATTTATCTGAGTCTTCACTCCGGCAAATATATCATTGTGGTTAACGTGTTGCGCCTCGACGGGGTCATATATGAACAAAAACGTAAGGATTGCGTTTTCACTGGTCTCAAAGGCATTTGAGGCAAAGACTTCCAGGAAATGGTTGACATAACTTCGGTCTTCCAGCATAAGGGGTATAATGATGTGAACCCTTGCTGCTTCGGTGACATAGGGCATGGGAATGATCTCTATGAGGCTCAAAGGTCGTACCAGGTGGACTCTCTTGATGATGGAACGGCTGTGACCATTCTGATTGACAACTTCGAGCTGGAGGTCTAAGGTGTACTCCATGCCCCTGGTAGGGTCGAAGCGCCGGTAACCATTAATCAGCTGTTGTTTCTTAAGGTGCAACACTGGTATGTACTTCTTATTCAGCTCTTCAACGGCTGTGTCTATGACATCTGCTACGTCCATTTTGTCAACGCCGTGCAGTTCACACTTGGGTGCGCCATCAATGCACGAATAAATTTCCTTTTCTGTAAAGTATTCCCACTTCAGAACCTCAAACCGAGATTTGGGTTCAAAAGGTGGATTGACGCCCACTGGCCACTGAGCACTTCGGTTGCCCTCAAAAGCAACCTCGCTCACGTTTTTAATCTCTGCCTGTAGAAACACAAGAAGCAATGTGAACTTTAAATCTCGCAAACGCCAATACTTTGGGGAATTTTGTGCCAAGAATAACGGCTACGAAGAAAAAGAAAGGATCTTAATTCTGACTGATCCACAGGTGATTTGTGACTCTTGGCAATCTGCTTACCTGCAGCTTAGTAATCTCATCATATGTCTTCTGGAGTTCAATCTCAGAGAAGTATCTGTGCAGCCGGTACATTTGTTCAGGGTCAGACACTGGATGGACAGTCAACGCTTTCTTAAACTCGTCATTCTGTTCTTTACTGGGATCGGAATTTTTCCCCAGCTGATAATGATGGTACTCAAGCCCCTGAAAAAGAAACAGAGGAGACTCTTCATGAAGCGTGATGGCATGACAGAAACATGCCAAATGTAATTCCAAGCTTAGTTGTCATGGTGCGTTACTTCCTCGCTAACATAAAGCACATGCCATCTTGGGAGTATCTTGGGTCATCTCTACTGAAAAAAAACTGGCTTTTATATTTGCAGAAAGATAAGCAGCCTCAAGAAAATATAAAATGTTATAAAAGGATCAAATTGAAGCTTTTTGTTCTTCCTGTAAAAAAAGTAATTTAAGGTGCTGATATGAACACTATGGATGATATGAGGATAATATGAACACTAGCTGTGGAATCTCACTTTCAGCCAGCTGACCACAGAGTAACCACTTAATAGCCTCTATACAAAAAAGTAACTCAATCTGATCAGGCTATTGAAAGAATAATGAGTGCAGAGACACTGCTTAACAAAGCAGAGAAGCCACTCCATTACAAATGTTTGCTAACAGCTCAACAGCTTACAGGCTCTAGTTGTACGTTTAGCGAAGCATTGTCCGTGCCTAATTGCCATCAGTGCTTTTTTTTTTTTAAGTTGTTTGGGTGTGTGTTTAAGTTGTTTGCCTTTACCACTTTAGACCTGTTTACCCCACCCCCCCATGCTTTTCGCCTTTATCTAGACCTACTGGAGCTACTCCAACTTGGGACACTTCAGATAGATAAGCAACTCACTTTCAATTGTGCAACGAGACAGTTTCCTGCTCTAGTTTCAAGATAAGGGGGTTAAAATTGAAGCAGGATGCATTTAAACATCTAAAGAATGAGCCAACAACTAAATCTAAGCACATCTCAATTTTATTTTTCCTGAAAATATATTTCCAAAGAGCTACACGTCTTAACATGATGAAAGCAAACTGAGCTGAAGGATAAACAATCCCTTGAAAAGCACTCGGACAAAGCTTGTATGACCTTAAATGCTAATGACATTATAAGAGCAGAGCATGTTGACCCACAGGGGATTTTTTACACCACTGAACCTAAGCTGAACTCTCAGCTGTCTGTTTACCTATTCCATATTGCCCCTGGTGTTGTAGAAAGTTAAAGGGTATTAGCCATCTACTCTGTAATATGAATGCCATCTCTTTGCTAGCATTGTAATTACAGATCTATGTAGCCGTTTGCCAGTTTTAAGTGCTGTCCCTGAGGCAAAGCATCATTTCTGCAGGGGTAGTTTTGTTTTTCTACCAGGGAGGAGAAGCCCTGCTCTTACTGTCACACAGCTGTTCTGGATGACAGTCTTCCAGCATGTTTTAATTGCGGCTCAAAGTCCATTTAAACTATGAGCTGCTTCCTTTCATTCCCTCCCAGTCTGAAACTAGTACTCCAAAGAGGGAAGATGTATGCATTAAAGTGGAATGGTAGTGATTGTGAATCCAGTGTAATACTGCTACCCTACCTCATATTCACCAACACAGCTTGTGCTAGTGTAATCAATGATGCATCTTCCCAGCCACTCATCAGGCCTGGAGCTCAGGATGTCATTCCTACAGTTTTCCAAGAAGGGCTGAAGTCGCAGGAGCAGGCTCCGTGACAGGAGGTAGCCAAATCCTCCGTAGCAGTACTTTCCTTCCATCTCCCCACCTATGAACTCCTCGGGGCTGCCCATGTAAAGCGCTCGGTCCATACTCAAGTGCTCCACCAAGCCTTTGATCCGGTCGGCTTCTGTGTAAGCGTCGTCTTGGACAAAGTAGAACCAGTCATATTCCTTGATGTAATGTTCAAAAATGTATCTGATGGTCTGAAACATGTTCCATATAAGTCTGTCGTCTCCATGAGAAACAACAAACATGCCATGAGGGACTTTGCGGCTGCGCGAACCCGTAAAGAAAACCACGATGTCCAAGTGATGGCTAATGGTGCGATTGACGGCTACGGCCAGAGTGTTGATGGTGTTTTTAGTTGTCAGAACCCCGACAAACAGACGCTCTCGCATCCCCAACTCTGTGCTGATGTATTTCGCCCTAAAAACAAGACAAAAAAGTTTAAAAAGTCACAAAGCTGCAAAACTATTTCTGCTCTGATGGAAATTAACAAAACAGCACCAGGAAACCTTTCTGAATTGCATTAAAAGACTTCAGAGTTTAATTTTATAACCAAACTAGAAATTAACAGGTAAAAAGTCACACCTATTCTAATGAAAACCCTCTTTTAAACATTATGACAGGGGCTAACTAGTACAACTCACAGGAAATATAAACATGAATAGACTTGCATTGTGATTCAGCACAACCTACAAACCAAGTCAACTTTCACTTCCTTATTACAACACGCATGACATTAATCATTTAATAAATTACAACTGTAGTAATGCGTTAACAACAAACCCTACCATCAAGTAAACTACAAAATACATCCAGACTGCATCATATAGACAGTATGACTCTGAGCGTTCCCCTATGGGACTCCG
>JBAMHX010000014.1:19853777-19864039 GCA_037177515.1 Pseudomugil tenellus | reverse complement strand
TATATATGTATAAAATTGTTAGTGCACAAACCACTGGATAGCAACACTTCTCCTTAAAGTAAACTGAGGCTAAATTCAGACACTTTTGGTGCGAGACTTCACATCCAAACCAGGTTTCCAACCACAAATTCTGGGATATATTTATCCTTTTTCTATAAGTTAGACATCCTTCAGTTTGTCGGCATACAGTAGCACCTTGTCAGGATTTAGTTCTACTCTGTTCAGAATAAGCAAGTAGAAACCATCTGAGGAAGGCAGAGACTAAACTTTACATGTAATCAGACTTTATGAAGCCATTTGACTGTGGAAAATAACTTTAGAAGGATTAATTACTACTAATTTGTTACATTGATCATGTGTTCATTTTAAAATGTCATAGGTACAAAGCTTGTGACACCTGTACACCTGCTTTCTGTGAGGAAAACAAGGATTGATTCAATTATCATCAGCAAGCCATCATTTATAGAGGCTTACACAGCCGCCCTCTGTGCTGTGGCAGCGGGGTATAATAACGTGACCTTTATTGTCAGCCTAAAGAATGTCTTCACAAGTTGCAGTGAAAAAGTGAGTCAAAACTTACCGAAAAACTTTCTTTGGAGCACTAGGTTGGGCTTGTTTGTATGGGACTATTTTTGGCTGAAAATCCTCTTCGGACTCCACATCACTGAGAGTGGAAATAGAGTTGGGTTTTCTGGCTCCTTGGAGCAGTCCATCCTGACCTGAAGTCACATCTTCACCTAATTTACTATCAAGAGGACACGCTTCTTCCGTCCAGCTTACACTCAGTAAACTCAATGTGAACCCTAAAGAAATGCCGATTACCACCGGGCCGAGTGACCGCAGGACAGAAATAAACACTGAAAATCTCATTTTAAGCGTCGGCTCCCTCTGTCTCACAGTCCTGCGCTTCGGGTCGCTTCCGAGGCGCTGAAACGGTGCTTCTCGTACGGGACAGCTCAACTATTCATCAAGTCTGAGATGGGGCAGTAGTACCCAAATCCAGCTCATGGAAAAGATGCAGCTTCTTCCTTAAATTTTACGCAGGGCTCTTACGTGTCAGTCTAGCCGCTACCTGGCTCCTCCTCCTCCTCCTGGTGTTAGCATCAGGGGCGGGGCTGCGATGGGCGGAGGGATATCCGGCGTGAGCAGGCCACGAATAACAGGTAACGGTTGATCTAAGAAAGTGTGGGTTAGCTACAGGTGGTGGTTTGTCACTACAAACCAGTTACTTCATTTCTTTACCAATTTAGCTTTTTTTTGTCTAACCAATGCAAAATTAAATAGATAAAACAGCATTTTGTCTATTAAATTCTATTAACTTGCATTAATGTTACTATTTCAATGAATTGTCGTTTAAATGAGTGTAAAAATAGAGCCAGTCTCTATTTTTCACCTTGAATTATGAGAAAATACATATTTCTCCTGATCTATACATAATTGTACGTACATTGAGAAATTGGGAATAAAATAAACGTATTAAAACAGTATTCTACCAGCAGTGTGTTGTTTGTTTATTTCATTCATTTTAGCTTTGTTTATCTAAAATGTTTGTTGTGT
Organism: Pseudomugil tenellus; assembly: GCA_037177515.1. NCBI lineage: Eukaryota > Metazoa > Chordata > Actinopteri > Atheriniformes > Pseudomugilidae > Pseudomugil > Pseudomugil tenellus. The sequence goes on along the minus strand of JBAMHX010000014.1, from coordinate 19,862,482 downwards.
ACAATAAGTAAAATTGTAAGTTTAGATTTATAAAAATCTAAACTTAAACTGCTAAATGAAACTGAAGATAAAAAAGAAATAGAATTCAGCACGTTAAACTTACTCAACACTTTATTGCTTTTGTTAGGTAGCTCTTTAAAAATTAACTGGGTATTCACAATGATTAACTTTTACAGTAAATGTCATATCTCTCTCTCCCTCTATATAGATATATATAGATATATACTACAAATATGAACACATTCATGGATCATTGGCAAGGTGTATCACTGAATGCATCTGCAGGCTCCTTCCTTTTCTGACTGTGAGCTGTAGCTTTAATAGACCAACCAGAGCTGCTCAACACTGTCAAGGATTATTATCCTGTACTGTCGTCATAAACCTTAAATGCAATCCTTCAATCCGCTTGAACTGTAATACAGACTCCCTAAATGCATTTAAGCACTGTCAAACTGGTTACAGATTATGGCCCAATCTAAAAAAAATCTTTATCTACACAGAATATTTTAGAGATTTATCCAGATTTTGAGATAATTACAAAACTGACATACATCAATTCTCAGCTTCCTGCTAGAACACAGTTAATAATAAGCCGCAATAAAAGTTGCCATTCTGTTTCAGACCTTGCCCTCTGCAGCTGCTCCGAATGCGCTTTATGATTAGTTTCCAGCTCATCCACCTGGTCTGAACTCTCCTCTATGTGGCCTCTATGCTCCTCACCCAGGTGCGAGGGGCAACAGGCTTTGTGGTCTGCTCAGCCGACCTGTCAGCTGCAACTTTTTAATGCTTCTTGCAACATCTCACATACCGTCTTTTCTTTCCCAGAGTCCCAGAATCAACTGCAGAAGAAAAGAAATCATCAGTGTTTGATTATGAGCCACCAGATTGCTTCGTTCCGGGCCAGCTTGTTTTTAAGTTAAAGAGACTTTTTTTATTCTGTGGGTAGCTGTTTAAACAAGCTGAAGGGCCTGATGTGAAGCAGTGTTGTCTCTGCCCTGGTGAGATTGTGCAGAGTGCTATGAGCTGGGGAACTATTTCCTCTGTACACAATCATCTCGTGAAATCCCAGCTGTGCACATAAAAGTATTTGAGTTTTAGACAAAGACCCATAAGGACACCCATATTGCTTTAAAGAGATAGGCTTATTTGCTTGTATAAATCCAAGTTTACGTGGATTAAATGGTTCTTTTCTTTGTATCACCTCATGACTAATGTTTTTCTTTTATTCAGGAGTATACATATACAAACATAAAATGTTTCCTTCAGTACATTGCAACTGTCCCTTTCCAGATTAGCTCAAAGTGAATCTTTACTCTCTTCTGCTCTCTAGTGGGAACCAAAACTAATGCAACAGGAATAAAGAAAATATTTATAAAGTGAGCAGATATGACTAAAGATCAGGTCATCCTTCCCAGTATTTATTATTTGTTTTAGGAAATGTAAATGTACTCTCTAAAAACTCATTTTTAGTTGTTTTATTGCCCCTGTTAATCTTTTCTAGTATATTAAGAAACAATTAAAAAATAAGTGTATCATTGTGGATTAGATTTATGGATATAGATCACAAACAGGTTTGAACAAGTTTTAAATATCTGCATAGATGGAGCAGTTTTAAAATATCAGCCAATCATCTGGGGTTGGTGTTAGATTACATCGGTTTTAGAGCCACTGCTTTGAGATTAGCCAAGTAATGATCTGGAGTTTCTGTCTAAATGAGAACAAGCTGCACAGGAAGTCAGTGTTTTATGTCTTACACAAGACCACTGACGTATGAAGGGACAGAGGATCAAACCAACAACCTTCCAACTGGAATACTCCATCCGCAGCCCCGATTGATCAGGAACCATGCTGAGTTTAAAGATGGTAGTCCACAAAAAAACAGATGACATTACTGTGATTTTTTCTGTGTTATATGCTAATATTTCTTCACCAAAAAAAACTAGAATTTTTTTTAATTTCCCCCATTGAGTTAAATGTCAAATATCTGCATTTATTCCTGGGGTAGTGCAAATGGTATCCACCAGGGGGCAGAAAACAAGTCTCAGATTGTATATAACAGGGTTTGATTTTACCATAAAGTAATACTGCAGCTCTTAGACAATCTATGTATCAGATATGATGCATTATTGGTTTAGCAGATATGCAAGGCGTTTTGAATAGGGAATATATAAAGTCAGATGGACTGGAAACCTGCCCAGGTGGTAACTCTCCACTTACCTCGTAACCACTACGACATATGGCTCCAGCTCCCCCACAACCCTTACTGAGAAGAGGTGGATTATAAAAAAGATGGATGGATGGTTTCCGTCATCCTTTGCTAGTTCATTGAGTCGGATTATATATTGTCTTCCAAGTTGTGTTCATTTTAGGTTTTTAGTTTGTAATTAAAAGTCATTCTTGCATCCTGTGTGTCTCTTGAACTGGCAGCTGGGTCCACACTACGTCACACTGTGACACTACGCGGCACGTTCAGGCTGTTTTGGGGTTTTGTTCTGACCTCCATGACTCATCCATTCCCACAGGGAGTGTATCCATGAATGAAGTCCGCATTAAAAAGGATTGATTTAAGTGCTAAGTATGTTAAATCACCATCCAGTCCCAATACTGCTAATATCTCAGTCTATGTATCATCATTTCGGTCGCTGTCTTTGTGAAAAGGATCTGCAGTGTTGGATAAAATATTGTGATTGTCCGTTCCATGATAAATGGCTTGTTTTTGGGACGCATCTGACATAGACCGTAGCTGTGATTAACTCAGGAGGCCGCAATGCATGCATAAAATTAATATTGAGCCTTTTATACCCAATCATGACACTCATTAGAAAAAACTATTGTTTGTATACTGTATTCAAGTGAATAGTTAAACGAGTTGCAAGTAATTGTATTCTGTTTTAATTGCAACTCAGTTTAAACTGGGATTTTTAAAAATTAAATTTATGCATGAAAATGTGAATCATGTTGCCTAGGTTTCTATCTTGCCTATGGCCATATCTGACCCCAGCTAAGTTATCCAGCCGGCATTGTTTTACTGTCCAACAGATAAACCTGGAAAATGCTTTGTGCCAACATGACATTAAAAACATATTTATATTTTACTTTTTTTTTCCCCTTTCTCACCTTGATCAGAAACAAATAGGTGGAAAAGTGATCCCAGAAGTATGTGTGCTTATTTCATTTTGTTTATAGCTAAGCTATACTTATTAGAAATTCCAAAGGGATCACAGTCCTTTCCTTTAAACCAGAAAATACAACTTTGATTGTGCCATTTATATCATTCAATTTGCCACAGACTGCTCACAATATCACTTACATTGCTATCCTAAGTAACAAAATGCAATGCTCAAATAACAAAAATTACATTCCTCGCAATCCTTTGATTGCCAAACACAGTTTATCTTGTTAGTATAGAACAAAACCAACCTTTCAGACCTTTGTTTCTGAATAAATCCAAGTGTCCATGTCCCTGTGTTCATCCTTTCCATAAAAAGGTCAATTAATGTAATTTTGCTTCTATAATACTACCATGGCTCCCCCATTAGTATCTCTTTAGGTTTTCCGGTATGACAGCATGCCAACTGACTGTTTTCATAGCAGGTCAGACACTAACAAATAAATAGTACTTCACCACAACTTTGAAAAAGAAAATATGCATTCTGTTCTCAAAAAATATTCTAATTTGACTTGTTTCTACTGCTCAGAAAGCAAAAAAGTACCTCATTTCCAAATGTCTGCAAACCCACACGTAACCCTGCTGGAAAGTGCCAATTTCCCAAATGATACCTCTGTGCTCCTTCAGGGGATTAGAATAAGTGTTCAGCAGTTATATGCACATTAACAGAAAGCAGAGCAAAAGAAAGATTGTTTTTTCATAATCCTCATGCCACAGTGGTGTGCCTGAAATTAAGTCAACTCAGTCTGCAGCAGAACTAATCATAACACCACAGGCACTGTGACCACGTAGATTCAGATTACTTTTATTGATCCCTCACTCAACTACATCCACACCAAATAAACCGTCATCATAAGAAAAAAAGCAACGGTGTATATCGGTTCCACTCCAAAGAAGCAAAAAGATCATGAAACCAGAAATACATCTGTAAAATAATAGTAGCTACGTGGAAATGAATTAAAGTTCAAATTAAAATATCACTTAATTAAAAGATTTCTGTCAGAATGCAGTAGCTGGATGAGTGAAGGAATGAAAAACTTGTAGAACAAATTTCACCTGAAGGACCAAGTTACCAGCAACAAGAAAACATTTGTTGTCTAATGATAACCTTTTTTTGTTTCTTTTTGCCTGAGACTCACAGATGTTATTCAAGCCTCTCTGTTTGACTCCAATTGTCTTTAAATATTTAAAGTCAATGCTTTTAGATCCTGAAAATGTTGTTTTGGCTGTTTCTAACATTAACAGAAAGTCTGTAAAACTATGAGATAAAAAAAAGTTACATAACATTAAATGTATGAGTGGAAATTGCATAAAAATTGACCTAGAACCATTAAAAGGCTCCCACTTCTTCCGTGAAATACATTTTGTGACTTATTTGAATCACCAATGCTCACCAAATGTTCACACCAAATTTGAATTTTGAATCAAGCTCAAAAACCTGGTTATCTTCATTATGAGTTATTCTTACTTTGTTCACCACTGTGTTTGTAATCAATTATGATATCTTTTCTTTTTGTTATGCATATCCCGGTAGTTATGACAGATTAATTCAAAGCAGAACCAAATTCAGGACCTAATATCAGACAGGTGTATTAGTGGTCATTTAAGGTCTTCAGAGAATTTAACCAAATATCTGTTTTCCTAAAATGATATACAGAAAAAACAGCAGTGACAACACACAACTCTGTGGTGAACCAGTGTGACAGAATGTGCCAGACGCCCCCCTCAAAAAAAAGTTTGTTCGAGACCACCAACAGACCTGTTGATTCCTATCAGTGAAGATGGGTATTGTTTTATATTCTGTCTTTATAAGCCATTTCTTTTCAAGAGAAACAATCTTTGTGTTGAAAAAATATATTAATTATTTTACATAACTACAATACAAAGACCACGAATTACAATAGAATTAAAACAGTCATTCGATGCAACGGCTCTAACAGCCTCTTTATTTTCCCATTTTCTTGCTATCCATTGAACGTAGCACTTTAGGTGTCCTTTCTTGTGCCAGAAGAAAAATTGTAAACGTTCCAATCAGAAACGCCGCTTCTGCCCTTCAATGCAGGACTTGCGCTTCATTTGCTAACTTACAGTGTGCGAGAGCGGCACACCCTTTAATGTACGTTTCAGGATAAATTTGTTCACTGTCTCCGTTCAGTAATTTACACGTAAACTGCAGCAATGGAGTGTCGCGTGCTGTCCATTCAAAGTCATGTTGTCAGGGGTTACGTAGGGAACAAGTCGGCAACGTTTCCGCTGCAGGTGAGTAGAATGCATTTTATGTTTTGATGGCTAGTTTACAGTAGGCCAGTGTTATGTAAAGATGGAGAAAAACGGGCAGAAACCATAATAAAAATATTGCAAAAGATCTGTAGGGTTTCCAAAGCAACTTCCCGATATGTCAATGAAACTAGGGATCCGTGAAACGCCACATTTGTCCTCCATTTCTACAGCGACGATTGAGTCACATCTTTTTAAAACTTTATGCCCAATTCTACAAAGAAAAAAACTTAACGTGCCCTGAATGCAATTACAATTTCACTGACATTCAGAGTGAAGTCACTGGTGTTTTGACTAGTCATGCCAGCATACTGACACATTTAGCTACAGGTATGCAATACTTCTAGAAAAGTTGCACGTGTTGCTGAGATGCTTCTTCATTTCCTTACAACGCTTAGGCGAGCATTCACTGCTTCTGCGCCAGGACTACATTTAGCAATAACGGTATGTTGTCATTTTACTTACGGGAATTAGCTTTATACACAGCTTCACCACTTCCTGAACTTAATACAACTCTTCTTCACTGGATGAACTGATTAACCCAGGTGTATCTGGCCATTACTGATGTGGTTACTGAGGTCAGACACACCTGGATTAATCAGTTCATCCAGTATTAAAAGCCAGGAAACAAGGAGTTGTGGAGCATAAAGCCAGTTGCAGATTGGTGGTATGGAAAGTTGAACAGCTGAAACCAGGCATGATTATGTCATGTATCCTGTTACTTAAGCAGAAAACAGTGCCCCATTCACATGGAATAAAGAGTCACTGATTGGGTTGATGGGGGAGAAATTATGTGAATGTGAACTTACTGAAACACTTTTAACACTCCTTGTTTGTTTGATTACCTAACTACATGTAATTTCTGAATTGTTAATAAGAAGAGTGCAGTAAAGCTTTTTTTTTATTTAACCTGCCTTTACATTGTTGTTAAAGTTTGTTTTTGCAGCTGTTTTATTTCTCTGTTATCAGGTACTGGGCTTTGAAGTGGACTCCATCAACTCTGTGCAGTTCTCCAATCACACAGGTTGGCTGGGGGGGTTTCCATCTCGTCATTTAAATGTGTTAGATTTGAGGCTGACTTAAAAATTTGTGTAAAAAGACTAATTGTTTCCATTATTTGAGTGAGTCCGTCTACCTGCCAGTGTGTGATGTTGTACTAACAAGTTATCACAGTAGCTCAGAAAGTGATAAGTCTAAAAGATCTCCTTTTTTCCATGTTTATTCTCATTAAAAAAAATCCCATTTTGAGAATATGCAACTTGGTGCCATTTACCACTTATTGCTGTAGGTGCATCTTTTTAAAGAGCGTTTTCAGGCTAGGGATGTAAATGGAACTTGGTCCGCTTTCTTAGAATAAATTTATTATACAAAAAAAGAGATTAATTTGAGAGCGAAAACCCACACACTGAGCCTCCTATTCATTACTTTCTCCTCCACAGTACTTGTGTAATTTAAATGATTGTGAGCATCAATATCCACTAAGTCATCACATGTTTATATTAAGTATAGAAAACTTTCACATCGCAGCCAAACTCCTCATGCAGTAAAATGATTTACTTATTTAAACTTGTTAGTGAAATAAATAATAAAAATAATAACTTTAGATGTATTCTATATACATGTTTTATGTGATTCTGGTGAAACAGGTGTGTTTATGTGAAACAGGTGGACTCGTACAGTTTAATTGAAGACTTGAAGTTAATATGTATCGAACGCTCCTTCACCTCATAGTTAACTCACTACAAGAATAGACGTGAAAGTTAGACTTTGTTATGTGATGTAAACACTTTATTGCACATTAAATTCTTACACAATTAAATTGAAAATGAGAACAAAACTTAAAGTTAATATGGGATTAGGTCATAAATCTATCAAGAACTGTATTTGAGTAAATTAAGTTTGAAAGTAAATACATTATGACCCAGATTTCTCATATAAATGATCTATGATTCCTGCTCTGTGTGGGCTGGACTTGGGACTTGTTTTCAAAGAAAGTGTGCAGATTGTCTGGTGATGTCAAAAAGATAAGTATGAAGACTTAAAGGAATCACTGAAAGCCATTAATGTTTCCAAAAAGCCACCAAAGAGAAGATCCCTCATTTAAATGTGATCAAACTCAACATGCATTCAGTTAATTCCCCAAAACACACACACACACACACACACACAACTAAAGATTTTTATCAGTCAGATGAATGATTGTCTAGATCTGCAATGATAGACACCAACACGATGTGTATTGGACAGGTTGCCATTTAAAGCCATTTACCCATTTTGAAGGAATCTATTGATTCCTAAAATATGTCTAAACTAAGTATCTACAATGTGCTTTTACTTTCAAATAGAAATGTCATCATACTGAGATTAATTTAATTTAGCTGATTTGGGGTTGATTTAGAAAAGGCCTTCTGAGTTTTCTCAAGTTATTGGTTGTTAATTTTAAAAAAATAAAAATGTTTTTTTTTTTAATGTATTGGACAAAAAATGAGTTCATTCTTATTCCACGGATATCTGGTATCACCGCAACACTGTCAGAAAGCAGAAACACTTCTAACTGCCCCATTAGGAAAACAATAACACAGTGAAACCAGTGGGGGGGCTAAAGACACATGCAGAGATGATGGGATTATCATGTTGGGTTCATGTGTTAAAGTATGTGAAGAATGTGCTTCCACCACAGGGGCAGCAGACATTTACAAAGCAATCATTGAATCACTTCAAACTTCTGCTCTTTGGAAAGAAGAGACTAATTAGTTTAGAAGATTTGGGAGAAATGACAAAAGCGTGAGACTATTATTCTGTGTGTCGTTTCAAAAGCGTCGTTTAACATTTATATTCCTAAATGTCTGCATACTATGGTGGCAGCGGTAGTGTACACCCCCCCAGTAAGAACACCACATGCTTCTACTTTGCTGCCAGCCTTCGTCAGGAGGTGCACGGAGGGTAAAACCCGATCCTACACCGTGCCGAAATGCACTTGTCTGTTTTGTGTCCAGTTATTTGCAGTCAGAACAACTTCTGTGGGTTTTTTGGGTTAAGGGTGAAAGGGAGACAAAGAAAAGAGGGAGCTGGCAGCTAGGATACAGGGTTACTATTCAGTCTGTGGAGCCTTCTCCTGGCCCTCAGCACAACAAATAGGTGGGGGGAGTGTGTGTGTGTGTGGGGGGGGGGGGGGGGGGGGGAAACCAACAAGGGAAAACACCCCCTTAGGAACCTCCCACAAACCCCCCGCCCCAAAAAAAGGGTTTTTTTGTTTCAA
>JBAMHX010000014.1:19842792-19853767 GCA_037177515.1 Pseudomugil tenellus | reverse complement strand
CCCCCCCCCCCTCCCCCCCCCCCCCCCCCCCCCCCCTCCCCCCCCCCCCCCCCCCTCCCCCCCTCCCCCCCCCCTCCGTAGACTGACGAGGGAAAACATGCATTTAGGAGAATTACACAACGGCACCGATGCAGAAAAAGGGCTTTATTAGTTTAAAAGCAGTAATTATTTGTGCTGCAGTTACTCATCACTCCTGAACATTTAAATTGACTGAATTTCCTTTATATTATCTTTTCTGTGTTGCATGAGAATGAAAGAGCGTGCTTTTATTTCATTCAACATTTAAACTGCACCATGACGCGGTCCCATTTACTCTGTTCTCAGGCTACGCCCACTGGAAGGGACAAGTACTGACCGCAGAGGAGCTCAACGTGTTGTATGAGGGCATCAAGCTCAATAAGGTTAACCACTATGACTACATTCTTACAGGTGAGTTTAGGTTAGATGTATAAGAGTAATTTTATCCAACATGTGGACATCAGTTCTGCAAGTTTTAAAGGTTTCTAAACTTCATGGATTATTTAGCAGCTGCGGTTGGCTTGAAGCCCTTGTGTTGGTTCAGTATTTCTTGACTTCTGATTCTGTAAACCACCAGTTTTTATCATCCAGACTCAGTCAGTTTAATATCTATAAACATGCACTTGCATAGTTCATGTCATGCTTATAACATTAGAGACATCAAGCGTTGGTGGTTGGCATTAAATCTTATTCTACTTCGGATTGTGATGCTGGCTTTCCGCAAGGGATGAGCCTCGAAGCAGTCTTCTTCAATTTATGCATTAATTATTTACCAATCTTATATAATATTTATCTATAGATGTACGCAGATGATGCTGTGATCTATACTTAAAAAAAGATGCCCATTAAGCTCATGGTCTCCTTACAGAAGTGTGATCCTCTCTTGGCTAATGTTTATTGTATTATATTGTTTGTTTGATTGATTTTTGCTAAATTAGCCTCAGGGTATTATCCAGTTTGTTTATATTATCTTTCAATAAATCAAACTTTATTTATAAAGCACCTTTCATACAACAAAAAATGTAGCGCAGAGCGCGTCACAATAAAAGCAAAAACACAAAAAAAGCCTTTTTACCCAATAAATCCCCCAGATTGAGGACCCATGAAAGCAATACGTACACAACATACAACTCACAGATGATAACAGCAACAGGTGTAGACATAAAATTATGCCTCAGGAGGCGTCGTCCCAACCTCCATAAACGGTATCAGGAAGCGGAGACACTGGAAAAATAAGATAATTAATCAAACTTTTCGTTAACTTACACTGTCTTGTCCGCATAAATAAAATTGAAATTGCTTGTTGTCAAAGACCGGATGATATGAAAACAGTGAATCAGGGAGCTGTTCAGGATCCAAAACATGATCAAATCATTAGCAACTCGTTTATGATGCAAAAAAAAGTTAATTTTCACTAGTTTCATGATGCCAGAGGTGAAACACTAGTCACTCTAAATTACAGCAATGTCCATGAAACACACACACTTCTACTGCTGTTTGATTTTCTCTCTTTTTTTTGTCCCTTAGGGTACAGCAGGGACACGTCCTTCTTAGAGACGGTGGTTGATATTATCCAGGAGCTGAAGAACGCCAATCCCAGCTTGGTATATGGTAGGTGTTGGATTAGAGTTTCATTTTGAAATAATAAAAAGATTAGCATTAGGTGTTACCTCCCATATTATAGGCCAATATGGACATTAAAATGTAATATTGGAAAATATCTATTATTTTTCATGACTTCTTTTACAAAACATACACACATTATAAATCAGACTCTTCAGCTGAGTCTCCTAAAAAATAAACAAAATACATAAGATGTCATATAGTTTTTAAAGATCTGTTTGTTTGTTTGTTTGGCTCAACTTGCAATAAATCTTGTGGAGTAACATCATCAAATGGCTTCATAAGTAATTATTATCATAAGGAAGGTAATTATTTCAATATGTTTGCAGACATCAAATTTACTTTTAAGACTTAAATAAAATTGGAATATTGTTTTTTTTAAAAGCTAATATCAAACATCTGTAATTAAATGTATTTGCAAATCTTAACTTTAAGTTTTTCCCCCTCGCAGTCTGTGATCCTGTTATGGGAGACCAAGGTGCTATGGTAACCATCTTACATTAAACTCCATGTATTTATGTATTTAATTAAAATAAACCTGCATATATAACCTATTTCTAGTTCTGATTCACATATTTAACATTTAAACAGCATAAATTGTATTCAGTTATTTGTTAATATTAAATATTTCTTAAAACAGTTTGATATGTTGTTAAAGTAGTTGTTTAAATGGAGGAAATGCTTCTTGTTCCAGTATGTTCCAGAAAATCTGCTGCCAGTCTACAAGAACAAAGTAGTGCCTTTGGCTGACATTCTCACTCCCAACCAGTTTGAAGCAGAGTGAGTGCATTTTAAAAGGTTTCTAAAGAAAAGCATGAAAGAAATATTAGTTCAGAAGGAAATAATGTGGAAAATCTTATGCTTGGGTTTTCTCTAGGTTGTTAACTGGTAGGAAAATTAACACAGAGAACGATGCTGTCGAGGTGCGTATGAGAAACAGTTCCTGTTGCTGCATTTAGATGTGAAATTATGCTCGAGTAGATAAAGTCTCATCTTTTCTTTTAGGTAATGGATTTGCTCCATGAAATGGGTCCAGAGACAGTGGTCCTTACTAGTACAGACCTGCCTTCGCAACGTGGGGACCAGTTCCTGGTGGCGCTCGGTAGCCAAAAAATAAGTAAAGTACCAAGTTTTCTTCACACAGGATGACATCATCCCTTTTATATAAACACTGACAGTTTGGCATTTGCTTTAGCTTGACTTGAACTCAGTGTGAGAGTAGTTGAACAACACCAGCTGCAACTCTGTAGGTAAACAGGAACATTTATGGTATTTAATGTGGATATTCTCTTTTAAGGTCATTGAACTTGTGAGGTTTAGAGTCTTTGGTTATTCTGTATCTTTTTCTTCTGCAGAGAAACCAGATGGGACCAGCACCAGCCAAAAAATCTGCCTGGACATCCCAAAAGTTGATGCTGTGTTTGTGGGGACTGGGGACCTGTTTGCAGCCATGCTGTTAGCCTGGACTCACCACCACCCTAAGGACCTAAAGGTTGGTGCCACATGTGCATTTTTAGAGAAAATGTAATAAAATGCTTCTGTATCTAAATATGTTGTTACTCTTCCTTTTTCCTCACAGACTGCCTGTGAGAAAACAGTTTCGGTCATGCACCATGTCATTAAGAGGACCATCACTTATGCCAATGGTAGGGTCTGTGTCTGTTTGTGCATCATGAGAACTCATTATTTTTGCTTTAAGTTTATTTCCTAAACAAGGACATTTTCTTCCTTCCGGTTAGAAAAGTGAGTAATATAGTAAATAATTGTGTGTCCTTAGTGCTGGTGTTTCACAGAAATGGCTGAGCTTCAGTGCAAAAAGAAGTCAACATGTAATCTCATGTTTGCTCTTCATATAGTAACCTGAAGTGAACTGAACTCAAATAAATAAATAAACCTTTTTTTTCTTGACTTTAAGACATGGCTGGCCCTGGAAAGAAGCCAAATCCTGCACAGCTTGAGCTGAGGATGGTCCAGAGCAAAGGCGACATTGAGAGTCCTTCCATTGTAGTGGAAGCTAAGGTTCTACAAAACCCATTGCACTGAAAACTGCAAACTTTCTGGGAACATTCACATTGTGTTTGTCCAAATCAGCCGGACACCGGTAGGATTTTTCACATGAAAGACAATCTCATGTCTCTGCCTTACATAACCTCTGAGGAAGGATAACCATGTATTAGTAGTGGTCAGCAGGATGTGTTGTTTTCAATCTGCTCAAAAACAAACTGGTATCACTGCCGCACATGTCTGTAGACATCATCTGCCCTTTATCCAAAACAAACAGAAAAAAGACAGCGGCGTTGGTTTATATTCACTGTTTTAACCCAAATCATTCCAGTCCCCTGAAAGGAATGACCATGCGTCTGCTTGTTGTGGCTGCAGTCAGTCAGAAGGAGTCACACATACTCTGTGTACTGGCATCAACACATGCTGTGTTACATCAGAAAGCATAGTGCAGAAGATTCGTGCATATTTTTTTCTGAAATGATTTTCATAAAACCTTACGAACGCATGCTTTGTGCTCCAAAAGCACTGGGGTGTTTTTCTCACTTTAATAAGTGTTACCACCTCACACATGATTAATGCTGAGACATGTAATTCTATCAACATCTTATGCAATTGATCCATGGTCTGGTTTTATTTCTCCTAGATGATTTCACTGTTTTTATTTTAGAGAAATTGCAACGGTACTAATTATTATGATAATAATAGCTTACATAACAAAATGTTAATTAATTTTCTTTTTAAAATCATTTTGTTTTTTATAATTATGCAATGTTTTCTTGAACTAGCAGGTGTGTAACATGTTAGTTTCATCTCTTGAACATCTCAAATTGAGGTATTTGCACAGATAATATTTAATATAATTGCTGATGGTCACTATTTCATTTTTGATTGTTGTCATATCTCAAGTCTCTACAAGAGACACCGCTGTGTAGCCTTAACAGGGTTAGAAATGCAAAACATTGGTTGTTAATGTTTTTGCGCTCTGATAGCAGATCCCCACATAGTATTAGAGGGTCAAGTGCCAAACTTTGGCCTACTTCTCTGTTACAGAGCATAATATGAACAGAAATGTTAATAAATGACTAATCTTTTACTGACACTGTTATTTTTGCTGTGTTTTCATTGTCTTTATTTCAACCCATGTCACGTTTTGAGATGCATCTTCAAAAGAAAAGATTTGCATTTTTTTTAAAACTTTTATAAGATTTAACAGTTACTAAATGTAAGTCTGGATGATGCAGGCAAGAGTCATTGTTCAAGTGTTCACATGATGGATGGAGTTGAGGTTATTCTAATACATCTGCATGCAAATGAGAAATCTTTGAAGCGATGAATAGAGTTATAGGAGTAAAGTTTTTAACTTTACATTCGGCCATCATTTAGACAAAATTTACAGAATCAACATGTACCAAATGTATTATATCTGTATTTAAAAATATTGTATTTTAAAAAGGCAAAGAAAGGTAGACAACAAAGTCTCTGTTATGCCAGATGCCTACTTCATTGTGTGATTAGGGTTGGGTGACAGCGCTAATCCCCAGTAAGAAGAGCCAGCATTAGCCCAGATAACCAGACAGCCCAGTGTGTGTGACCAACTGCAGCCTTAATACAGCAACTGAAGTTAGGACTTAATAAATAGTTTGAGGTTAACATTCAGGTGGTATTTTGTTCAAGAAAATTGTTCATGTTTTATAATCTGTTCAGTCAGGTGAAAAATGCAATATGGCTTCAGCAAGATATCTGTCCCAGATGGCCACAGAGGAAGTGTCTCAGCAAGAAGTAACCTGCAGGTTTAGACGCAGCTCCACGTATCCACCAGCAGGGGGCAGGAGAGCGGAGACTGTCTGAGCCTGATGTCATCATACAGGCCGCAGAGTGAGCGATGAAAAGCTGGAGTTCATCCATTTAATGTACTAATATCTAAAAATAAAGTAGTTTCTCTTGATTTTCTAAATCCTAACGTTTGTAATAGAGTTAAAAATAAAAGTTGGAGTAATATGTCTCTTTAAAAATACCAATAAGAAAATAATTGGCAACAATTATACATTTTCTTTGTCACAAGAATAAAACACTTAAAAGAATTAAAATAAAATTAAATTAGAAATTAAAGTTAAATAAAGGCCAAGTGTTTAAATCTATTGTGTTGAGTAGAAAGTATGCTACAACATATTAGGAGACGTACAAATCTGACTTTCATATTATTTTTTAAAAATAGGATGATAAAATAATAGTTTTCCTAATTTCATGTAATTGTAACTTATAGACAATAACTTAGAGAATAAATATTTAATTCCCCCTTCGTGATAAAGAAATATTTTCTCTCTTTAATTTGAGCACATGACAGAACATTTCAAGAATGAAGTGTTCTGTTTTACATTGTGTTCAGTGCTTTTTCCAATTTAATCAGTCAAATTAGTCAAAAACAACAGCTACCAACAAATGTGCACTGCGTTTACATGTAATATAAGTGGTATGGCTGTAGAGGTCCACCGTCTCGTGCTGATTGCATTTATCTGGAAATGAATGAGGGGCTAAACCGGATGTAGGACCTGCCACCTTCAGTTGAGATCGGAGGAAATGTGGGGCTTTAACCGACAAACAATAGCGCTCGTGCAAATCGCATTACCTTAAGTTTTATTGCATTTCACGAACCGGACGAAGCGAGGCTGCGGTCCTTGACAGATTATTTTGACGCCCCCGGAAGGCATAAAAACCTTTAAAATACACCTATTAAGTCGTTCTGAATCCCAAGTGAATCATCCTCAGGTAAGACTAGAGTACCGTTACTAAAACTGGATGCTAACGTGTGCGGGAAAGCTAGCATACTTCAGCCTCAATTCCCTGTTTACGTAAGAGTTAGTCAAGCTGGGGAAAGTTGTCTTTCGTGAGTAATAAAACAGTCCAGTAGATCAACTCCAGCTTTTCATTCAAGTCATTATTATCCTTGATATATTGAGTTGGCTATGTTAGCATGCTAACATTTACTGTTAGCAGCGCACGCTGCCCTAATGCTGCCCTACTCAGTGTTTGCAATGTTAGGTTCATGTAGACATGTCATCTAGTCTTCACTCATGCTTTGTTACACACAGGACTAGCTGGACAGGTGTGTATATTTTCCAAAGTATGCGCATGGCGAATGTTTGGTGTCTGCAACTTTAGGTTCACCGGGCAGCTAGCTTACTACACCGGCCGCAGTTAACCATGTGTGTATGAAGAGATAAGCTTTCTCGGTGTTTGGGAGTAAGAGATGTATTGTCTAGTTGGGTACTGAACATTTATTATTTTAGAAGTGTCGCATTGGTGCAAATAATCTTTCTGTTAATTAACAATTAAGCACTTTTATAGCGTTTGGCCCAGAATCAAAGTAATCAAAAACTAAAATAGCACAGTTAGGCATGTCAAATCTGATAAAAGGGTATTTCTGTGTTAATAAAAAATAATTTTAGCACTGTCGCTGTACGTCGTTAGCAGCAGCTGCCTTTTAGTTGACCTACGCACCGCTGTTACACGCATGGTTACACCACAGAGGTTACTGGAGTTCATTTAAGCGTTGGTCCACGAGCTAAAGCTAACTTCAGTCTCGCGACACAGTTGCAGAAGCGTCATTTGTAGCTTCTCTTGTATCCCTTTTCCTCGTCATGTTACTTTTTCATGCACTGTTAAACTCTGTTGTGATGATTACTTGTGATAACTCTGCACATTCATGTTCACGCCACACATGTTGCTAAAAGCGAATGCTATGAGGTGTATTCATCCAACAGTCGTGAAGCCACTTGTTTTTATTTATAATTAAAACTGTTGCATACGCTTTTCTAATATTATTAAAATAATATGTATTTTATGTTATGAAGTATTCTGAATGCACCCGAACAATCTTCAGTATTCCAGCCTGATGTGAAATGCTTCTTCTCAACAAGAAGGTATTTTACCATATGAAATACTTATTTGTTTGTTTACTGCTGCACTGTTCCTGACTAAAAGTTATCCAACTTATTCCATCCAAATTGTACTTGATACTTGGTAGTTTGTATAACCAAAAGCATTTTGCAGCAGTGTTTCTCAGTCCAGGTTTGATTTAGATGAATAAACATTCTCATCAAGTTTTTACAGCCTGTTAACAAGCCACTCTTTTAAAAATAGTTACTTCTCAAACATGCAATGCGGTGCGTACTGAAGACTAGAATTGAGAAATGCTGTTTTATATTGATTATCCATATTGGGCAAGGCAAATTTATTTGTAGAGCACAATTCAACACAGTGATTCAAAGTGCTTTACAGAAAAAATTTGAAACATTAAAACAGAAACTATGATGTAAAATTAAAACAAAGAAATGAAAAGGAAAAAATTAACATAATTGAAAACATAATCAATTCCAAAAATCAAGCTACAGAAATGCAGGTAAAACAGGAGGGTTTTTAATCTGGATTTAAATAAACTGAGTGTTTCAGCTGGTCTGAGGCGTTCTGGGAGTTTGTTCCAGACATGTGAATGCAGATTCTTCATGTCTCGTTCTGACTCTAGGAACTGATAAAAGACCAGATCCAGATGTCCTAAGTGGTCCGGTAGGTTCATACCGGGTCAAGAGGTCTCTGATGTATTTTGGAAACCATTTATAAACCAGTAACAGAACTTTAAAGTCTATCCTCTGGCGGACAGGAAGCAAGTGTAAAGACCTCAGAACTGGACTAATGTGGTCCACTTTCTTGGTCTTAGTGAGGACTCTAGCAGCAGAGTTCTGGATTAGCTGCAGGTGTCTCATTGATCTGAAACGAAGACGTGTAAAGACACTGTTAAAGTAATAACAGCAACTAAAAATGAAAGCATGGACTAGTTTTTCCAGGTCCTACTGAACATCAGATCTTTTATCCGTGATATATTCTTAGGTTGAGAGTACGATGATTTTATTATTCCCTTCATGGGTTTTTTTTTAAATTTAGGACTGAGTCCATCACTACACCCAAATTTCTGACCTTATTGGTGTTTTTTAGGTGTATAGAGTGAAGCTCTGTGACGACTTCTAATCGTTTCTCTTTGTCTCCAAAAACAATCACCTCAGTTTTGTTTTTGTTTAGCTGAAGAAAGTTTAGGCACATTCAGTCATTAATGTCCTCGGTGCATTTACTAAGATCTTGTACAGGACCTTGGTACCCTGGTGACGTTGTAATGTAGATCTGTGTGTCATCTGTGTATCTATGGTAACAAATCTTATTCTGTCTGACCTGCCCCATTAGGAGCATGTAGATGTTAAACAGAAGAGGTCCCAAGATGGAAACTTGGGGAACTCCACATGTAATTCTTGTTTGCTCGGATCTGATGTTACCTATTGACAGAAAATACATTCTGTTCTCTAAGTATGTTTTGAACCAATTTAGTACAGTGGCAGAGAGGCCCATCCAGTTCTCCAGGCGTTGGAGTAATATATTGTGGTCCTCTGTATCAAATGCAGGTCCAATAAAATAAGACAGTAATTTTTCCACCGTCTGTATGTAAATATGTCCTTAATGACTTTGGTGAGAGCAGTCTCAGTGCTGTGATGCTGACTAAAACCTGACTGGAAGACATCGTAGCTGTTGTTTTGAGTTAGAAAATCATTCAGCTTATTATAAACAGCTTTTTCAATGATCTTACTCGGAAATGGGAGATTTGAGATCGGCCTGTAGTTGTTCATTTGTGTCTCGTTTAGATTGTCCCTTTTTAGCAGAGGTTTGACAACAGTTGTTTCTGGAAAAACGCCGGGAAGACGCCTGACAAGTTTACAATCGGTAGCAGATCAGACTCCATGGTCATGGACTTTTTTGAAGAATCCTGTGGGCAGGATTTCCAAACAGCAGGAGGGAGAGTTCAGCTGGTGTAAAATATCCTCCAGATTTTTACTATTAATGGGATGAAATGGTGTCATGGTGTTTAAACTGGTTTTCAGGTGACACAGTATATTTACCGGACCTGCTTTTGAAGAAACAACTGCTTGTCTAATACTGTGAAGAATTAGCCAAACTCATTGCAGGCCTTGGTGGAATAAAGTTCAGGTGCTGCTGACATAGGAGGGTTTCAACTATAGCAAAAAAGACCCAAGCATTATGACAGTTTCTGCTATTCGCATGCTGTGGCTATGGTTGTTTTTATAGAAGCTGATGGTTCAGGATTGCATGAATATTTTATTTAAAATCAGAAAAAAAAAATCAATGACACACAACAAAGTATTGAGTTGTAGGTTCTTGTTATATCAAAAAAGCAAGACAGGCGGTAGAAAGATAACAAAGAACTCTCACATTCATAAATGATATATTACATCAATGTAATCCCACAACAGCTGCTTGTGTGTGATAGTACTGAACACAGATATCAACATTATCAATGTGTAATATCCAATGTCGTCTTAAACATTTATTTGATTAGCATCATTGGAAATATTTATAAACAAAAAGCCTCCTAAAGTTTGTTGTATGTGTTTTTATAGTCACCTTGTGTCAACATTAATTACATCTATAATTGTCAATCACACATGGTCAAGCAGGTCTCCTTTACTCTTATTGTGTTTGTAAGCTGCAAGAAGCCCTGGTCGAAATCAGTGTAGCAATTAAATGAATAAATCAACCATAGTTTAGGGAGATTTGTGAGAAAATACCATATGATGCCTTCATTACCATTGGCCTTTTTAACCTTTAATCTAACTCCTCACATAATCTCTGTTCTGTACCATTATTAGTACAGCAATAATTGCTGTTGCAAGCTTTTACCAACTATCTTCATCAACAAGGATGCTAATTGTTGCTCTGTATTAACAGAATTTTAGAAATTACTACATGCTTTTAAGTGAAATTTGTTTTCAAATTTAATTGGGGAAGCAGTTCAAGGTAGTGCCACAACATGCAAAGTGTGCAAAATAAGTACCCAGATGCACCTTGACATGCTTAATTCAGCATGTGGTTCAAAAATCAGTTGAAAGAAGTCATTAATTACTTTTTAATCTCTTATTGCATTCTAATTTATTTGATTGGTTTTTATTTTTGTTATTAATGGCTTTTGAATTTTCAAGTAAATAGAATGTATTTTAAGATTTGTAACTAAAGATTTGTACCAACACCACACATTACCACACACACTTCTCACATACATACACTTCATGTCAGTTTGCATTGTTAACAACCCCATTTAGATAGGACCATGTTGATTAGAGAGGTTTATTATTTGTCTTTATAAAAAAATTATAATACTTTTCCCATTGAGTGTTTGTGTTTTAACTTTTCTGCATGCTTAATGCATCTATCTATCTATCTATCTATCTATCTATCTATCTATCTATCTATCTATCTATCTATCTATCTATCT
>JBAMHX010000014.1:19819637-19840030 GCA_037177515.1 Pseudomugil tenellus | reverse complement strand
TGCTGAACAACTTTGCTTTGTCAAGAGGAACTATATGTATATATGAATATACAAAGTTCCTCTTGATGATCTGAATTTTTTATTTTAGTTACATCATCATTCGATTTCAATGCGCTGCTGGACCCGACCAGAGAGGACAGAAAAAGAACAAGTAGACAGGAGAAAGGGAGAAAACAAACAACACAGAAAGAAGACACAGATATACACAGCACAAAAGAGAATCGCAATCCAACCATACATACAAATTCATACATACACACATATACGCAGAATAAAAATTTGAGAACCATACATACGTACGAAAGATTAGTGCTAGCAGTGCCGTGATGCAAAACATACAAAGTGATTATTTATTATTATTATTATTATTATGATTCTTGCTCTGTTTTTATTCTTTTTTATTTCTGTTTCAACATCTGTAATGCTTTTAATGTTTTTATGTAAAGCACTTTGAACTGTTGTATACATGAAAGGTGATACACAAATAAACTTGCCTTGCCTAAATATCAGAGTCAAAGTGGAACTAATATAGTCAAAATCTTCTCACCATTACTGCGTCTGAGCTTTATAACCCCATACACGGCTCTGTTTGTTCTTTTACAGCTGCTTACAAACGACACAAAACAAAATAAAAATCAGATTGAGTAATCAATAGCCTCTGCTTTTTGGGATTCATTTGTTGATGACTTAACCAGTCATTAAACGTAACCTCCCATTCACTGTCACTGCATATGAGCAAAGGTCACACCTGAATGCATCTGTGCGTGTTCAGACTGGTAACCAGGCCTCTGGTTATGTATGAGACACTCAGACGTTATTTCAAAGCTTTCGAGGTATTTGACTTTGTTGTTGGCTTGTTGAGCGCCCTGAAGCGACTGAGCTGAACTTCGGTGGATTTTAATGTAAGGTTTTGCTTTCTTTGCACCCGGGCAGCTTCATCAGTGTTTGTATTGTTACGTGTAATAGAGATGGATCAGTGTTGCCGTCCTACATTTTATCTGACTATTTTGTAAGCTGTTTTATTTTCAGAACGCTTGATTTCAGAAATAAAAATATTGTTGCAGACTGGAGATGGAGGTGGGTGGAAGTGTTTTATTTCCTTGTGGTTTATAACAAACGCATATCAGTGCACTTTGTATCAGACAAGGATGTTTGAAGCAACAGCAGAACTTGTTTTAGACACTGAACAAGACTCTGAGCTGAAACGCGTGGGACACATGCAACCGTTGCACAATGCTTGTATATGTTCCTATGTGAAATGCAGGAAACTGTAGGCAACATGGTATATTTGTTGTGTTTCTGATAGTTTTGGCGAAGTATAGAGGCGATTGTACAAATGTTGCAAAGTCAGCAACTCATTATTTGCTGTTTGACTATTTGCACATTGTTTTTAAGAAAATGTTATTTGTGGTAGGAATCTCTTGTTGGCATGAACTTATTGTCTTAATATTTACGTTTGATTTACTGTTGTTGGATCATTTTTCATAAAATAGTTTTAAATCCATTTGTACAAAACCCAAGAAGGATAATGTAAAGCAATGTGTCGAGCGAAGCAAGTGGAGGTTTGCAGATGGTCCAGGTTGCAGATGGTCTTCAGAACGGCGTTAAAACGGGCTTGACCTACACACTAATGGGCTTTCGTGTCATTGAGGGAACAGTACATTTAGGACCTCTTGTTCTGTGTTCATGCTAATAAACAGTAATTGTGATTTTAAACAAATATTAATGTAAGGCGGTGTGATCCATTTGGTGTAGCTATAAACTGTTTCAACAACTTCCAGTTATATGGATGGGATTCAGATTCGGCCTACTTAGCATAAATGCACAGCCTGCCTGGACTTACTCTTCAGTTCGTTGCAGAGATTGTGGTCTGATAGTCACCCAGAGCTAAACTAGTTCACCTACAAAAGGAAAATGGAGCTTTTGTAAACCCAGGCAGCCCAATAGGGAGGCATCTGTGTAAACTCCTAGCAGAGCTTTATGGCCAGCTGTCCAAAAGACAGTCTTTTGTTTGTATTAATGCAAACATGAGAAACATAGCTAATCTTTTTATTTCATATTCTGCTTATTATTCAGATGGGCTCACTTTTGGAATAAAGTTTAAGTGGAGTGTGCACCAAGTATAATTCAGACATTTAATGGAGAAGACTTTCATAGATTAAAAAAAACAACCTTTGCTGTTCAGATCCAAATCAGCTAAACGGAAAAACATGTTCTTAAACTGTCACATTACCCTGCAAGACGTTTCTGAACTTGCCACCCACACCAGGCTGATCGAGTCGTTTCTAATCTCACTTCACTGCTGTCTTTATTTAGTGACATAATTCAAACTCTTGGGCGAAACACCCACATAAAATTAGGCGAGGACGCGTTGCTGCAGCCTGCAATGTCCTAACTTTTAATTTTACTCTGCTGTCTTACGCAGGTCCGTGGTATTGGCCGAAGGACCGTGTAAACGCGGCTTGTAAAGAAGTTCCACCGTGGTAAGAACAACTTGTCCTTTTTGAATATATATATTAAATAAAGAAATAAGAAACACAGTCGAGCTAAATGTGCCACATCCTTCTGTCAACACTGCTATCAACATGTCATTTTTGGCCCCTGTGCTTGTTTTCACTATTTCTTTCTCTCTTTTTTCCGCGTTCCTTTTGCACATCTAAGCTGTGTTGCTGTCATCATTGTGGCTCTGCTTTCCTTCAGGTTGGTCGTGGTGTATAGAGAGGAGCCTCCTCAGCCCTCCAGGCTCCTCAGTCATGGCTCTGCTGGCCTATCTGAAGAGCCTGTTCATACTACAGCTGCTGATGGGCTTTGTGTTTGTGGTGAGCGGCCTCATCATAAACTTTATTCAGCTGTGCACCTGCATCATCTGGCCGATCAACAAGCAGCTCTATCGCAGGATCAACTGCCGGCTCTCCTACTCCCTCTGGAGCCGTGAGTAGACGATTCTCCTGTCTGCTTCTGTGGATTCTTTTTATTTTATTATACAAATGGTGAAAATGAGACATCACTGCATGCAGTGATGCTTTTGTACGTAATTTTGTACATTTTAAGGCTCTAGGCCAAATGCTTTGCAGTGTTCTGGCTTCATATTTCATTTGTCACATGCTCATCTGACACAGCACCACAGAGACTTGCACAGGCGGTGAACTTTTACCTACTTACACTCTAAACTCTGACACAAACTCCTGCTTTTACTCACTCACTCCCGATGGGCCATTTTCATCAAATCTGAACAAACGTACTCGTATGACGCACCAAAATAATTAAATAAGAAGATAAAGTTTCCTGATTCGCCCTCAGTGGGGTTATCGCACTAACTGGATACTTCCCCCCTCTGTTAGTATCATACAGCTTGTTCTGGGTGATGACTTGTCTTCCTGTGCAGAGCTGGTGATGCTGCTGGAGTGGTGGTCGGGCACAGAATGCACCCTATACACCGACCAGGCTACGGTGGACAAGTTTGGCAAGGAGCACGTCATCATCATCCTCAACCATAACTATGAAATTGACTTCCTCTGTGGCTGGACCATGTGTGAAAGATACGGCGTCCTAGGGGTCAGTTGGGCAACAAACTATGACTTTTGTTTCTAAGTGCTAAAGGAAGTTCTCACTTACTTGTCTTTATAGTCTTCATTGCTGTTAATGAAAAGCCTCATTATGAAAACATGTCCATTTCCTTCCTCTGTAGAGTTCAAAAGTGCTGGCCAAGCATGAGTTACTGAAGGTTCCTCTAATTGGTTGGACCTGGTACTTTCTAGAAATCGTATTCTGCAAAAGAAAGTGGGAGGAGGACCGAGACACTGTCTTCACAGGCCTAAACAGACTCCGAGACTATCCTGAATACATGTGGGTAGGTACAGTCAGACGGTTTAGGAGTGGTGCTTCTAACCGACCCTTTTCAATCACCTGCGTTCAGATCTCACCCAGTTGGGAGGACAAGATGGTAGAACAGCCTCCTAGAAGAACTGACTTCTGATTCCTACTGTGATGAAGTGTTTTTATAAATAAATAATAAAAAGCAGGTTCACCCTTTCTGTAAATATGACCCTGTTGTTCTTTGTCTCAGTTTCTTGCAGAGATTTTTCCTGGCAGTGATGCACTAATGGTGTTCAGCACCGCAGCTGTTTGTCAGCACGAGGCTGCCATTCTGTCTTTTTGTTTTTGTTCCTAGTGAACTTTATTAGCTAGACTTTTTGCTTCTTATAAGGATAAAACTGTCAGTTATACTCATGTGATCTAATGGCAGCAGCTTTTTCTAAGATTTTCATTGTAGCGCCATCGCCAGTGCTTCAGACAAGTGTAGTTTGTCTACTTTTGCATACCTAAGTTGAGATGGTGCCTTTATTCTGGTGTAGTGTTTCACTGAGGTTAATTCCACCTGTAATTTCACCAAGCAAAGTGGACGGGGAAAGAGCTCATCCCAAGCTTTTGCTTTGATTTATCCTATTTCCTTATTATATATACAAATCTTGAAGGACTTATTTTCTCATCACAGTTTCTGCTGTACTGCGAGGGAACCCGCTTTACTGAGAAGAAACACCAAATCAGTATGCAGGTTGCAGAGAGTAAAGGCCTGCCTAAGCTCAAGTATCACCTGCTACCCCGAACCAAAGGATTCACCACCACAATGCAGTGTCTTAAAGGCACAGGTACACTTTACAAACACACACGTTAAACTCATTCTGCCTAAAAGAAAAACACTTTTAAATGGATGTTTAACCTGCTTGTCTGTTTTATAGTGACTGCGGTTTATGATGTGACGCTTAACTTCAAAGACAAGCAGACACCCACTCTCCTGGGCATCGTCAACGGCAAGAAATACAAAGCTGACATGAGAATTAGGTGGGTATCACTTATACTTTTTTTCCTGTTGAATAATCTCTGTTTTTAATCATTACACACGACAAAAGGTTTAATGACTTTCAGCTTTTTCTATTTCGTGCTTCAACAATCCAAGTGAAGCTGGCAGGATTCCAGCACCTGTCTGACGCTCAAAGTAAAGTGTTTTAGAAACAAACCCAGAGGGACAACTCTCTTGTCTGGATTGACTAAATATAAATTATTTTTGCACTGATGTCACCCAGATTATGAGATTATTAAAAGTAAATGGTAAGATGTTTGAAGAATGGAGTAGAAGCAGCGTCACGTGCGGCCCTCTGGTGGTGAGAAGCTGCCACTACAGTCCACATGTGCCCTGCTGCATTGTCTCATGAAGCATTTTCAGTTTAGCTCTGAAATGCTGAATAAATGCAAATATTTTTTTTTAAAAAGAAGGCTTCAGATAAAATAATTGATTTATGTATGAAGCAAAATAAAAATTGTGATTGTCAATGCTGGATGGCCACGATTATTCAGTCTTGTGCTGCCTTCATGTGCTGTGGAAAAGAGATTTTCCAAAATATTTTCCACTGTTGTAGTTGTAGTATAAAAAAAAAAAAAAAAAAAAAAAGGCAGACAGAAACTTTATAAACTGCTAAGTGGGTAAAACAGTCCTGGATGTAAATTTACTAGAGAAAAGGAGTTTACAGGTTGTTGACAAACTACTAGCTTTGCTAGGTTATAACAAAGAAAAATATAATTTTTATTTGACATGAAGAGTGATATGGATAACTTGTTTATGCAACATGATTAAACAGCAAACTAACACGAGTAAAAACGTTTAACCTGCACATTTTTTTACCATCCACAATTTCGTCGCTGCTCGCCACCATTTTGAAAGGTTAAATCTTACTTCTCCTCGATAACTCGGATATCGTAATATTTTTGAGTTCTCCAGTGGAAATTACAACGAAAGGGGTGTTCTTGTGCTAATTTCACCTCGGCAAGTGGTATTTTCCATAATTCCCATGCCACATGAAGCAGCATTAGTTTTCTAAAAGATTTGTTCTTCTTAATGAAACCATAATTCCTTTCTGTGTAAATTATATGAAAGTTCAAACAGCCTTTACTGTCTCCATCTGGTAATTTGCTGTCCAGCAAACAGTAAAACAAATTATATGTGCAGCAATCACACCAAAACAACCATAAATATCCTACTATGATGGATAGATGGTTTAAAATAGAGCTACCAGTAGTTTAGAAAGTAATTGTGACAAACCTCCAACCACAGATTAATCGGTTTACAATTTTCTCAGTAATTCATCATGTGCCTGTTTTGTAATGAAAGACTCTTCTACGTTCCAAGAGGCTGAGCTTCTGCTTCCAGCTCATTTGTGTGCGTGTAAAACTTGTTTCTGACTCCATTTGCTCCATCTCGTCCAGGAGATTTCCTGTGGAGGATATTCCAGATGATGAGCAGGAGTGTGCCACCTGGCTGCATAAGATCTACCAGGAGAAAGTAAGTGGACATGTGATCATTCAGCGTGAACAGAAGCAGAGATCAGTGATGAAATATATAGATGAGTAGTGACATCGGCTACTTTTTTACAGAAACTCAGCTGTTTCAAAACTTCATGTTTCAAATTGGAGCAACTATTTTAATCGCCTTTTTTTTTTTATCTCTCCTCCCCCAGGATGCCTTACAGGAAATGTACAGCAAGGAAGGCAAATTCCCCGGACCCACCATTATCCCCCGCCGGCGCCCATGGACACTGCTCAACTTTCTTTTTTGGGCCACCCTTCTGCTTTCCCCTCTCATCAACTTTGCTTGCGGAGTGGTTGTCAGTGGCTCCCCTCTCCTCATCATCGGCTTCATCATCTTCCTCATCATAGGTAGGTCGAAGCAGCACCAGCAGGTCTCAGAATAAAAAGCTCTTTTTCTGTTGGATTAAAGAGATGAAAATCCCTTTTTGTACTGATGCACTCATTTATTTGTCCCTCCCCAGCCTCCATAGCTATCCGTCGTCTCATCGGAGTCACCGAGGTGAAGAAAACAGGCTCCAGTTACGGCGACCAGGAGGCCAAGAAACAAAACTGAAACACTGTAACCCCCCTCCCGTGTAAGGCTGTTTGTATACGGCCGTACTGCGGCGTCTCACCCTTACCCACCTCCATTCTCCTCCTACTGTGGGGTCAGTCAGTAGGCCAGGGGAGGAGACCCACCTGTGAAAACATAGGAAACAAGAGTGCAAAATTCCTAATGGCACTAGAGAATAATAGATGGTGTGGAGTCCGAGATCTGGTGTCACACACATGAGAGGGGAGATGCAGTGCTGTAATCTTTGCATCTTTCTTAATCCACATAGCCCTCTTTCAAGTCCCGTTAAATCTCAGTAACACCCAAGCTTAAGCTCCTAACACGGACCACCATTCAGCCCATTTTCTGAGCTGCACCACCTACCTCTACTTCCTGTCATTCATCAGCCAAGGAAGTAGGAACACAATCCAATCCATATTAGATCTTTTTCTAATCTTAAATCTCCATCCAGGGGTAGTTTGTCCCTCTTAAACCAGTCTACAGCGTGCAGGATGCCCCCCCTACACTTTTCCCACTAAGAAGGACTTGTAATGGAAATCGGTGCCTTGAGGCCCTGCCTGGCTTTCCCTAATCGGGGTCACTTCACCCAGATCGTGCAGAATTTTCCATCATTTTTGGTCCCAGCTGTGTCACCAGGCCGATGGCTATTAGTTTTTGTATTTACAGGCTCTCAGATTTGCACTGCTTCACCTAAACGAAGGTTTACTTTTGTTTATGGTAGCGAAATTCTAATATTGGAATGTAAAAGGGGAATAACGTCCAACCAGCTATCACAGGGTTTCTGGAGTCACATTAAAGATATCTTTAATTATTTTAACCACAGCAGGGAAACCTGAAGTTTTCATGGAAAGATCTGTAACTATAAACACGTATCATGCATTGCAATGAGGTTGCAATGAGCGAACTCACGTGATCTTGGTGTAATGACCCTTTTTTAACATCTTGGATTCAAACAGGCTGGTGTCTGTTTAACTACAGCAAGGGCTTTGAATGTGAAAACTGTCCTTTTTTTCAAGGACACCTTCCATCTGTTACAGGTCTCATTTATAGCCCACAGCGCCAGAGCACATGGTTACATTTTGATTCTTTTTCCAATCGCTCCATTTCCCAAATCCAGCGTTTTACTTCCTGCACACATTTAGGAGTTTACTTTCATGTCCTCTTTCACTTCTAACCAGACCATCTCCTAAATGTGGTGTTAACCAACCCCCTCCGATGCCAGTCATGACGGTTGAAATGCAACTCGCTGTTGGATGTGACTGTTGTGCTGCTGCCGGTGAATGGCAGCGGAGTCAGATTTCAGGATAGAGGTCACCAACTGTCTTCATGTAGCCGCACAGCTGTTAGCATAGCCTCTAGTAGTGATATTTCAACCTTTGCCTTAAAACAAGCTTGCTCAGGCAAGGGATTGCTTATTTGCCACCCCTTTTTAAAGAAAAAAAATATATAGAAAACAGCACTCACCTCTATTACGTTTGATTCCATGTCCTCTTCCTCATTACAGCAATGCATGGTGGAGTAGCATGCATTCATTTGGTTTAATTACCAAGATGACTGAATTATTAATACGAATAGGAAAAAAAGGCACTTGTAAAGGTGTTGGTTTGTTAAAGGCATCCCTGCAACTGCACACACTGCCATTAGGGAAAGAAGGCTGGATGTGCAGGCAGTTATAGGCTGTTGATGGTGTGTGATAAGTTAAATGTTGGCTGCTGCAGTACAGGAGAAGGTTTTTTCCCTCTCGAAATGAGCCACATTTTCTGGTCCATATTGGTAGCAAAAATGTGGAATAGGATGGGTGTGTTATTTGGTTTGTTTTAAAGCATTCGCTCTACTTCCCCTTCTGTTGCCACATCTCATTCTGGGATCATTACACCTCAACAGCGACACGTGTTGTACGTCCTCTTTCTGTAGTCTTTTCTTATCAGACAGATTTCATGCAAGCCTTAATTAGTGCTGCTTTAAATGTATTGTTTTTGTGTGTGCGAGATGTAGAGGCTAACCACATGGAAGGGAGGTTTTTAGAACAAAAGAGACCATATGCAGGTTTTTTGGGGGGATTATTTGACAAGTAACTTACTAGGAAGTTTAAATATACAGGAATAGAGCCCAAGTTGCTTGTAAGAAATTCTGTTAAATCTTTTATTTGAAGGTAGTGTTGAATGAGAAACATTCAGGATTAAGACCCGTTTCCATTGAATCTAAATGTCCCTTCTGATGTGAATGCAGGGCGATTCTTTGTCATTCATGTGAACATAGGAATGCAGAACCTAAAGTCTGCAGAGGGGTTCAAATCAGTATTTGCAAAAATGTTTTACACTGTAATTTTTTGTGTGATTTACATAGTAAAGGAACAGAACCTGTGATCATTTCCCCCCTCTCTCTTCTGAATTCTTGATTTCTGTGTTGTAACTCTACACATTGAGACTAATCTAGACAAACCACTTTTTTAAAGTCTCCAGGAATCCCGTTAGCGGCACCTCTTGCATCAGCTTAAGTTTTGTTTTCTACAGCTATTTTTATGTTTTCTTCAATTTAAACACTTGAGAATATTAAAGGATTTAATCACAAAGCAACTCCTTGGACTTATTTGGTTTGGTGTCAAGTCTTTTTTTGCTGTGTGTAGGTGAAAGAAGCGTAGGTTAGTTGGAAACCAGTGGCTGTGGGAGTTTCCTTTCTCCATGTTTCCGTCAACAAAGCCATGTTCACAGCGGCACGCCGGCATTCATCCACATTCATTTATCATGATTCCATTTGAGACACTGTCTCAAGTCACAACAGTGGGACGTCATGTGGGAACTGTATACTATAAATATGTACATATCCTGCTGTAAATGATGAATGTCACGCTTACTTTTAGAGGTTTTAGAGATGTTCGTAGCTGCTCTGTAGACTACTTGAATGACACATTTATCATTAGTGTATCATACATCCAGAGTTATGTATTATTGCTTGATGTGTACAAACATGTACATAATGTAAATTAATACATTTTTTTTAAGGATGTAGATGTTTGTCTTCTGAGTGGCATGATTTCAGGCGATGACCAAACTTACCACTGATGGACCGCAGGAGGAGGATTGATGGGCCGTCCTGCGGCTTACAAACGATAACACCCCCGACACAGTGGAGCTGTAAATACCTCCAGCAACGCCGTTCTAATTAAATCTACAACAGAACGCTGACATCACAAACTATGCTTAGAGAGCATTTTTCAGACTTTGTAATTAATCCTTGTTTCCTACTGTAGTCACTTTTTGCATGATGTGCGTTATTGCACAGCCACTGAATTGAGTTATTTCTGACTCAGGGATTCTTTTACAGATGGACAGTGCACAGTTGTGGCATTAACTCTGAATCTGAATAAAGAGGCTTTCTGGGGAAGATCAATAATTGATTCTTGTCACTGTTATCATGATCAGTTATTTTAAGCCATTTAATAGTATTGCTATCATTTTTTTTTAATTAATTAGTCAAATAGAACGGTAAGTGGTTAAAATGTTTTTATGCTGCATGGCTAATAAATGGGCTGGGATATGCGGAGGTTCATCTGCAAAGGTAAAGACACACTGGGATTACAGATATATTCAGTCTGAGTCAAACTTATAACGTGGAAGGTTTTTTTTCTATCATTTTTTTTTCCCGGCCTTGTAGTGGGCTGTTTTATACAACTAGTGGGGTTTTAGATATCTTTAGGCTTTGTGTTCTCTCTTCTTTAGTTAAAAAGATTTACATTTGCCATAAAATGACCCAAAGCATTTTTACCCAGACACTAGAGAACTATACAAGACCAGAAGTGCCATATATAAAGAGAATATATGTTTTTAAACGTTAATTATGATTAATCAATTGACAGGAACGGGTTTGTGCACAATTTCCCGGTACACCGATTACACCGATGCACACGGTAGTCTCCGCTGATAACTTCTCAACATTGGCGCTATATTTGGCTATTTTCAGATCCTTTTCTTGGGTCTATTTAAAGAAAAAGTGACCAATAAGTCCAGTTACTTTCTCTTGTTTTGCTATGCAATTAAAATGCGATTAATCAAGATTAATGATAAAGCCTTCAATTAATTACACTTTTTTAAAAGAGTCCCACACCTAATTTTATATATATATATATATATATATATATATATATACACACACACACAGACACACACATAATGCAAATAAATTTAATGTGTATGTGATGGACAGATCTGTTCCAGAGGTGTTAGTTTCAGTTTTCTCTGTGACCCTCAGGTACCGCCCATGCATTAGGAGTTTAGATCTGTTTTGGCAACACAAAGAGGACAGACAACTTATTTTGCATCACCAGAGGAAACGTTTTTAAAAATACCCTTTAACTCACAATGAGAGTGTGACACAGAAATTTGCACATACTAAACTCAAGCTTTAGATGTAAAGACTACTTAATTTAATCACAGCGTGACAAAGCTGCATTGTGTGTTAATATCATGATATTTCTCCTCAGTAGTCACTTTGGTTGGACTTTGACCACTGGTGGGACAGAGAGCCGAATCAACCTTTTACATTGAAAAAGGAAATGGCCGTTGACTTCAGCTGGTCTTGGTAAAATCACAGAGTTGGAATCTAACAAGTCACGTTTATTTTAATATTTTTAGCTAAAGAACGATTGAAGTAAAGGCTCTAATGGCAAACAGGATACATAGAGGAAAAGGTAAGTTGCTCTTTTAAGCTACTGAGTATAACCAGGGGCATTTTTGCCACAAAAGTAAATTGTATTTATTCAGAACCTTTAATAAATATTCAAGTTGCATGTTTTACTCATTAAATGTAAAAAACAAAACTTTTTTCCTGACTTAAGGTTATGTTATTCATGTGTTCAGCTTTAAAAAAAAAAAAAGAACTCAGCAGTACATACGGCCGTATTGATGATTCAGTGACACATGTACTGCTTAACACTCTTGCAGGGGTCAAAAGCTGCCTTTGTGAGGTCAGGATTGTCCTCTTGGGGCACGACTGGCTTGAGAAGAGTATAACAGGCAACGCCATCCTTGGCCAAAAGATGTTTGACACCAGCAGAGATGTAAAGATGTGCGTTAAGAGGCAAGGTGTTCTCAGCGATGGCCGTAAAATCATTGTGGTCAGCACCCCGGAGAGATGGATCCACTACTCTGTCCAAGACCCCAGCCTGACAGATGTTAACATGGCATCCTGCATGGCCATGTGCGCACCAGGCCCTCATGCCTTCCTCCTGGTCATACCCATCAGCTCTCACAGAGGCAGGGAGTGGACAGTTGAGGCACCTCTGGAGCTGTTAAATGACACTCTGTGGACAAGCACAGTTGTAATTTTCACCAGAAGTGAGCGGCTAAAAGGGATGTCTGTGGAAAGCTTTGTTGAAAAATACAGTTTTCTTAAGACCATTTTAGAGAAGTGTGCGTACAGATACCACCTTTTAAACACAAGCATGTGGGGAGAGGAGGATGCTGCTCAGCCTGCCCAACTTTTAGAGAAAATTGACGCCATGGTGGGAAGAAATAAAGAGGCAGGAGGGGCTGGTTATGTGACCGCGGAGCAAGATATCTCCAAGATAACTGAGAGGGAGAAGAAAGCTGTAGAGGAGAGAGCAACTTTAAGGAGAAGGAGAGTAAAGGTGGGTCGAAGTGTCCTCAGATCCCTGAAAGGTGAGCATCAATTCCTGCAGTCATAATGATTCAGTTTTACATTATGGTGATATTAGAAGAAAAGATTCTGTTTCTTTAACCCTGTTGTCAATGTTTTCTCTCAGTAACATCCAAATCAGGGTCCTTTAAATTGCACAAGACAGCTGTTTTGAGATTAAAAAAAATCAAAGATTTTCATTTGTTGGTGAAGACACCAGTAATATTTCAAACCAGAGCGTTAGTAGTTTTAATCTTATTTATATAATATAGCAAATTACATGCATGTTTGTTGCATTTAACAAAAAGACACCATTCATAAACACATGCGAAAGAGATTTCATTCTTTTTTTCCCTTTTTTATTGAATGTTGAGTCTATATAGTAAAAGAAATCTGCAGAAATGACTAAAGAACTTTTTTTTTCAAAAGTATGATACAGATTCAATTAAATTCAACTTTATTTGTAGAGCGCCATTTTAAGACAATGTCGTCTCAAGGTGCTTCACAGAGATAAAATTGAGACAATTCATAATAAATAGCCTATTTAAGGGAACCAAAAAGATTGCATCGAATCTTGTTTTCAGTTCAATCTCCCATCCTGAGCAAGCATGAGGCGACAGTGAGAAGGAAAATTCCCTTTTAACAGGAAGGCAAAACCTCCAGCAGCCATCTGCCTCAATTGGCTGGGAAATTGCTCAGTGCATTATGGGACGTCCCCATGGCTGCATATCTAGACTGTACCAAACTATGTTTATTTGTTACAAAGGAAGGTTTTAAATTTTAGCCGAAGACTCTTCCTCCCATTGTTTTCTTATAGACTCTTGGAACCACGAGTAGACCTGCAGTCTGAGAGCGAAGTGCTCTGTTTAGAATATATGGAACTATGAGATCTCTGATAAATAATGGAGTTTGGTCCATTATGTCAGGATGTCATTTTAAATGTCAGGAGAAACTTAAACTCTATGCTAAATTTAACAGGGAGCCAATAAAGAGATGCTAAATCTTGAGAAATATTAACTCTATGTGGTCTAATATCATCTGTAGTAGTTAGAACTCAAAATAAAGTTGTTTCCTTTGTCACTTATTCATCTTCTACACCTGCTTCATCCCATTCATCTTTGCAGAGGAGAAAGATATGTTGCATACCTCAAAGCTGCCCTAATACTCATTAAATTATGTAGAATGTCATTCACCGCGTTGGTGCTGTTACTGAAATCCTTCATCATCCTCATATATACGTCTTCTTTATAACCCAGGAGGATCTCCTTCAGTATCAATGCTTCGAATTCTTGTTGTGGGACCGAAGCAAGTTGGAAAGAGTTCAGCTGGCAACTTGATTCTTGGTCATGAAGGTTTTACTGCGGGACATCCAACATCACAGTGCAGTGAGAGACAGGGTGGCGTTGGCAAAAAGCGAGCATCTGTTGTTGACACTCCTGGCTGGCATGGACGATACTGCCATGAAGACACGCCACAGGAGGTGAAACAGCAGATTATCCAGAGTGCATCTCTGTGTGCTTCCATTCCTCATGCTCTCCTGCTAGTTGTACGCAGTGATGAGACCTTCACCGACACTGACAGGAGAAAAGTGGAGGAACACTTGGATTTGCTTGGATTTTGGGTGTGGACTCGAACCATTGTGCTGTTCACATGGGGAGACAAGCTTGGAGACACTGCCATCGAGGGACACATCGAGAGGTGGCCCGCTCTAATAAGGCTGGTGGACAAATGTGGGAATAGGTATCACGTTTTTGATAACTCAAAGAAAGTTGGAGACATTCAGGTTAGGGAACTATTGGAGAGGATCGAAGAGACAATCATGGAGAACGATGCTGAATGTTTGCTAAAGAATATCATTAATCTGCAGCAGATCAACAGAAAACTTGAGCAAAACTCAAAAAAAGCTGTAAGGCAGCACAAGAAAACGAAAGCTGAGAATTACGTCCTCCTGCAAATGGTTGAGGAAAAAGAAAAAATAGCAAAAGATATGATTAAGGAATCTAAAAATAAAGATGAGCATTTTGAAGCCTTAAAGACAACAATAGACAAAGAGAGGGTGAGAGATGCAAGTCAGAAGAAAGAGTATGAAGAAGTTAGCGTGAGATTATTGAAGGCTGATCGGGAGAGCAACCATCTGAGAGAGGTTGTAAAGGAGAAAGATATAATCATAGCAGGTCTGAGTGAAAGGTGTTCTGAAAAAGATGAGGTCTTAAAAGCTATAAAGCAAAAGATTGAGGTGGAAAAGAAAAAGCAAGAAGAAAAACTGAAGGAACAGGAACTAGAGACCGCGGCCTTGAAAACTGAAGAACTCAGTCAAAAGGTGGTAGATCACACAAGAGAAGCAAAAGAGCTCAAACAGGAAATGGAGCAACTGAGGAGAGAAAACAGGGATACAAAGAAAATGCTTCAATTATCCGTCAAAGAGATGCATATCCACCATATGTTGGTCCAGAAACACCATCAGAAAAAGGAAGCTACGGTGTGTGCCGTGTCCTGTGGCAACCACCACAGCCAAAGGAAAGCTAGTACAGACATCAAGTCGATGGAAGAACTCAACAGACGACCAAAATGGGCATTCACAATCACACCAAGTCACTATCATGACTCTAAACCCAGTGAGTATGACCCAACCAGCACCAGTACCTGTAAGCAAAGTGATCTGCTGCTCACATGTAATCCTCTCAGTTATAGAAAGCGATCAGAAGAGCCAAGCAGCGTTGGAGAATGGCATCGAGCTCCATGAGGAGGTGAGTAAAATAACAAGTTCAACTGGAGAGACTGATTTTTTAAAAGCTAGTCTTAAAAGAGAGAGAGAGAATAGATAATGTTTGAGTCTGATGGGGAAAGAAAAACAAGCTGGTCTTAATGAGGACATAGTTTTACAGTAACAAATGACATGTTGCATTCTGATCCACTCTTCTTTCCAATGGGCAGCAATTTGTTGCTGTGATTTTTCTCCTGTTGCAAGTGAACTCCACACTCTAGTGGCCCTTTTCCATTTCGTAGTTTCATAGTTTCATAGTACAGTATGGTAAAGCAA
Source organism: Pseudomugil tenellus (assembly GCA_037177515.1). Taxonomy (NCBI): domain Eukaryota; kingdom Metazoa; phylum Chordata; class Actinopteri; order Atheriniformes; family Pseudomugilidae; genus Pseudomugil; species Pseudomugil tenellus. Next base: position 19,824,440 of record JBAMHX010000014.1, on the reverse strand, counting down.
ACTTTTACAAGGAAAGAAGCAGGTATATTAATGAAATATATCTTTTTTCTGGGCAAACATGGTCATTTTATCATTTTAAAACAACTTGCGGTGTTCAGAGCTATTTCTTATAGCATTAGCTTGTCTGTGTTTAGTCCATTCTGATAGCTTTCAGCAATGTATGCTGTGATCTTACATCACTCTTCAGATATGTCACTTTGGATAAAAGTGTCTGCCAAATGAAAGCAAATTATATAATTTTGTTCTTTTTCATGTAAAACTTAACATATATGCTACAAACGGAAGGTTTTTGCAATCAGTGTTGGATTACAAATCAGAAACAGTATTGATGCAAATGTCCAGTTGTGAATATAAATCCTAATCCTTCATAACAACATTAGATGACTTTGGCAGGTTGTACAATGCTTGTATAAATGGCTAAATTTAACATGGTGTGTTTCTACTTCTGGGTCCACAGAGAGAGTCTGTAAATCATGTGTGGCAGCTTGAAAACAGTTGGAAAACATTGTGGCTACGAAGTGGAGGAGCGGCTCTGGGAGCTGCAGTTGGTGCCGTGGTTGCTTCCTTTAGGATGCCAACAGGAATCAGCCCCAGATCAGCTGGCTGGGCAGCAGTTGGGGCAATGCTGGGCTTCTTACTGGTAGAGGAATCCCAATGTGTTCAGAATAAGAATGGAAACATAAATTAAGATGTGTGAAATACTGCAGGTGTCATGAATACTTCTAACTGGGTCAATGGGTAAAACTTATACTGTTACAAGTCCAGGACTACGATCCTTTATAAGGACACCTTGTCATGCCCTGCTCCAGACTTCCATCACAATCACCTGCCACCAGACTCATTACCCCTGATCACCTGCACCTGTTCCTGATTCCCTCACAGCTTTATATCCCTCAGCTCACCAGTCTTCCCTTTCTAGGACATTGAATGACCACCCCCATGCTTGTTCCTGCTGCTCCTACCTTCCCTGTTCTGGATGCCCCACAGCCTGCCTTCCTGCTCCGTGTCCCTGCATCCCTCCTGGACTCCTCCACCTTCCCTACACGTTTTCGTTCATCGGTCCTCATCCTTCCTAATAAATCCTGTTAACTTCCTTTTGGCCCAGGCTCCCTCCATTGTTACACACCTAAATGTGCACATGCACTTTAACCAGGTGCAAGTTCATTTAGAAGGTATGGTTGCATTTATATTCTGTAGATTTTTGCTTTTTTTTCAATGTTTTAACTCCCACACTTTAATCTTCCAGATATAAGCTTTTTTTCTTTTTTTGTGGCTGAAGGACCCATGAATATTTTACTTTGAATTTGTAAGAATGCACATGCTAACATTGTGAATTAAACCAAATGTGCATTTACAGAAAGTGGAAGAAAGCTTTTTTTTAGCACTGGCGTGCACCTGACGCACATCAGTTCTTGGATCTGACATCTTTAGATACAACAGCTGACATGCCTGCAGCCAGAGCAGGGCCTATTTCAGATGGGTCACTGCTGTCCAGGATATGCACTCACTGCAACATTTGCCTGCGATAGCAAACATAAACCTAGATCTAAAGAAGTCACAGAGGCTCTCTGGATTATAGATGCACAAAGGCGCCTCATCTGAGCAGAAGACGATAGCTAGACCTTTGACAGATTGCCAGTCCATTGCAGGGCGCTGCTACATACCTGTTGCAAATTAATGGGTCATTAAGAAGATTTTGCAGAACTTGTTGGTGAACCATTTAATTAGAGTAAAGTGTGTTGTACCAAGGAGACACCTAAAACCTGCAGGACATTGGCTTAAGGCGGTGATCACTGTTCTACAATGCAATCTGTTATCAATGGAAAATATGCTTAAAGTTCAAAGCCAATATATCTTATAGGATATAGCAAATATTCCTCATTGTATCCAAAATTGTAGAATGTAAGAAAGATTTTATAAATAATTTTTCTCACCGATAGAAAATTCACTAAAAGCTAAGGGAAGAGATTGTGGTTTAATACCAAAAATAAATCAATGTTTTCAAAGATCTACGATTTAGTTAAAGTGTAAGGCTGATATTTTAGAAATCTTGAAATAATTCTATGAAGTTTTCAGATTATTAATTTCAGGGGCTTCTAGGGTTGTGATCTCTCCAGAATGTTCAAGAAGAGCTTTGTAGATCAGAGCCGGCAATTTTGTCCAACCAGAGCTAACAGGTTAACTTCAGTATGTAAAAGTGTTAAAACATGATCACAATCACTGTGGTTTTCCATTGTATGTAGTACTACTTGTTTCCATGGTAACATGGACGTAGATTAAAGGAGGACACAGGGGACATGCCCCCCCAGTTGAAGCCAGTTTCACTGAGTTTAGCTACAAGCTCCTTCATTGGTTCTACTTTTCTTTATATGATTAGCTGTCCTCATCACTTCATTCCTGCTTTAGTCCATGTGTACATGGAAGGCTTACGGTTATTTTCTCTGGAAAGTATCAATGCTTAAAAGTAGCAATAGGAAGACTATTAGAAAAAAAAAGTGAGCTGAAAGTTTAATTTTGTGAAAAATATGAAAAAAACCCATGTCTTTGATGGTAACTAAAGTTCACCGTTGTAAGTCTGTGTTGTGTTTGTGGATACTACAGGGTTTCCTTTTGAGGTTTCATTCATAACTTTATGAATCTGTACAATAACAAACATGTCAACATGACAACAACATGAAAACATGAGGTAAGGACCGAAAACACTAAAGCTCTCATCTCAGAGCTATTGAACTACTAGCATAAGTCTACTTAGACCGATGCACTGTCCATTTACGTATATCTATAGTAAATTAATCATCTTAAGAGCAGAGACTACACTGTAAGTGCACGACTTTGCAACATTGGGATTTGGTAAAAATAATTGTCTTCCAGGAAATCAGCAAATGCATCTGTGCTAAACATAGTTTGAGTGGCATCTAGTGGTTGTTGCTCAACATCAGAGGTCATTGACGAGGATGCGGATGAAGAAAAGTGAATGTCAGAATGAGTCTGGAAGATGTGCATTGATCTGTTTCTTACAGCTTTCATGCATGATGTCGCTTTGACAAGGCCTGGAGACACCAAATGAATCCCACTCATAATCTACTCACAATCTACAAATGTACTTCTCACCAATAAACTGTTTTTCTCTGAATAGTATGTGTACATATACATATGTTCAGTCATTTACACATCGCAGTTTAAGGAAGAGAATAAACGATGTCATTTAAAATACTTTTGTGTGATTGTCTTTTTGCATTTTTATATTATATTTCTTATATATATTTTCAGTGTTGTTGAAAGTCTCAAACAGACACACATACTCAGGATTAAACAATTAAATAGAATAAGCCCCCACCTTCCCACAAAACCTTTCCAATGACCAAGCAGCAATCTCCAGCGAAGAAAAGTGAAGCCTATGCGGAAGAGCAAAGAAAATTGCAGTTCACCCCTCATCCACAAGAGGCTCCAAAACAGAACAAATCACCATAGATTCCCATGTTAAAAAAGGCCAGCTTCACAGCAAAAATAAACATGTTTACAGCCTGTAGGCAGTGAGCTGAGGTGACCAATTGCTCACACACAAATAGATGTTTTACTGTTTTTCTGAAAAGTGAGGCTCACATTAATGTTGTTTTATAGTATCTATTATATTGTAAGATTTGTATAAATGCATTGGTAAAATTGCTCTTGTAAATATGTTGCAAGTTTGTTGTATGTAATAAAAACCTATCCTGAATAAAACTTAATTTTCTATGTAAAATATTATTGAGCTAATCAAATGTAGTAATCAAATTGTTTTAGCTGTGTACTTACAAAGGGTAAATAATTACGATCTAAGGCACTTGAGGCAGCTGAGGGGTCCTTGGGGCTGAAAACACAGACGTCCATAGTAAACTCCAGTAGCCCGCAGTGTATAGCTACATGCTAATGTGCTTGTGTTTGTGTTGCAGAAATAAAGCTGCAAAACAGTTTCACGCTCACGCACGCTTGGGAGTCATTTGTGTTTAAGTGTGCAACATACAGTTAAAAATGCCTCAGGAAGACATCTATCCTGGCTACCTCTGGCCAGATCTTTTCCATTCTTGCCAACAAGAAGCTTTTACTCAACAGCCTCAGCTCTTCATATAAAAGATCTTGCATCTAAGGGCACCCTGACACTTGCACAATTCTGTGGCACGCACTGGCACGGGTTGTGCCAAACTAGTCATCCCTATTCCTCCCACCGCCGGATTTTCTTCGTATGCGCGTGATAACTGGAACTATTTTTAAAATGGGATTTAAATACTCAGTATACCTGTTTAGGTGTCCAAGGGGACGACTTGGGTCGAATTTCACAATTTTAGGAATTATGGTTTCCCCATCAGGTGGCATTTCATGCACAAAAAAATATTTTTGGCTATATCGCTAGAACTATTCATCGCATTGACCTCAACTCAAGTGCAAATGAAAGGTCATGACCTCAGGATGCATCCTGTCCTGATGTCATACCGGTAACTGAATATGTGTGACTTCATATTATTGTATTGTGTTTATTCGAGGATTGGGTGGGTTCGGAGATATACCTAGCCATCGCTTCCGATGGCATAGGCTTTATTACAATTTGTATTGTGCCACACTCGTGAAACTGGAAGTTTTAGCCATTTTAATAAGAAATAATAAGATTGCAATCTTGCATGTTGAAAAATGAAGGACAGAGAAGAAATCAAGGTTATGGGAATACGGAAGTCGACCGCTGTCATCCTCGTGTAGCGGAGTGGTAAGGTGTTAAAGCTAAAAAGTAATAAAGAACCAGGAATCAGATAAAAAGTATTATTTTTATTT
>JBAMHX010000014.1:19780676-19796496 GCA_037177515.1 Pseudomugil tenellus | reverse complement strand
TATATATATACTAATTTTTTTGTCACAAATATTTTGTCACGTTTCTTTTTTTTTACCGTACAATGCTCACAATGCAGTAAAAATCAGTAGACTTACAGACTAAATGACATCTCTGCAGGTCTGGGGACACTGGAACATTGTGGAAATGTCATCTGCTTTATAATCAATCAGGGACTTGTGCAAGGTATCGAATAGGACCAATACCTTGCAGATATATCAGAGACTTGAATGAATGAATGCCGAGGCACAGTGTAGCTGTTCCAGTGGCATATTTTTACTACTTTTTTACTCAGAGGTTTCACTTTAAATCATAAACAAGTTCATATGTCCAATCAAAAAATGTTTTACGCTAGATGTTGTGCGTTATGGGGAGTTACATAAGCAAACTGACTGGTCAAATCCTGAATTGATCAGTTTTGTTCAATAAAAGCTGCGAAGCATCCCAGTGTTGCCTTTAATAACCCATGTAGATTACTCTTACATTAGATGTATTAGGCTTAGGATAACCTCAGGGGATGGCAAACTTGTCCTTTATTTGATCAAATTACTCAAAATAAGCAAAGATTCACTCTTTATTTATTATTATTATTTATGTATTAATTCCTTTATTCATTTCCTCCAGCAGCCATCAGCATCAAGAACAAAACCGCTTGATTGTTGTTTTTTCTTGTTATTGTTATATAAAAGCTACTATCATTTGAATTTTGAATTAGAAATAAAGTATTTTTCATTTACCGTCTTCATTTTACCACAGCAGACAGGGATCAACACAACACAAACTTTATCACTTTTATTCAAACTGTACACGTACAAAGGTTTTATCTTATTTAAAAAAAAGGTACTTAAAAAGACTTGATGAGTCTCCCCCCTCCCCCCATAAATACATTATGCCTTTGAAAATCTGGTTGGCGTTTATTTGCTTGTTTGCAATATTCAGATAAAAATACACATACAAACACTCGTCTTCCTTCTGAAAAAGTACAATACAAACATGTCAGTCTGGTATCATGGACACTGGCAGATCGCAGCTGTCTGAAGACAGTAACACAACTGGTTTGATTTGTTTAGTAACACTGAAACTGTGCGAGTGAAGCGTTGACCTGCTTCCTAACGCAGTCCTTTCAGTAGGATGTAATCAGGCTTGAGGTATGTAGTACATTCACATGGGAAACACTGTATATACACAAACTGCTGCTATGCAGAGGATGATTGCTATAAAGTATGCACATTTGTTTAGTGTTAATATATGTGAATCGTGTCTTTACAAATTTCAGCAACAAGAAAACCACATGTATAAAGGTCATGATGTTGTCAGCTGTCCCTAATGCTGCAGCATTCATTACTAATGAGTGACACACGCAGAGGAAATGACGATGTGGCAGTCATACGCAGCCATGAGGCCGATCCAGCTTCCCCACAAACGCTCATTTCAGCTCACTGCAAGCAACAAAAGGACTCATTCTTATTTTTCCTATTGGTTCATCTGTCACATATGATGCATGTTAAATAAAAACATCCTACACGTGGAGTTAAATTAAAACTATTAATACAACTACCACAGAAAGTACCTGAACTCCCTCACTTCTCTTATTATTTCTATAAAAGCAGATTCCCTCTTCTGCAAAAAAAGCTGAAAGTTACAGTTTTTAAATTTTTTTTAACTTATTTTCCTTATATTGTAACATTGAGACCAATTAATGTCTCATTTAATCTATAAGCATAATCAGCTTAGTACTTTTAACCCCTTGTGTACTCAGGTGACTATCTCTGATCATGCTAAACACTGCACCGTCTATCTCCACTGCATTCTTCAAATAAAAACATCCCTACATGGCTGTGACCTTTGACCTCCCTGGCGTCTTTCTGACACAGAACATCAAATGCAAATGCAGAGAAAAGACATGCAGCTTCTCTGCAAATGTAGACATGTATAAAAGCAGCCCAGACACTAAAATATCAAACTAAATAAACATTACAAATGTTCAGTCTGCTTGTGGAAACCATATAACGCTACATGTGAAAACTAAAAAGGCAAACGGAGTTACACAGAGCAGAGTACAGGTGTGAACTTGTACAGCCATCTTTATCCAGGATACGATAACATTAGGGCTCCAGAACAACCATTTGCACTGCCGGGGATTAAACCTGGCTCACTGAAATTGTGCTTTGGGTGTCTTATTAGCTTAAAAAACTCTTTCTGGAGGAGAAGAGGGACCACACATGGAGACCAACAATGAGCTGTTGTGTTTCAGCTACAGAGAGAGGAGGCAGTGTGTGTGTGTGTGTGTGTGTGTGGTCTCTTTAAAATGTTAGATCCAGTTCTGTCTGTAGTGTAACAGTCTTTTTTTACACTTAAGATAACTGTGCAAAGCAGTACATAACTTCATTTGTATTCGGAGCGAACATTCAAAGCAGGAAGTGAATATTCATCGGTCCAGAACAGAAACAACAGACAGGTTAAAATAAAAAACCTTTAGATTTCTGGGCAGCCGCTTGGCACAGAAAAGACTGACTCATGACAGGATGAATTATTCTTCGTATTAAACAGGATTGTACTCTGCAAAATTTAACATGTAGTAAAGCTTTGCGGTCTTTAATAAAAAGCAGAGTGACTCGTGTTTAGTCCCTAATGAATGAATTCACAGTCAGAGGGTCGGGCAGCTGCAGGGATCAAATCTTTGACCTTTTGGAAGCGGCAGTGTACACACACTGTCTTTTTAATTCGCCAAAGTGGACAGCGAGTACATTCAAGCTGTAACATAAGGATAAAATGGATAATATGCAAGAGTAACATCACCAGTCTGGCATTACAGTCCAATGACTAGCATGGCTTTTTACACCAGTTTATGGTCCAGAGGTGCAAAAAGCGTCTGATAACAAAAACAGGTAAAGAAAACAAAAAGAGAAAGAAATACAGTGAGAGTTCGTCCAATCTCTTTAGTTAATAGATAAAAGTTTGGTTGTGACGTGTTGCCACAACCTGGAAACACAAAAAAATCAAATAAAATACCACCAAAAGTACTTAAATGAAAGCTATTTGACCTTATTATGACGTCGTATCCAAAACTCAGTGGCATTGTGCCTTTTAATCCTCCAACCTTCACACTGTCGTCTCACCATGGTTACCGTTGCTAAGACGCTTGTAAAACCTCCGCCATGATTGCAGGGTCTTCCCGGACCAGACCCAGAAGCCAGATGTGATGCCGACTATCATGGTCATCAGGTATTTAATCATGAACACGGTGAAGTCCGGCGTCATGGGGGCGAAGTTGTGGACCGGACACGGTACGGCGAAGCGTTTGCAGGTCTGCATGTGCCAGGTGCGCTCCCAGTGCTCCCTGAAGGCCTGCTCGTAGAAGTAACAGGCGATCACGATGGTGGCCGGTACCGTGTACAGCACACTGAACACCCCGATCCGAACCATCAGCTTCTCCAGCTTCTCCGTTTTGGTGCCGTCGTGCTTCATGATGGTGCGAATCCGGAACAGCGACACGAACCCGGCCAGGAGGAAAGACGTACCGATGAACAGGTAGACAAACAGCGGAGCCAGCACGAACCCGCGCAGCGCGTCCACGTTGAAGATCCCCACGAAGCACACCCCAGTCAACACGTCTCCGTCCACCTGACCCATCGCGAGGATGGTTATGGTTTTGATGGCCGGGACAGCCCACGCAGCCAAATGGAAGTACTGGGAATTGGCTTCGATTGCCTCGTGGCCCCATTTCATCCCGGCGGAGAGGAACCAAGTCAGGGACAGGATCACCCACCAGATGGAGCTGGCCATACCAAAAAAGTACAAAACCATGAAGAGGATGGTGCAGCCCTCCTTTTTAGTCCCCTGAGCCACAGTCCTGTAGCCGTCCGGCTTGAACTTATCCACGCAGACCACTTTGTCCTCCAGGAAGAAGCCCGCAGCGTAGGCCACGGCTACCATGAAATAACAGCCGGAGAGGAAGATGATGGGCCGCTCGGGGTACCTGAACCTCCTCATGTCCACCAAATAAGTCAGCACCGTGAATAAGGTGCTCACACAACACAGAATAGACCAGATACCGACCCACAGGCGGCCGAACTTCACCTCATCCTCTTGGAAATACATGATCCCGCTTTGTTTAGTGGGTTCACACGGAGCACCGCAGTCCTTCACCCCCATGAATCTGTAGCCCAGGTAGGAAGGCACCTCCAGCTGCAGGGGGCAGGAAAACTGCTGGTATGGACTGTGTGGGACCGGACGCTGGTTCGGATTGCCAAAGTTGGGTGGGACGGTCACAAGATGGGGCACGTGGGGAGATGATGAGGACGCAGGGCTGCTGGGTTCGGATGTATTCTGACCCACGCAGATCTCACCGGCTCCGTGGATTGGGAAAGCCTCACAGCGGAGCCGCTCCGGCCACTGGAAGCCGAATTTATTCATCAGGGCTTCGCATCCCTGGCGTGCGCGCTCACACAGTGACCGACAAGGGGGGATGGCCTGCTCCAGCACGGTACAAACCGGGGCGTACATGGAGCACAGGAAGAACTTCAGGTCTGCAGAGCATTGGACCTTAACCAGCGGGTAGAACTGATGCACCTCGAGTCCGGCGTCCTCCTGGTTTGTGTGGCCCAGGAGGTTCGGCATGATGGTCTGGTTGTAGGCGATGTCGGTACAAAGCGGGATGGAGATGGGCTGGCAAAACCCGTGTTCTGGGACAGATATTCCGCTGTCGCTGCTGTAATGTTGAGCAGAAATGGGTGAAAAAGACAGTCCGTACACCAGCCACATGATCCGCAGCAACACGGAGCCAGTGGTGAACCTGGCTGCCGCCATAGTTGAGGAGGAGGGGGAGGGAAGGGAAAACTTTGATCCGAGTAGAGCGACTTAAAAACGGCTGGAAAGCAGGGAAAACGGCTAGAATTCTTCCTGTACTTATCTTGAAGTCCTCGTCTTTGAGTTGACTCGGCTTAAGTCGACTTTTCGCTCGTATTTTATGAAGATAAATCCAAGTAAAACGTTCGTCGTGTCATGACTTCTTAATGTTCTTTGTAAGTGACTCCAAGCAGTCCACTCTCACTCCCAGTCCGCGGAAAACAACACTTCAGTCCCATTTTCTTAAATATTCCAAGACTAAAACAATTTCACCGTCTCTTACACGTAAAGGTTGTGGTGTACGCACAAAAGTATAAACCCTTAAATCAAAGAAAATGTATATATTTGCAACGTTTAAGGTTAAACTTAATGCAAAGCGTCGGTTAACATGCTGGGCGGCTGGATGTCCAGAGGCTCGCGCTCTCCTCACTCAGTGCGGATTCCACCGGTTTCCAGGCGCCCATTCCATTCACGAGACGCCCCCCTCCTCCGACAGAGCGTGGGGCGCCTTGAAACCGAGGCCGCGTCTCAGCCAATCCCAGCCTTTGTTTTCCTACAGGATTCGCTCTTGATTGGCCTTTATTTCTTTACCGCAGGAAAATATGTCACAGTAATTACATTACAAGAGATATTTTACACAAATAATCGATTTTCTGGTGAAACAAACGTGTGTTTTAATTACCCACTGAAATTTATTTCCATACTAAGCTCTGTGCTGGCCGGCTTTTCGTGTATATTTGAAAAAGAAACATGGCTAAAGCTTAAGAGTCAAAGAATAGCATTACTCTTGATGTAATCTGTAAAATGATTAATTTTGTTCTTCAAAATGCAGCCACGCCCATATAACATCTAAAGGTACTAAAATATTTAAACACTTGAAATAGCTGAACAATTCATTTAAAAAGAATTGGGAATGCAGTCTTTATAATCACATAGTGCTGTCTAAAGTGAAAGCAACAGTGGAGAGCTACTATATTTGTGAGTTGTATGCTTTATAATGCATAGATAGAATAAATATTACAGTTTTACTCCATGTTCACGTCATATCATTAGATATTTTCACTTTCTACATGAAAGACCACATTCAGTGTGCAGTTACGGCCCTATGAGACACAGTTGAGTCAAGACTCTTAAACTACAGCTGTGAAGCTGAACTCTCACCATCTCCATGCAGTCTTTACACAGAGCCACTCACTGTGTGAAGGACAAGTAAACACACTCCAGCAGTGAGTAAATCATAAAAAAAAACTCCATGAAACCCAAATGGATTCAAGCTTCTTAAGTTGTAAACAGGGACGGGTACTTTATGTGGTCTGACGATGACAATCAGATTCAGCTCCACGAGCGTTTCATCACAGCAAGGATTGGGAGCAAAAACAGCCAAAAGCATCTGTAATTTTTGATTGGCAGCATGATCAATCTGAGCACAGCTGACCTAGTGTGGGAGGGGTAGAGGGTGCTCCTGCATGGTGGCCCCACTGCATTTGGTGTGTTTCTGGCCTGCGTGAGATAAAAAGGAGGTGGGGGTGGGTTGCAATGGGGGAAGGGACAGGAAGAAGAAAAAAGGTCAGCAAGGGCAGGGGGAGAAGGAAAATGAGTAGAATGAGAGGTTCGGGGGAAAAAAAGAAGTTAGTGGGCTTTTTTTCCTGCTTCATAGTCAAATAATACATTTAGCCGGTATAAATGTTCAACCACGACTTTTATCAAGAAACCCATAACATGGATCTTAATTCTTCTAGCAATACAAATGACTACGGTAAGCCTAAAAAAAACTGGAAAGTCTTTTGAACTTTCTATGATAGATACAGGGACTACTTTGTCTCCATCAAGAACAGAGCAAATTAAAATGACACATTAGTTCCTAATGTGTACCGTACAGTAATGCTGTACTCCTCAGAAGTACCTCCCAGTTCATTCAGAGTGCCAGTGCTGTGGTTGAAAAAAAAAGAAATGTGAACAAACCACAATTTTCAAGCCATTATGCAAGCGTGGATTCATCACAGAGTTTTAAATCATGCTGTTAATTGGCCCTGAAAATGCTTTGGTTGAAAGAACACCAACCATTTCGTTGGTGTTGCAGTCTCCTTACCATTTTCACAATCCTGAACACATAGACGTATCACTTACTTATCATATGTCACATACCAGGATATAAGTGTTGCTCCGTCTTGAAAAGCAGGTTGGAAAGTAATCTAGTCTTAGATAAAACGTGTTGACTTGCATAAAAGCCTTGTGATCAGGGGACCCTGACTTTCCACAAAAACACGAAGCAACGCAGCATTAACATGATCAGAATCCCAACATGTAGATAGTGAAGACATTTCTCCTGAATGGGAGAGGATGTAGAGAGAAAAACTGTAAAACACATTTTGCAGAACATACTTGAAAAGAACTATCTTTTACACAAATTTAAGGGTTTTTTTATCCCCTCATTCTCTGTATAAGTATATACAACACAATCTAGACAGAAAATATTTAGCTTAAATAATTTAAACATCTTAATGCTATGTGATGTTTGATTTAGTGACTTTAAATTGAGGGCATTTGTCTCTTTTTTTCAAATAAAATAATTAAATCTGTTGTTTTACATACTAAACAAGTGTAAAATATCAATGTGCTGTTAGTAATCTGGGTTCCTAATCTGGTCAGTGAGCATTGACCTTAATTTTATCACTCCCAGCTATAACCTAATTATTGAAAAGCAGATTTATTGACAAGTAGAGGAGGATGTTTCATTCATGTGTCAGCAGCATATGGGGATGGAAAGCTGTATGGTGGGAAAACACATGGTGTCTGTGAAGGTCGGCCAGCTTGATGCTAAAACTGATGTCATTACACAAAACTGTAAGATGAATTCCAGACAGTGTGGTAATAAAGCTAAATGTGCTCCTGGTCTCTGGTTTGGTCTGCAAGGTTGCTTTCACCGGTTGGGCTGAGTGAGCAGAGCTGAGAGACAGCTGTGTATTAATTAAGGACTCCCTGTGTAAATGTTATTGATCAGGAATCTTGCTGCTGCCCTGTTGCTTTCTGATTTCTCAGGAGAGTATTTGTAAAATTCTTGTGTCTGTAGTTCAACTTGCAGGCTTTGTAATATATGAATGAAGAGATGTGATACATCACTAGAATTGAGGCGGGTTTGTATTGTTTTATAATCATCAACTCAGTGTCATCAATAAATGTTAGATTGTGATGAATTTAGAATGTTTTAATATTTGCATATGATGCAAGTCCATCGTATGTGACTAGATGTGCGAGAAAAGTGCAACAAACGTTTGTTTTGGTTATTTATTTATTTTTTGTAGTAAGTGTGAAGTAAGCTGAAGTCCTGTTCATCAATGAACAACTGCAACCCAGTCTGATTGGGAGGACTGTGTATAACCAGTAAAAATCATGTAAAATTGTTTTCAGATTAAAGAAAACACTGAAAGATTAACAGCATAAAAACAGTTCACAAAAGAGCCAAATCCTGTCTGGTTTGTGACCACGAGCTGCTGACTTTAAGGACAACTGGGGATAATTTGAGCCTGTCATGTGGGGATTTTCTGCAGTTTGGTAGTAAACATGCTACATTAGATTAACAAAGTACTTCAGCAGTCTACACAGGCAGCAAATGTGCCAGTAGCTTCTCCAAGATTATGGCCTCTGTCTTTCTCACTGTTTGTGGTGTAAAAGCCAGCGGTTTGTAGCCAAATCAGGTCAAATGGGATGCACTTTATAGCGTCTAACTGTTGCTGTTTGTTTGTGTGTGTGCATATGTTTGTGGATAGTGTCTGCAGCGGTCAAGCAGCTGTGGGCAGTCCAGCGGGATACCAGACAGCCGGCCACTGTTTGGGCTGTAGTCTGCTGCAGCTGGAGAGAAAAAAAATGGGTTAGACATACAAGTAAAGTTACTGCACAGTAAGATGAGATATACACAGCAGAAAAGATTTGGATGGTTTGGACCATGCTTCCTCCATTCAAGCATGACCGCCATGCAAAGTATTTGAGCCACCACATGAAACCCAATACTGAATAACTATTTAAATGTTCAGCTGATGTGGAAACACACAGTTTTAGTTTGGTTTAAAGATTTTCAGCTTACGGGAGATGCTGGTTGACCAAGCTGGTCTAACCAGCATGTCAAAAGCCTCTGAGAAATACACGTGTTATTCTAAGTTCCTCTATCAGTGTGTAAATGTAAGAAAATTGTGAAATAATTGCAAAGTTGACAGACTGTTGGTGCAGACACTAACAAAAATATCTTAGTTTGACGCTTCATTATTGTGCAAGCCCTTACACTTAGTCATTCCTTATGTTTTTAATAAAAACAGACGGTTGGGAAGATAAATACAAGACAGAGGAAAGACATAAGCAATGATATCAGAGAAACAATTGTTGCACAAATTTGGAGTTTGTCATTCTATGGTGAGAAAAATATTCCCTGATGTAAAGGATTGAAGACAGGTTTCTTCGCAGGAAAAGAATCAATGTGGTGCAGTGAGGTATGGTGGAGTCAATATCCAGACCTGAAGCTAGTTGTGTTGTCGCAGAACTTAAAGAGAATAAATAATTACCGACACACACAATGACCTGAAGCAACTTCATCAAGAAGAAAGGGCCAAAAAATCCTCCACAATGTGGGAGACTGATTACATCACATAGAAAAAGTTATCTGAAGTTCCTGCTCAAGGTTGTTCGACGCTTCAGTGAATCACGGCGTAATGTAGAAACGTAGGAATGTCATTTATTTCTCGCACCCAGTTTCTTCCACTCTTGCTTAGGTTTGGCAAACGAACAATGTGATAGTGTGGTATGTTGTTTATAAGAGGCTGGATTTATCTCATTATAGGAGATGATTTAAGGATCATTTTAGTTTTTATGCCCTGATATCAAAAACCTTAAAACTGGAAATGGATTTTGTTTTTCGTATGACCGCAAACAAAGGAATTTCTTGACAATTCACTTCTTAATTCCTTATTATATTGTCACATTCCCAGCTTCTGTAGTGTCGACACACTCAAAACATCTCTTGTTGCATTCCCAAAGCCAAAAGCTCCTGCTTTCAAGGTAAGCTTGCACACACCAGGCAAGTAGTCATGGAAACAACAGTGGCACAAAGCAGGAATAGATCACAGAAGTCAAGGTGATGTTCTAAAACAAAGAGAAAACATGTTGTTTCAAGCTTTGATTTAAGCCCTGGCGAAGAAAGATGCAGCACACAAAAGATGAGAATGAGGTTGTGCTAAATTTACTTTAATTGATTGAGTTGTCTCTTGCCTAGTTTTCCCGTGTGACTGTGTTATGGTAGGGTGTGTATATATATAGTATGCCAGAAGTATGTGTGGAACATGCTGTCGACTTGTTGGGGGAGGGGAGATCCCCTGTAAGGAGTCAGTAGAGACTGAGAGAGAGGAATGCGGGCAGCTGGTTTGTGTCTGTCAGTGCAACACAGAGAGCCTACAGTACTGGACTACACACACACATACACACAATTTCACACACATACAGTGATGAAAGAAGGATTTATTTGGACCAACAGAAGGTAGGTTCGGTGCGGTGAGTAGGTAACAGGAAGCTCACTGGCTGACATCTCAACTTCTTGGACAAGAACTCCTGAGTCGTGTGGCCAGCAAGACACACACTTACTTACTTCTCATTAGCTATAACATATCAGAAGCAAAGCCAACAATAAAGTGTAATCATAGTAAACACGATGGAGGGAATATGATCATGGATGCACTAAAGTCTGCACAGTATATTTGTAAAAAACACTAAACACAATGTTTAAGACTTTTTCATCCACTTATGACATATTAAAATCATGTAAGATCCTGTCGCCATGGATATTACTCAGAAACAATGTTGAACAGGCGCTACATAAGTAACATGAAATACTTTGAGATTTGTAACACTACATACTTGTCACATGTACCAGATTAATATCACATTCATCACAATGGCTGTGCCAACATGTTGGTTTCAAACTGGTATTCAATTTCAATTAGTATCAACTTTAAGGTAGAGTAACATGAAAAAGGTTGTATATTCTTAAAGTCCACTGGATTCTTTATCTTTCAGCCTTTAATGCTTGTGTAATATCCATCTGCTGGATGTATTTTAGTCTTTATAAAAATATTGTATTACATTTATTTATTGACGAGCTCATGGTACACCAACATGGCCATGCTCACATATGCTACAAAGCGATGGGGAATGCCTACCGAAGCTATTCAATGTCAGATGATGACAAAGTCAGTTAGTATAGGTCCTAAAAGTTAAGGAGCACTTGGGCCAGAGTAGAAGTCAGAGTCATTGAGCTTGCAGGTCGGGGTGATACTGATCCTGCCTGCCAGATGGCAGCGAGGTAAACAGTTTGTGCACTGGGTGGCATAGATCATCATGTGGGCTTTCTACACTGACAACACATGGGCTAAGTGTCTTAAGTGGCATGGAGCTCTTTGCCAATGGTTTCTCTCCTCTCCTGTTCTTCAATGGTCTCTGGAGAATGATGTGGTTGTGAGCCAAACCGGCCCTGAATTGTGCATTCATAAAAGTTCTGCAAAAAAAACAATATCTATGCGAACCAGTTTAACCATGTCAACAAGGACTGTCCATTTAAGGTCATCCATTATGTGCTGACCCTCTCAGTAGGGATGTGGTGCCTCCTGACGCTTCCTGTAGTCCACTCTCAACTCTTTGGTCTTGTTGCTGTTGAGACAGGGGGGTTATTGTCATTACACCCACTTACTGGGAATAGGACAACAGTCTCCGACCACATCACTCACCGCCAGAGATGAGGAGGTGGTGTTCAGTCTCACCACTCAAGGCCTTTTTGTCAGGAAGTCAAGGGCCCAGGTGCAGAGAGGTGTCAAGTCTCAAATCTTGTGACTGCAGGACTGTCGCCGGGGGATCATGTGAGTCTCTACAAATCTGTCAGTCTGTTCCGTCAAAGAGAGCAGCAACTTATGTCGAACTGGTTTATCTAGTTCAAGCAGCACGGTGGAGATATGATCTGCCCTGTTAAAAGCAAGATGGGGGAAAGTTGCATAGCAGCAATGCAGTGTGTTCACCCTTACTGGGTGTGCTACAGAGCTGGTCCCAGTGAAGCTGAAAGCTTCCTCAGCGTGCACATCCTCTGAACGACTGATACCATCTCGCAGTTCATCTTTCTGCTTGTGGCAGAAAGCAAACCTCAGACATAATAGAGCTGAATTCTCATGGGAGGTAGAGGAGTTTTAGATTTCAGCCGATAAGAGCTTGCTTGATGCTGATATTGCAACAAAAGAACTCCATCTGGAGTTAAATATTGAAAAGAGTTCTGTTGTGTCAGGAACAATGCAGTCTTGTTGGAAAATATGTCAGTGTAGAGGTTGTCTAACATGTTGCTCAGGGACTGAGCGTTTGCCAGAGAGATTATCATTTCGATGATGTCATCCAGAGAAATTCAACCATGCAAAAGAAATGAAAAACACACCTGAAAATAATCTCAACGCAAATGTTTTACTACATGCTGGAAGTGAAGATCAGACATTTGTTAAGTACGCTATGAAATGAAGCAACCATGACCACCAAATGCGCATGCTAGGGGGGGTTGGATTTAGATAAACAGCGTGATAAATCTGATTTAATTCTTCTTTCCCCCCACCCGAGAATAAGTAATTGTCCAAGTCTTTTCCTTCCCCTCCCCCACAGAAGACACACAAGCACTCACAAAAGTCTTTTAGGTGACGTGCTAATTGATGCAAAGTAATGGAGGAGGTGAATTCACAATGGCTGCACTGCTAAGCTTCACACAGAGCTTGTTTTATTGTTAGCATGGGCTGCAGTGCACAAATTCTGCTTATTTTCATGCATCCTGAGGAGAATTTTGCCATTTAGATTGAGTAGTGACACAGATACAATAAAGCAAACAGGAGGGAGGCACAAATGGGGAAAAACATTAAGAGCAGAAAGAGGAAGAAGGGAAGTTGGAGGAGTGGGATTGAGAAGGGGGTGACCTCTTGTGGGTCTGAGATCCCCAACACCCAGCTGTGGTCATCACCTTGCACTGCAGGACATACACACACACACACACATACCACAGTGATCATCACTCTGTGGGAGTTTGACCTGAGCCAGATGGCCGCCGCTCTCTCCTTTTATGGCTCATTTTCTGTCATTCCTCACTAAACCAGCATTTTTCACACCTTAAAAAAAAAAAAAAACAACAAGTTTTACAAAAACACTTTCAGCGTTGAATACATTTGCAATACTCAAGTCTTGCATTGTAGTGTGAACGAGGAAGACAATGCTAAATCAATAATCTATTAATGACAGGCTCATTGAATGCCTGTGGTTAACAGCCCACATATAAATCAGAAATGTCAATCTCAAGCAGCTTTAAATCCAGACCCGTAAATGACATGAAGCTGCTTTTGTATATGAAAACGTTAATGGATAGTTAAAAAAGACGCACAGGGACGATACAAATGCATTTTTATGGATGTGCTTTTGAGAATCAAAGAGAAATACTGAGGGAATAAAATCTCTGATAGCTTTAAAGTAGTGAAATTAGGGATCAAACATGAAACCAAATGGTCCAAAGTTTGTTTTTTTTTTGGTCGGTTGGGGGAAGGGGGGTTAGTTTCTTTCTCACTATATTAAAATGGGAAGAAAACTGTTTAAACATGATAAATATTATCTGTGAAAATGCAGAGCACAAAGGAAAAAAGGGTGAATTATAAGAAGTGAATCTGCCTGTTGAACTCATTCTTCTTCCTTCTTCCTGCTTCCTTTAATCACTGAACTATTTCATTTGAAGAAATGGAAAAAAAAAAAATCACGACAACATGTGTTCCTTTCGACATGGAACTTGTAACTGGATTGAACCGCTGAATGTTTAGTGTTGAGTCTGAGTATGTTCTGATGGTCTCGTTTTGATCCATGGGTTGCTAGGCAACATCAGCAAAATGAACTGTGATGTATTCAGTAACATCAGTGAAGTCACACAGCAGCTTTCCAGCACTAGCACCCTGCTTATTGGCAGAGCCAAAGCCGTCAGAGATGTCATGGATCAAAGGCATCCTTCAAACGTGCTGACAGTCGTATCAATATTATGTCACAGAGGGAGCGATGCTATATTTTAAGCAGGAATTTGAAATATAATAATGAAATGTATAACATATTAATTATAATTCAGTTATACTATGAAGGTCTGTCTAAGAAAAAGACGGTAAAATGAAAGCGTTAATCTCTTCTCACATCTATCAAACGTATGACATCCATTTTGTTGTTCAATTATTTTGAAGCAAATCTGATTATTGGGAAGTTTTCATTCTCATCTCATCATCCTGTTTAGCTCTGTAAAAGAACTACGTGTCTCTCTCTGCTGTTTCTTTTCTCCTCCCTTTAGTTCTCCTGTTTCTCTGAAACACTCCAGCATATTTATACCATTTTTAGAGCCAGACGATGTGAGTATGTCCTCACTGCCAGACCTTTTTTCTCTGTGTGAATGTGTCATGATTCAGAACGGCCTCAGAACCAAACAGGACAGAACATCTTCATGCATAATACATATTGTGCTCACAGACGCAAAATAAAAAGAGCCTATATTTTACAATCTTGCAGCTTTGTAAAGGATTTTATTACAACACATTAAAATAACAGAAAAATAATATACATTTTCTCCTGTTTTGGTATTTATTATTTTGATAATTTGCCTTTGAGGAACACTTTCTTGTTGATACAATAAGAATCATATGTAGGGTTAAAAAATATGATTAGTTCATTTTCATCAGTGTTAGCTAAGAGCAAAACTGCAAAAATTTGTTTTCGCTTAACTCTCCTTGCTGTAAGTAATAATATCAATCACAGAGAGATAGCACATAAGAGCTCATACGCCTTTCTCATTGTATCTACTTCCAAATGTACATCACTGTATCAACAGGATATTTAGCACACAATTTTCCCGAAAACCAACTTCACTCATGTTTTCTCATCAAGGATGCTAAATGACATTTCCTTTAAGCTAACATTCAAATACTAGCTTGTTGTTAAAGCTAACATAGTGACATGTGGTTTTGTTAGCCCAAATAGTCCCCTTTAAAATAAGGTCTAACTTGTAAAGATTGCAGGGATATTTTTGGCAGGCACAACCCATGTGTCTAGCTGAGTTGTTCATGCCACAGAAGCACAATCTCCAAATGTTGTGTCTTATTGCAAAGGTGACTTATCAAGCTTTCAAACAACATATAGTACAATACAAATTGGTATTTGTGGGGAGAGCTGATCAACCAAACACAAATTCCCTGACTTTCATGGTAAGTTTATCATGTAGCATTTGGTTTTCTCAATATGGAAACATTTTTGTGGGCAAAAAATTCATCAAGTCAAAATCATGAAATAGTATTAAAAGACCTTAAAACATCAAGTTTCCTCAAATGTTTATCTTAAATATAGAATATATAGTATATATGTTTAACATGCTCCTGAACTCTCCTGACAATATATTATTCTGCATTGGAGTATTTCTGAACTTTGCTCTGTATGAGACAGTTTCCATGACAGGTTTAAGTATTGCATCTCCTATAAAAATGGTTGCTAAATAAATGTGGAAATCAGGGTATTTTGTCATTGTAACATATAACAGTTTTTAGTCGTTAGAGCAAATTTAAAGTGGTCCTATTTACTAAAAGTATTTTACTAAAAAGTATTTTTACTAAAACTATTTTATACATCGCCTGCCATTTTCAAGGTTTCTCTGATGTTATTCAGCACAAGTTGTTCTTAGCAGTCAAACCTCCTTCATCAAAGGCAATCATTTGTGTGTGTGTGTGTGTGTGTATGTGTGTGTGTGTTAAGATCATGCCAAATTACCCAGTGCCTAAAATATTCTTTATCAAGCTGCAGACATGTGTTTTCAATGTTCTTTAAATATACTCCCTACACACACACACACACACACACACACACACACACACACACACACACACACACACACACACACACACACACACA
>JBAMHX010000014.1:19763948-19780653 GCA_037177515.1 Pseudomugil tenellus | reverse complement strand
CACACACACACACACACACACACACACACACACACACACACACACACACACACACACACACACACACATACATATACTTGGTACTTTCATTGCCAGATAGTTAAAAGAAAACGTCCCTTGTTGTCTCTGAGAAAACATTCAATCTGTCCACTGATTTTTCCCTCTTTTTTTAGCAATTCACTACACATTAAACATATACAAGTATTGCGTGTCTGATTTACATGCAACAGCCAAGTTCATTTTAGAAAACTCACACGCTAGATACAAATCAGTGCAGCAGTGTAACTAAAATGTGTTATGTGACAATAATTTCATGCAAGTTGAACTTAAAGCAAAACAAAGATAATTGTGTTCCTGCAAATGATGGACTATATTTAAGTACAAATACTCCTCTGTGAATAATCTGAACACAATAGAATATTTACAAAAGGAAAGACTACTGACGGCGTTTATTCATAAAACATGAATGGCGTCTAAATTTTCCCAAAGCAACATGCGCTCTAAGAGAACTCTGCGTGCACTCACGACTCTGTGGTCAGTCAAACCACTGTCTCTGGCTGTGTCTCTGTGGCCTGGCTCCAACACTACTTTTACCCACCCATGTACACACACATACACACAGAACCTCTGCAGTGTTGTAAACCTAACTTTGTTTGTTTCCAGCAGTAATATTTTATGAGAGTTCAGATGGGGAATACTGGTTGCTCCGGTCACGACACGGGGTTACCAAGTGTTTCTGCATGCAAGTGATGTCTGTATACAGACAGAATTTTGATATGAAATGTCAGGTTCAGTCAGACTTTACTTGGTATGAAACCAAAGTAGTAGTAGGCTCACCTTTCATGTACTCTGTAGCCTCGTTTGTGATGCAAACCTCTTTCTTATGAAAAAACAACAGCATATTTTCCACATGGCAGTGAAGACCTGCCACGTGTCCTCCTGTCATCTGCTGATTCCTTTGCTTTCTACACAGTTTCATGCATTAAATTCATTAGCACTTGTCACCGTGGCACAGCAATGCTGTTGGAAACACGCTTTGCTTTTAAAAGTGGGCTGATGTAATGGGTTGAAATTGTAGTGACAAATCTAAAATCTGTTATGTGAGACTTACTATATTGGTTAAAACGGCAACCTTGTTCATGAGCACCGCTTTCTCTTTTCTTCTGTTGCTGCTCTGGTCAAACTAACTTACTATAGGAAAATTCAATATTGATGATGTTCATGATAGATGGTTACAGGCTGGACTTTCTAACTCTGAAATTTCTTTGTGATAGAAACTGAATATTAGATTACACCCCCCAAAAAAGGGAAAAAAAGAAAGAAAAAGAAGCCATCAGAAGCTGTGGCCAGCAGCTGTACTGCTTTAATCTTTTGTATTCAGCTCCAAGAAAGCAAAATATTAGATTTTCTTCCTCTGAATTGCCTGCCCTTGTTCTGTCTTTCTGTTTTCCCCCCTGTTTTTATGACTAGTCGTAAAAGTCAGAGCCAAAACCTGCTGGACGCTTTTATATAGAAAACACTAAAATGGCAAACAAGAGCAGGTCACGAACATGGGTAGATGGAGAGGAAAGGAAAATAAAAACAGAAGAGAAAATTAAAAGGGGGAAGGAACACAGCTGGATATGAATACTGTGTAAAAGGACAGACAAAAACTGCTAAATATGCTGTATATGTACATATTCTGGAGTGCATTTGTATGACATTAGGCTATTAATAATTATCCTGCTGTCTATTACACATCAGGAAAAACCCTGCTGTGAAGATCCCTGCAGCATGATTCACCATTCATGGAGTGTTGATGTAGTCATCACTAAATGTTTGTTGGATGTAGAATCACAAAGGTGGGTCTTCAGTCATCAGATCTGATTGGCACCATGTTAAGTAACAATAAAAAGTTTGTATGGTCTGCATTTTTAAGCACAGGTGAATGTGAGCACATCTGCGTCTGACAGTGTTTCTCTTGCATTTCCTGATTTTTCACATGAAAGAAGTGATGTGTATCAGCAGTGTTGCTGCTGCTTTTGGAGTTTGAATGAGTGAGACCTCTGCTGTTCAAATGCACACATGAAGAAGTCACATGCACTCAAAGTAAAGGCTATGACAGAAATAATCTGCTTTGTTATACTGTAGCTGTCTAATAGGGAAATTCAGATAAATTTACTGTAATAGTAATCAAACTTTAAGATAACTATGCTTTGCAATACAAATGTT
Source organism: Pseudomugil tenellus (assembly GCA_037177515.1). Classification (NCBI taxonomy): domain Eukaryota; kingdom Metazoa; phylum Chordata; class Actinopteri; order Atheriniformes; family Pseudomugilidae; genus Pseudomugil; species Pseudomugil tenellus. The sequence goes on along the minus strand of JBAMHX010000014.1, from coordinate 19,778,442 downwards.
TTGACATTTTATGTTTGCACAAGTTTCTAGTTCAAAATACATAGAATAATTTTTTTTTAGCACATTACTAATGAAAAAAAACAATATCAGGATGAAAAAAACTCATTTACAATGTATTTACTAATTAAATGTTATATTAATTTCATGATGAATATGCAGCAAGTTGTGGGAGTGGCTCAGCAGGTATGGCTGGTTCTTCTATGGTCTGTAGGTTGGCGGTTCAGATCCTGCATCTGACACAGACAGTGTTCTCCGAAGGCCGCTCATGATCCCAGATAAATCCAGGGGTTGCTTCAGGAAATCCATATGACAATGAAACTGTGCAATGAAACTTCCATGCAGCCTCGGTGGGTGTGAGCTGGTGCTTTGCTGTGACGCGCCCTTGAGGACAAGGGTAAAGCCGAAAGGAGGAGCATTGCTATGTGGCAAACACTTCTCTTAAATCCTCCAGTAAGTAATGAAACTGCAAAAGTGTTAGAATAAGGACAGTTTTGTTTCCTGTTTTTCTTCTTTTTGGTAATTTTTCAACAAAAAGACTGTAAAGACTTGAATTCATTAGACCAGGGGTATGCAATCCGGTCTTTGAGGGTCCTGCAAGTGTTAGCAATACACCTGCCACACATTAGACTTAATTAAAAGACTTGTGCAGGCATTTAGCTCTGCACAAGTCTGCCAATTACCCACTGATCTGAGTCAGGTGTGTTGCAGCAGGGAAACTCCTAACACTTGCGGGACTTCCGCTCTCTAAGACTGGAGTTGCCCACGCCTGTCTTAGATACTTTGTCAAGTTGATAGCATACTTAAAAACACATTTTTTTTTAATATCACAAATTGTATGACATACTACGTGGGAAAATTAGGAGTCATTCGGTCCAATGAGGCCCTCGGTACTGCATGTTTTTTATGTTTCTAGGTTAGATTTGAATCGGGTTTGTCTTAGCAGGGAAACATTGAAAACCTGCAGTGTTTTGACCCTTATAAGGCTTAAAAGTTTCATTCTAATAAATGCGGTATGAAGCGATGATATTGAAAATATTAAAATATGAGTAAATGCCTGTTTAAATATCCAATAGAAATAAAAACCTAAGTTTAAACGAATGGAAAAATAAATAGATAAATTAATAAGGCAGTTAAACAAAAATAGATTTTATAAAGACATGGATTTAACCCTGGAAATCGCGTCAGAGTGAGATCTCCTTCGCATGTTCCACAAAAGTTGGCTCAACAGGTGTGGCGTTGCGGAGACTTTTGTCCCTGCTCGGATGCCGTTGCTGATTTGCCTCCCAACAAGGACGCAGAACTTGGCACTACTTCTGCTTTCACTTTTCTGCAGTGATTTGAATAAGTCAAAATCCATCTGCTCGATTTATCAGTTGTGACAGTAATGCACAGTCAGCTGGACTTCTTGACAATCGTTGAATGAATAAAAATTTCCGGAACTTTCCGCTTAGTTCGATCTCGTCGGTAAGTTAAATTAGCCTTTAAGCTAGCCAACTTGTGTGCATTAGCTTTATTTTTGATCAAGTGATAAAACACTATCGCTGTGCAGTAATCCAGAGAGATGGGTATCTGTAAGCAAGCTGACCGTCATATTCAATAGAAGATTGTTACAGTTGTGTATGTTGTCATCCTGAAATTTACACGCATTTTATTTAATACGCTATAAGTGTATAGCTTAGGATAGATGCAAACATGTGCGTGTTTAAAGCAGACAGAAACAGTGTTTCATCAAGCCTTTTGTGCGAATTAAAGCACGCAGACACATCAGAAGAGCTATTTCTAAAGAATCCAGTAAAGATAAACAATAATGATATCATTCATCCCAGTTATCCAGTAATAACTCAATATAAGTCATGTTTTGTGCAACAGGCAGGTGAAATCAGAGGTCCAAGGATCCAAGAGCAGAGCTTTGAAAAGATGCTCATAAAACCATCTTTAGCCTGCTGGAGAATGGAGAACATCAAGTGATGGAGAACCGAGAGGAAGGGTGAGAACATGAGTTGTTTATGTCCTGATCAAACCTCCCCAGCATCCCGTTTCTAATGGCAACATGTTGAACAAAACGAGTTGGCATGTTGTGCCTTTTAAACAGGCGTGTAGTCCTTTGTGAATCACAAGTGTGATTTACTGAACAGATAAGCATTTGCACACGTCATTTTTACATTTCTTCAACGTGTGACTGCACGTTCAGATCCTGAACAATATTGATTTATTGATGGATCCAAATTAATTTATGTTTCCACATAAGATTGTCTCCCATGTAGATTTGATTTTAGACGTCATGTGATTAGGCTGAAAAGTAAAGATGTTTGTGTTTTTTGTGTACAGTCCTGCAGCTGAGCAGCTTCCTGCAGCTGTAGAGCGAGGACTTCTCCATGTCTGGCGTTCAGCGGGATGCAGTGAGCAGCTCAGTCCAGAACGGTTGCTGCTGCCGCGGCCTGTCGTGCAGGTCGCCCTGGGAGAACATCATGGCCTCCTGTTGGCACAGGGTTTGTGTTGTTTAGTTCTTGTTTAGTGTGCTTGTTTAATCGCCCCAGATCTCACTGTATTTAACAGTGAATCATTTCTACCAAGTTGTTGATTTTTTTTTTACAGGTGCTCAGGTGTTTTCGTTCGGAGAGCTTTTGTGGAGGGATTTGAGCATCCCAGCGTCTGCTCCAGTACTGGAGGGTTCTCTGCTGGGGAAGACGGTGGTCCGTGTGGCTGCTGGTGGCTTCCACTGTGGAGCGCTAACTGAGCAGGGCAGCGTCTACATGTGGGGGGAGAATACTGCGGGACAGTGTGGGCTAACTGAGCGGGGAGCAGTCACCAATATCACAGGTTTGAGCTGTGATCTTGTTTCCAAAGCCTGCCTTATAAACATAAAAGTAGCTGTTTGGCTTCTCTGTTGTTGCGTTACTGATCGTAATCATAACGATAAAGCAGATATTTGCCCCGATAGTGTCAGAACCCAGTCCAGTCAGTGTGGTGGACACCGAGGTCATCCCCCCAGCAACAGTTCGGGTCATGGACCTTGCCTGTGGACGGGAGCACAGTCTGGCTCTGTCAGCCCAGAACGAGCTGTGGGCCTGGGGTAGCGGCTGCCAGCTGGGCCTGGTCACCAGCAGCTTCCCTGTATGGAAACCACAGAAGGTAGATTTTTAAGGCCGAATAAATCTGGCAGGAAATTTGCATCTTTATATAAAAGTTTTATTAATCGGATTTTATTTTGTCTTCCTTCGATGTTGCAGGTTGAGCATTTGGCAGGTCGACATGTGATTCAGGTGGATTTTCAGAAATGTTCTTCAAGAAAATAAATGAATAAACAATTGAATAAATATATATCTATATACATATAGAATAGGGTGGGGTGTTGTGCCGCTTACACTTGGAGGCACTCGGGAGGAGGATGCCTCCAAACGCCTACTCTTTAAAGGGGGGAAGAAAGAATAAAAATACATTTTTAGGACGTTTGCCTCTTTCTGCCCCTCCATTCTCACTTCATACTATCCCAGTAATCTCCTATTGTTAGCATTATTATTATTGCTATTATTTTTCTTATTATTATTGTCATGAATATTTTCATTCATGTACCCCCCCCCCCCCATATTACGTAGACACTGCCTTTTATATATATTTTGTTGTCTTTACCCTTAGACTATTTGAAAAGACACACATACACCAACATATACCCACACATGCGCACACACACCCCACATACACGAAGAATGTATGTTTTTGTTGTTGTTTTGTCTGTTTGTCAACTTCACTGAAGTTAAAAACACACAGAGGGTCTCACAAAGGACTGTAGAATAATTTAATATAAAGAGTGGTTCATTGTCCACTCGGTGACTGTAGTCCTTGATTCTTCGACATGTTCTTTAGAAATAAAAGGTAACTTAAAAAAAAAGATATGTTCTTCAAGTGAGACAAAAACCATGTTCTGCACAGTGTTGCCAACTAATTTGTTTCCCAACAGGTGGCGTGTGGTGCGTATCACAGCCTGGCTGTTGTTCGGAGTTTACCTCATCAGGAATATAACGCCCAAAGTGACCTGAAGAAGAGGGAGCGGGACCCCTCACCTCACTGCCCGGTAGCAGACAGGGAGGAGCTGTTTACAGCGGAGGATGCTCATTACTGTCCACTTGGGGTGGAGCTGACTGAAGGCATGAGAAGCGAGGTAAGTAACGCAAACCACGCAAACCAGTATAACTCCTCAAAGTATAAAGTCACTGCTTTGATTATCACATCACTGAAAGTCATTTCAAATGCTTTAACCAGCCATTTATGTGATTTGTATTCCAGACTCCAACCAGAAGACGAGCCCCAAAACAAAAGCTCCATCCAGGGGAAATGTCATCTGGCAGCAGCTTTGGCTCTGGAACTGATTCCTGCTGGTTTTCCAAGGACAACAAATCCAACACTAAGCAGTACGTAGTCTCATAAATGATTTATTTCTCTTATCCTCTGAGAAAGAATTCTGCTTATTCATTTAATCTCTAAGATGTCTGTTTTTATCTCTTTATTTTATTGCAAATCTTTAGGAGCAATCTTCAGGTTAGCGGGCAGCTCGAGTCCGAGGGACACACCGAGTCCAAGTCGCAGGTCGATGGCCAACAAATGTCACACTGGAGAACCAGGAAGCACTCGGCCTCCTCTAATGAGCTGGAGCTTCAGCACCTCCTGGAAAAGATTTCCGGCCAGTCGTTAGAGCTGCGACGCACCAGCGGGACAGGAGATACGGACTCACTGAGCAGCCACACGTCGGGTTCGTGCACTATGTTGATCCTGCATTTAGCTTTTCTTTAAGTCATATTTTCTTTACATCATTGTTTCTTATGTATTTTTCTTATGTATTTTCACTTGGCATGTGTAAGGTTTTCTTCTTCTGCCTCCGTTCATCCAGATGATAGCTGTGTTTCCTCAACTCCCCCTACGGATGTGATGAGTTCCAGTTACAAAGAGGAGTCGCCTCATAAGAGACAAACCAACAGGCAAGACGAGCTTTGCTTTACATCATAGTTTCTTTGCCTTAAATTCAAGATAAAACAATCTGTTCTGAAGTTGTCAAAACTGTAAACAGAGCGATATTTTTGCGAATGATTTATTATCCATGTGACATTACTTGATTTCATCAGTCTGCTTAACATGAGGCCACGATGAACCCTTATTCATGCAGGATGATGGACCTTTACAACATTCAGCAAGATTTTATCTTAATGTTTATCAATGTTTAACTAACATGCAGATACAGAAACGTCAAACCTAATGTGGAACCTGAAGATTAATAGCTGAATATCAACACAAATAAACTCTGGAAACTCAATTATGCTACGATTTCTAAGCATAAAGACAAACTCTCACATCCTCTGTATTAACAAGCGGCTCTTTGACCTTCTGTCCTGCAGCAACAGTGAAGCATCTGGGTTGTACTCTTCCTCCCCAGTCTGTTTAGAAGAAGTTCGTCTTTGTGTGGAGAAAGAGAAGCAGGCGCTGCAGGCCCAGAAGAGCTCCAGTCTCACAAATATACACCAGAAGGGGCAAACTGCAGCGAGCAGGAGACGCTCGCTTCCTGGAACCCCCACCCATGGTAGGAATGGAAGGATGTGAACAGCTTAGCTGTTCGTCTGGGAAATATGCTTATTTTCTTTTTTTCACAGAGCTAGATGAGAAGATAGATACCCTGCGTAATAAATACGCAGCCAGGAGACCGTTACTTTTCAGCAGCAGCTTTAACTTCCTGTGAAACCACAACGTGTATGTAGTTTTTCCATTTAAATAACACCTGATCAGGCATTGGATGGAATTAGAGATAATTAAACTTTTTACTTCATACTAGTGCTGGTAAAAAGATTATGTAAGAATTTTTACTGGGACATTTTGTGATTTATTCATACTTTTAGTTGTGCTTGAGTGTAGATTCCACATCACTACCAGAGGCTGGAAAAGCCTGGAAACTTTCTTACATTATCTAACAGCACAGCTGGAAAGTACCAGTGGGATAAATAAGGAAATGTGAGACAAACTAGCAAAAGTTCACAATTCGCTCTGGCTCACAGACCAGTATCACATTTTCTCACAAACCAGACATAATTACCAACAAATTAAAAGTCCTGCACATGTAGGTTTCTTTTGATGAAGTGATGGCAAATTTGTTGTGAGGAAATAATGATGACAAGACGTTTTGTCAAAGGGTCGCTAATTTATCATCACCAAAAGCATCCAAACAGATTAATGCGTTACTATAGCTTGTAAAGGCAGAGAGGCACAAATGGGAACATTGGAGAGAAGAATAACTTTAGTTAATGTAGATGTGAACAGCAGACTTTCAGTTCTTTAGACCTTTCTGTTGGATATTTAATTGTGTTTTAATTTGACTTTTTGTCTAAGTGGTAATAATGTCATCTCATCTTAGTTTGATCCAGCTTCCTCTGTAGGAGATGCAAAGCTTTGTTCTCTCTAGAGAACGTTAGGGTGTGTTCATACCAGACTGGTTGGGTGCGGTTTTGTTGTGTTTGGCCTCATCCTGTAATTAGCTGAAGCAGGTGAAGACACTGTTAAGTGAACCGTGGTGCCGTTTGTTTGAGGAAAAACCTGAGTCTCACCAGATTTATGTCAAACACGCTCATATGTTTGACTTTTGTTAGATATTACAAATAAAACCGGTTTGCAATCCAAACAAAATTCCCCAGATGTTTCCAAGACCTGCACTTAGTTTGTTTTTCTTTTTCGCAGGGTCTCCTCGGAGACAGCGCCCGTGCAGGCGGCTCTCGGCCGGTCGGGCCCAAGCTGCAGGACCAGAGGATGCAGGAGAAGGGCTGCCGTCTCTGGACACAGAGGTCTGGAGCTGGGGACGTGGGTCTGAAGGACAGCTTGGTCATGGAGATCAGCTCGCCAGGTCAAAACACACATTTCTGCTTCTGCACTACAAAAACTGGCTTTAAAAAAACAAGAAAAAAACCTACAAAAATTAGGTTAATTTTCCTTGAAATAAGATAAAATTTCTTGTTCTGTTGGCAGATAATTGATCTTATTTCAAGGATTGTCAAGAATTTGTAAAACTGGTAAAAAAAAATCTTTAAAAAAACCTACTAAGTAAGAATAATGATCTCACATTTAAAAAAATAAGCATGTGTCCTTGATTTGAGATGTTTAATCTTACTTAGATTTTAGTTTTTGCAGTCATGAAAACAGACTTTTGAAAAGTTTAGCATTAACTAAAAGAATAATTCCAGTAATATAAAATAAAATAAAAAAGGTTTATTGTGCTTATTCTATCATTAAACATACAGTTTATGGAGACCTGTAGAGCAGTAAAGCTGTGTGACTTTGCATTGGAATAAAATGTGAAAAGTCATTAAAAAGAACTCGCACTAGAGTCGACTTAAGTGTGTGTGTGTGTCCAGACTCCAGCCTCTGTGGATCAAGTCTCTGACAGGCAAGAATGTGATCAAAGTGGCTGCAGGATCGCACCATTCTCTGGCTCTCACCGCTCAGTGTCAGGTAACAAACCCATACTGCACATGCACACCGACACACATCTGCAATGCTGATACTTGTGAAAACCTCTTTTGGTAAAAAGTATCTCCTGAATCTCTTTCGTAACCGTCATTACAACATTTTCTAACCAGCATTACTTTACTTTAGAGCTTAAAGACAGATTAAGAAGTCAGGATAAAGATTTCTCAAGATTTTTAAGTAGCTAATTGCTTGTTTAGAAGCAGAAGTGTATGAGCGCACACACAGCCATGATCTGTGTGTGTTGCAGGTATACTCATGGGGAAGCAACATGTGTGGGCAGCTTGGTCATGTCAACAGCCCCATCACTGTGCCACAGCAGGCAAAGGTAATGCCATCGCACTGTTATTCACATCTCGTAGAAAATTATTCATTTACCAAAGCGACCCAATGTGTTTGTTTTATTTTTCTAGCTACATGATGGTCTTCGTGTTTGGGATCTGTCAGCCGGTCAGAGCCACTCCCTCTTCCTGGCTGATGCTGACTGCGTCCAGCCAGTCCTGCTGTACTGCGGCCAGCAGCAAGAGCCGCTGACTGAGCCGCCACGGCGGGGCGAGCATTCATGCCAGATGTCACCCAGCAGCGCAAAGACGTACACAGTCAGACCCACGCTGCTTCCATTCTGCTCTGAGGTTTGACAGTTAAAAACGTAACGATGTAAAGTCACAAGATCATAGTTTTATATTTCAGTTCAGCCATCCAGCTTAATGACGAGCTCCTCTGCAAAACCTCGCCACACAAACCGGCTTTATCCTGCACCAGTGTGGGTTTTTGGACAGTCTCAGACACGATGAGCACGCAGTGTTACATCCAGACTCGTCATGTTGCTGTGTGGATGATTCAGAGCTGATTGTTTACGTTTTCTCGCTAGTTGCATTTGTCTTGCATTATCAAAACTTTGCATGTCTCAACGCTAGCTTAGCGGCGGTAAGCACACAAGGTGTGGCCATTTCGCCTCTTTATTTAAGCCTGTTTTTACTGCCGCCTGTCTGAAATGATGCACCTGCACTAAATGGAGTATATCTTAACAACAACTGCAAGAGCTGCGTGCATAATCATGGTCTCAGAAGGAAGCGGAGACGTGTGGAATTACTACAGAAGTGTAAGAATAAATAAATGTGTTGCTGCTCCGCTAGCAGCTAGCTTGCACAGGTTTTGATGAGTCTCTGCTTTCCTGTGACACCGTGTTAGTGTAGTTTGCTTGAAGTGGTTGAATTTGTGAAGCATTAAAAGGAAAATGCAGTTTTCACTGTTTTGATACATGCTCAGAATGAACTGTGTTTGGATACTTTGTGGAGCGTTTTAGCTGAGTTTCTACCCATCGTTTTGGTGTTCAACACTACAGGATTAGTGCTTCCGGAGGTGTGTGCAAATGTTCTGTATTGCATGCACCTCTTATGATTAAGATGTTAAATTCAGCTGATACATTAAAACAATGTAGAAACAAACAAATAAAGTAAACTAAACTGGATTTTATGAGTGTAGTAATGAATCTAGTAGATTTTTGTGTGGTTTAATCTCATACTAAACACTACAAACAGTGTTTTATGTGTGTGTATCCTCACAGATCTTCATATCTGGTCCTGGAGGGCCGGTGTCCTGCAGGTGTTGAAAGCTGGAATACCTGCAGAATGCCGATTTGGAGATCGCTGTCCTACCGAAACATTACCTCGGTGTCTTTTCTCTGCTTCTTTTTGTAGATGGGTTACATTAGCAGTGTGTCCAGTGGTGGTCAGATGTGTGCTGCGCTGGCAGACCACAACGTGATGGGATTCATCTCAGCCATCCATGAACTGGCCTCCAGAGAGAGACAGTTTTACTGCTGGTTAAGCCACGTCAGGAAAGTCCTCTTCACTCCGATTCGTAACCGAGGTGGGAAGATTTTCTCTGCCTACATCCCCGATAAAACAAGATAAAAACAACCAGCCACAGCGTTTTTTTTTTTGCATGTGTCATTTCTTGTATCCAGAGAGTGCGTGTCCGGTGCTGAGTGAGCCGTGCACCCATCTCTTCCTCTCACTATCTGAGAGTTTTGTTCACCTGAACGTCTTGGTTGGCCGTCACGCCACTTCACTCAGCTACTTCCTGCAGAACACACGGAGCCGAGACGTCGCATCATTCCCCCTGCTGACCCACACAGAGTATTTCCTGGACACGTATAGAAAGTAAGAGATTCACCTTTTAAAAATCTCACAACCGTCTTCTATCATCACTGTCTTATTTGTTTTAGTTTTAAATGGTGGTCGGAAGGGTTCTGGCAAAATATTTTAATAAAAATGTCATTTCTGTGACTGACTTTTTAGGTATTGTTGTGCTGTTGGTGATTTCCACGTAATGGGAGGATTCCAGTTGCTTCATAAACTCTCGCCGTGAGTTGTTTTATTGTATGTGATGTCATTCTTTGTAGAGTATGTGGACAAATGAGACGCCATGATGCAGCAGTCTACAGCAGCTGGTAGCAATTAGCTTTATGCTAATGCAAAAACAAGAGGTCATGACTCAGACCTAAAGTGTGTGTGTGTGTGTGTGTGTGTCCAGAGAGTGTTCTGGGACTTTGCTGTCACAGCTGTGTGTCTCAGACCAGTCTGCCACTGGGGATTTGGATCTGGTTTCGGTGTTGTACTGGCCTCTGCAGCAGCTCCATCAATACAACAGACTCCTACTCAAAATGGCAGCATGCTACGATGTGGTGGGAACAAAACCCAACATTTTATATATTTTATGCCTCTCACTCTTTTTCTTTCCTTTAAAAACATTTTCTTTTCTTCTTTTACCTTATTATATTTCTAAATTCCTATAAATTTTTTAAATTTCAGTAGCTCGAGTCATACATTTTACTGCTGTCGCTGTGTTAGCTGTAAGATGCTAACCAATTCTTTTTTCCCTGCAGTTAACAGTCGAGTATCAGTCTCTCCATCTGGGCTCCAATGATTATGAGACTCTGTCTAGTTCCTTGCTGAGAAAGAAGAAGGAAGCTGAAGCAACCTTCCTTTTCTGGAAGCACCACTCTGGCAAAACCGCTGTGAGTAAAGCTGTGACGTGATTAGTTTTGTAATCAAACTTTCAATCTTCTCATAAGTCTGAAACGTAATAAGTATCTTACAGTGTTTGTCTGGAGTTTAAAGGCTTTGAATTCAATCACAAAATAAGGTTTTATAAATACCATACTGGCCCATCCAGCAGATAGAGACGGCAACATGCCGCAAACACGTAAACAAGCTTATGTTAGATAAATGTTTGTCTCTGTTACACTCAGAGAGGTAAAGATGGAAAGTGTCACTCCAGCGAGGAGCAGATGGAGTATTTCTGCACCAAGAACTTCATGTCCATCATGGGAAGGCACACTGAGTTTACCATCATTCTAGTCATTTCGGAGTCACATTTCAGCTTTAATTGGTTCTGTAGTCTGTAGTAATTTTCACGTCCACATGTTGAGTCCGGTCTGAACAGAAGTTGTGAAAAGTTAAATGTTTTCTGTACCGAGTGTTTCCTTTTGGTCATCTGAGGATAATTCATCCCGATTATGTTTAAAATTCATTTCAAATGCAACGTGACTTCACAACTGAGTCAGCGGTCAAGTGATGTTTAAGAGTATTTTATCAGGGTTATTGTATTCCTGTAGTAATGCTAGATAACCTACCTGTTATACATACACACATGAAAAGAGCATTCAGCACAGCTGATTTTATCAGGTTGAAATGTACACACTGTTTATTGAGCCTGTATCTATGAAACTAAAGGTCCCCCCCAACATGAAACCCTGGTAATCCTAATGGGCTGGTGTATGACGTTGGGGTGATGAAACCAGACAATGATCTCATATGTAATATTATAAAGTTATGTTTAGTTTCCATACAGCCTTAAAAACTCTGATGTAAAAATAAACAACCTCATTAGTATTTTTACAGTAATTTATTCATTCATGAACCCTGTAGCAGGTAACCTACACATTACAATGTTAATATGACGTGTTACCGACTAAGTCATTTAAACATCTTGCTGTGAAGTCATGTTACAATTCCAAACTTCATCGCTTACTAATTTTCTATAAATGACTTAAATGCGGTGGAAAAAAAAACACACTTCATAGAAAAAAGGTACTTTTTATATTAGCTTTATTCAGTTGCTGCACATATCGTTAAATTTGATCTATTTTAAGCAGTAATATGACTTAGAAATTAATTAACAGTGACTGCAGATTCAGTTGTACGTTTTCCCACATTGTGCACAGCGTTCTGAGAGAAATGTCATTCATCTCCTGGTAGAGTTAAAATATATATTTTTGTCTGATTTTCAGATGGCAGATTATTTATTTATACACACATATTTCCTCTGGGTATTATGTGGTTCTTGTGGGTTATTGTATTTCTGTAATCAACCACTTTCCATACACACAGGTCAGTGAAATAAACAGTCACTGCTGATGTAAATGAATATATATCCTTATATTGTACTCATGTAGCTTTTGCCAGTGTGGCTGTGAAATGGGCATTAAATTGTGTTCCAAGTGGTCTTAAAATGTCTTTAACTTGCACAAACCTGTAGGAACCCTGCTGCAACCTCAACAGTCAAACTCAACTGGTTTCCTGATCACAGATAATAGTGAAAGGCAGGTCAAATAATGAAACAAACCCTTTGAAAAGCTCCCCAAGATGTTGGGACAAATAAGCAGATTAGATTTATAATCGTATAGGGTGGGAATTTGTAATTGCAGCGTGTCCATCTGCTAAGTCTTCTGGTTATAGCCATGCCAGACAGACAGCTGTTCATTACATGCAGGTAATGCATTACCTGCTTAAGTTTAAACTTGTTGCCAGACTGATCGGAAAGTTTATTTGTGTGTTTTTCAGGAGATCATGCGTCTCCCACAGCGCCGTGTAGTCTGTGAAAGCAGCAGCAGATCTCTGACTCTGCAAAACGCCGGCCGCTTCTCCAATCACTGGTTCATATTGTTCAATGATGTGCTGGTGCACACACAGGTACACGCGTTCAGCACGATGAATTCAAGTGTGTTTAGAAGCTTAAAACTTGCTGTTATGCTACAGGGAGTGATGACACAGCAGAAATGTGAGAATTCACAGGATGTTTATCAGTTTGGCTCAGATCGGCCTAATGTGCCGGGTCTGTGTGCATCATTGACTTGTTGACATTTCCGGACATCCGTCTTTATCTCTGGATAGTTTACGTGTTTTCATTGTGTCTTTCGTCCAATCAGGGTACCATTCCCTCTCAGAGCTTTGTGAGTATATCCAGTATCATTTGACCTCATAGTGAGTTTAACCGGGGCTTTGCGCTGCTGTAGGTGGTCTGGCCTTGGCTCGGTGCTTCCACTCTCACAGGTTCACAGCAAATAATTAAATGTCAACACAGAACTTTTATTATTATTATTATTATTTTAGTAACGGGGCAGTTGGAGTTTGTCTGGAATCATCTTTCTCTTAAATAATGTCAATCCCAGCAAATATAAAAGGAAACGATTGTTTGCTGCCTTCAGGACTATTGATGTCCTGTGTTGACATTTCTTCTGTTCTGGACTTTCTCCTGGTGGCTGTTTCTCTCACAGAGGTGTGTTAGAGGGTTGCACAGCATGAGGGGAGGATGCCTCAGCCTGTATGGATAATGGTTTAAAGGATATATAGGATATATACTGCAGAGTTCTGCATCAGCATCCTCAGCCAGAGAGCCAAACCTCTTCAGCTGTTTCCTTGTATTGTGTGTCTTTCACTCACTGCTTTGGTTTTGATGTAGAGATCCTACCTTTCTACACCTGGTCTTCCTCAAGTGTGCTGTGTTAAATTGTAGGAAATGATCCTTTTTCTCCATCCCTCTCTCTTTGGGTGCATCTGCTGTGGTGTTGAGTGAGCATGTGTGTGTGATTGTTGGATACTCTGATACTTGGCATGGCGCCGCTGTGTTTGGTACGCCGCCCCTGTCTCCTGAGTCTAGTGTTGATAATTCTGTTCCTCGTTGATGTCATTCACAATGTGTCATCACTTCTTGTGTACGATCGTCTGGCACTGCTGCAAATACGCGACAAAATAACAAATTTGCCTGGATGCGTTGAATATGGACATTCAAAACCTCCGCCACCATTTCTGTCGTCAGTGCCAGCTTACCTGTGGCGTCCTGTCTGCGCTCTTCCTCGCAACGGGAGGCGTAGGAGACGCGGTAAGAGAGGCGGGATGCGGGTCAAAATCAGAGCCTACCTGACGTCTTGCCTTCTAAATTCGGGGGACGACCAGAACTGCGCTGAAAGATCCGTGGAATATGGAGGATGGGACCTTCATCGCTCCCTGCGGTACAGATGGCTCCGTCCAGCTCTCCCAGACACCAGCTCTCCACTTCCTTGTCGCCGTCGCATGCGGACACAGCAGCGGGGCAGCGTGAGGGAGAATCTCCGCCCGTTCAATCGTGCAGCTCCGCGGCCGCCCGTGAACTCCAGGCCGCTGCGAGCTGCCTTGCTCAACGCCCGCTCAGTCACTAATAAGACGTTTGTCCTGAACGACTTCATCTCCACTCACGACCTGGATCTCTTCATCCTAACGGAGACCTGGCTCAGTCCAGGTGATAACAGCGCTTTTTCAGAGCTCCTTCCACCTGGCTACTCCTTCCTAAGTGCACAGAGGGTGACAGGCCGAGGAGGCGGGCTTGCCACAGTGTACAAAAACAACATCAGCTGTCACTCTGTCCCGTGTAGGACCTACAGCAGCTTTGAAGTGCAGTTGTTTCTGCTGCAACTGACATCCCCTACACTGTGCGCTGTTTTATATCGTCCTCCTAAATATAATAAGGATTTTATTTCTGAATTCTCTGATTTTCTTGCAGAAATGTTACCAAAATTCGACAGTTTTTTGATATGTGGCGACTTCAATATACATGTTTGCTGTCCATCCAGTCAGCTGGTCAACGACTTTCAAAACGTGTTAATTTCCTTTGATCTAACACAATCAGTGATAACCCCCACGCATGAAAACGGCCACATACTCGATCTCGTAAT
>JBAMHX010000014.1:19722704-19751249 GCA_037177515.1 Pseudomugil tenellus | reverse complement strand
ATATATGTGTGTGTATATATATATATATATATATATATATATGTATATATATAATATACATACAAACAATCTGTAGTAATCTTGATCATCTCTGATATTCCAGATCATTTACGTACAAAAGGTAATATAATTCTTTTCTTGGTCACTTTTGCAAATCCCAAATTCGTCCCATGAGCCAGATTGAAGCATCTGATAGGTCAGTTTTGGCACCTGGCCCTTATGTATGCCATTCCTGGTCTGGTGGGTTTATCAGCTTTAAAAATGCAACAGCTTGTTATTTGACTCTAAATCTTGTTTTGTTTTGTTAACAGTGATCAGATCTTGAAATGTTTTAGATTGTTCACCCCAGGATAAACAAACTCAAACATTGCAGTCCACAACGTCACAATCATTGTTGTGTGATGACACTAAATGGCCACAAGAGGGCACCAGTGTGTGTTGGAGCACTGTTGGATGGAGTCCTTAATGGAAATAATTTACCTTTATTGATCAAACACAAACATGATGACCCATGGAAGTGAAGCAAGAAGCTACAGAGATGGCTGATACCTGATGCCATCCAAACATGTGAAGCAAAGTCCAGTACAGATGTCAGAGAGCAACTTCATCACATCCTGCATCTGCCTTGACTCTGTTTATCTGCATGACATAACGCCACCAGTACCTGCCTCTGTGGTGCGGTCATAGATCAACACCAGCATACTGAAGCAAGATCAGGTGCCTTTTTCATTTATTATATATATATACTCACCTATATGTGGAAGAAACGCAGCTCCTGTCCATGCCTCTCTGATGATGTTGCAGCACCTGAGTGTGTTTATGTCAGATCACCATCTGTCTTCCATCGGGAGTTTGTGGGACTTTGCTGATTAATTAAACTGATTAAACCAAACAAAGAGGCAGTGCTTCTGCAAGAAAAACAACCCTTAACATTTTCATTTACAATGTAGATAGACGTAAGTTTTAAAAAACAAAATTACGCGACAGCCTTTCGACTGGACCAGTGAAGATTTTTCTTTTTTAAATCTTTTTATTTCAGAAACACAGTTACCAAATTCCAGCACAGGTGAGAGATGGAGGCAAAACAAACATCCTGTGTTTCCTCTGTAGAGCCCCTGGAAGCAGAGGTCAAAGATGGATCATGCAAACAGGAAGTACAGTGTTGAAAAAATATTGGGCCTGCTGGCATTTGTTTTGGAAAAAGCTGCATTTGCAAGACGCTTGCAGCAGACAATTGAAGCGAGGAAATAACCTGACCTTTAAGAGCTGCTGGAAACCAGTATGCACTATTTTTAACCATTTTACACGCATCAAATGAATGAGGAACTCCGGATGAACTTTATTATCTCAGTTACAGGACACTACTTACTAGTTTTACATTTGGATAAAGAAAAAGAGGAAAACTGAATAAAAACAGTTCCGTCAATTGAATAAATACGGGAGTAAAAATCACAGCATGAACTTCATTTAATTTCTGGGGAACTTAATAGTTTTAATGCAAACTTATAGCGGACATTATTAGTCTGCTGAACAGCATGCAGGTGAGCTGTCATGTGACATCCCACTGATGCACCGACCAGATCTAACAGGAGTGTTTGGTCTCTGATGGTCTTTCAATGAATAAATAACCAGTAGATTTCTGTTCATCTTTAGTTGAATTCTTGAAATGACTCATTAAAACGATTTGTGACTGATATGGATGAGCAAAAGGGACCTGAAACTGGAGGACGACTCTGGAAAGCGCTCCATTGTAGACCGTGAGACACCATAGTTTCTTTCCTCTTTATTATCCTGATAGTGTTTTTTCCTTTAAGCTTTCATCAGTATTGAAAGCTTTTTTCTGAATGTAGCTCTTCCTCATCATTGCAATCTCTTTCCCTCGAAAATCCTGGATTTAATGACAGCATCATGTTCAGCATTAAATACTTTTCCCTTTCATTGGATGTGCTTGCGTTCCTTGTTGAAAGCCTCCTTTGGTATATCTGTGTCCTGATTACATCAGCTCCACTGATCGCATTACCACGTTTGCATGAAACTCACTGTGATTCTTTCACAGTGCTGTGAATCTCAGGGTCAGAAAAATGTGAAAATGGCAGAAAATTTACAAATTAGCTGCCTGCAGATCATATTTTACAACCGTATCCAGGTTCAAAAAGTGATTTTACAATATACTTCGCATAAACAAGCACAGAACTTTTTTATTATATATTTTGCACCCAACATATGCAGCATACAGAGCGTCGGCTCTTTGGTGCAGTGGGAATTAGTTTCTTCTTTATACCTTGGTAACAATGTCAGAGAAAACAGGAAGTGATAATATGTTTTTCTCTTCCAACTTTACAGCTGGAGGCTGTCCTTGAGCAAGGTGAAGCTTCAATCCACTGCAGGATTACCGCGCAAAGTCTTAAATATTCACAGCAAAGTCTGGAAAAAAATCTTATTTAAAAAAAAGCTGAGGATAATTAGAAACCCACATGAATAAAACAGAGAAGAAAAAAGAAACAGGACAAAAGGTGGTTTGTTTCTTTGTTTGTCTCTCCTCCTCTGTCTGGAAGATCCAGGTTCACATACTGGGAGGAGGTTGAAATGGTGGACATGAGGGATTGGGGGTTGTTGACCCACTTACCTGCTGAGACTTAACACTAGTATGCTGGCCTGGACCAAGAATCCAGCCTGCAAAGCAAAACTCTGCCATCAGCACTTACTCCCCCATAAATACTTCTTCATCTCACATAAATAAATGGAGAACAGTTCTTTCCACTGAATTCACACATGAGAATATGAACTCTGACCAGGCTTCGTTCTGTGACTCTGAAACATCAACAAATTCACTGTTTTAGAGAAGCGCTGCCAGAGAGACGTCTGGACAGAAATCTATTTTAGCATTCTCAATCAAAATGGGTTTTTATTGCAGCGCTTTCCAGTTACCAGCTGATTTAATGTTCATCATATATGCAGTAGACATAGTCACTATAGTCTCAGTTTAAAACTATACAACAACAAAAAAAGGTTGAATAAAGTGTTAGATGGTAGAAAAAAGCATAATTTCTGAGGCTGAATCAGGCCTTCTCAGGAAAATACAGAAAAACTTTGCACAACTCTCTTATAATATTATTGTTTTGTTTTTTGTTCATTGCTAAATCTGACTTTGAGAGTCTCTTTCCCCATCATTTATCATTTACAATAAACACTGGCACAAAAATGAGAGTGAGTTCTCAAACAGGTCGGAGTCTGTAAACCCGTGTGTGTTTGGACCAAACACCATTATTTGTGTCTGTATTTTATGTGTACATGAAAAACAGAATCAGTGATTTATTATGAAGACCTTCAGAGCTGGATCAACACTGTATGTGCTGTGTGTATGTGTTTATCTGTATGTGGAAGGCAGGGACGCAGACTGGGAAAAAAGGTGGATCTAAATGAGATTCCTTTTATAATGAACACATAAAAGCATTTAGATTTTAGGAAATAATAATAATAATAATAATAATAATAAAAAAACATTTAATAAGGCCTTTAAACAATTAACAAGAACAGTTTTATTTGTGTCATGAAAGATAAACGGCTTGAACAGCTGATCATCCACCATGAAGGCAGTTGGCAAGGTGATGCTGTATAAATGCTGTTTTAGATAAAGGTCACACTAAATATATGTAATAATATAATCATCCCTCCTTGGGGTATCAGCTGTGGGGGACGAGGTACTCTGTGTCAGGTAACCAATCTGGCCCTGTCCTTGTCAAACCCCAAAGTTTTAGCTCTTTCTCTTCTGGTGTAAATCACAGTGGTTTACATTTAGTCTTTTAAATAAAAACTGTACAGGGTCAGGGGGTTAGGGTTAGGAGTTGTTACATTTCTCAATGGGTCCTACTGCTTTAGCGCAGTAACCAAATTTGGGTTAAAGTTCAGGACACATAATCAGTAGTGAATGTTCGGGATTATCACTACAGTAGACATCCTCCTTCAAGGAAGGCCCTGTTGAGCTATATCAAGCCCCGCAGTGTGTCCTGGCCTTAAGGTTGAGGAAGCCAAATAAGAGCGGGTTGTTAGGTTTAGGATCAAACTACTGGACTAGGTTGTAAAAAGAAGACTGTTATTAAGATCATATTGTTAGGTTTAGGATCAAACTACCGGACTAGGTTGTAAAAGAAGACTGTTATTAAGATCATATTGTTAGGTTTAGGATTAAACTACTGGACTAGGTTGTAAAAAGAAGACTTTTATTAAGAGCGAGTTTTTAGGTTTAGGATTAAATGATCAGACTAGGTTGTAAAAGAAGACTGTTATTAAGATCAAGTTGTTAGATTATGAAGAATAGATGAAAATTACAGCTGTATGTGTAATATTCTGATAAAGAAATGTACGGCATCCACAAATAAACACCTGTTTTGATGACACAGATGAGTCTATCTCTGCAGCATCGCTTGCGGCATTTTCCATCTGGGTGGAAACTGTAAGCTGTCTGCGCTTCCAGGTACAGTTTGAACTGCAAACTGACCCATCCTTAATTTCACAAATCCACACCTCCACCTTCACACAAAATCTTCACCTGTGTGATATCGTGCATCAGATGAACTCCTCACCCCAGGTCCTCATTGAAAGCTGTACAACTGGTTTGTGTGTTTAAAGTCATTGTTGGACCAACTTACTAATGAGCCCCTGAGAAAGACCTGGTCCGTGTGTGTAAATAAGCTGTTCGCATGCCATGTTCTCATTCGCACTACATTCACTGAGGTGTCGTGTTTTGTCCCCAATGTCACAAACAAATATTCATAGCTCCAAGTCATATGAGCTGCTGGGCCACGCCTGCAAGCGTGGTTATCTACATGACAGTCTGGAGCCATAGCAGCTCTTTGTAGTCCAGGTGAAACCAAAGTAACTAAACATCACGGCAAAGATAAGCACAGTCAAGACACACCAGTCTCATGATATCTTGCATTTCTTAATCTTTAAAGTATCACATGTACAAATGAATAAATCACGTTTAAGATTATGGATGTTTTTTAACATAATGCATTAGGCAACATTTGGTGGCAATATTGTATTATTGTTATTTTTTTATTATTATTTTGATGATGGTAGCTTCCAGCAGTCGTTCACCTTTATGCATTTATTAATGATTTTTAAACAATAACTGCATGCAAATGTTCTCATAGCACCTCTTGTATTTATTGCAGTGATAGATCTTTAAATGATAAACAGAGTTGCAAGCAGGTCTTTGTATGAACCAATGTGGCTCGTCGATTCATTAAGTTGCCGGCCAATCAGAGGTTTCACCAGCCAAATGTTTATCCAGGTAAAATAATCCAGATTAATTAATTAATTAATTTTAATTAATATTTTTTAAAATGCTTAAGAACAACAATATTCTCAGAATATCATCTGTACAAAATGACTAAATTTCTTGCCTAATTACCACCACAGCTTTGCTTTTTTTTTCTTTTAAAGTTCTTCACTTTAATTCCTTCCCCTCATTCATCTGCGCTTCCTTTATGAAATAATGTTATAAAGAAAAAAAGCTACACCAGATTATCATCACCGTGACTGGTCAAATGGTTGCTTTACATTCACTTTTAGGTGTTTCAGTCTAATTTAGTAAATATACTGCTAAGAAAATGTTATGCAGTGTTCATGAAAGCTTCATTTTAAATCTTTTTTAATCAAACCTTTAAATGCACAACTGAACAGAGGACCAAAACAAACTAATAAGCACTTATACATGAAATACACTAATACGTCCATGCTTTTTGTAATTTCAGCAATCGACAGCAGGCAGAAGACTGCATGTGTTAATATTGGAATTAATTCAGGGCAGAATGAATGTTCAAATAAGGAAGGAATTAATTAATTTAGCTTTAAAGTTAGAATAAACCATCCACCTACTTCAGAATTAAGTTTAAATCTTAATTATTGTTTTAATTGGGAATTATGTGTTTACATGTTCATTTTTCATCAGTTTAAAGTGGAATTACGCTTTATTTGGAAATAAAACTCTCTTATAAACGTGTTAGAGTTCATGGGTTGGATAAATTTGGTTTCTGGTTTTATTTTGTAGGCTTCCTTGTTTCCTGTTTGCTTGGCGTTTCTGTTCAACTTTATGTTCTGTTTGTTGGTTTCACCTGTCTTGCAGTTATGTTCACCTGTCCCTCGTTTAGTTCTATGTATTTTTAAGTCCCTTGGTTTGTCTGTTTAGTGCTGGTCCATAAGTTATAGTTATAGTTGCTGTTCCTTATAGTAGTTTATGGTGTTGCCTTAGTTCTGTTTTTTTTTCTACAGTAAATCATTTCACTTGCAACCTGGCTGCTTCCTGCCTTCTCCATTCTGCGTTTGGGTCCTCACTTTCATCTCCACCCTCGGATTGTAACAAAACGTGGCTTATAAAACAAATTGGACTGTTGATGCAAAGCAGGATGCATGCCTTCGTGTTGCTTTGGATCAAGTTCTGACCATGGAAACCGATTGGTGCAGCTGAAATGGAGACCCATTAGACATGTGTGCAGCCTTCTGTTGTCTAATATGGTGAGCCAGTATGAATAGCTTCAGTTTCCTGTTCTTAGGGGGCTGGAGTGGCAGCCAGAGTGGTTTTCTGCTGCCATAGCTTTAAAGCTGATGGGGTCTTTCAACATGAGATAACACTCTGCATACTTTTTAAACAGTGGTTATTTTAATTCCAGTCCCTCTGACCTCCAACATCAATGAGACATTTTGGTCCAGATAAATTCACCTCACCAGAATTTTTTTTTCAACTCCATCTCCTGTAAATCCTGGAGATTTGCTAAATACTCCCCAGTCATACACCAACAACCATACCACGTTAGAAGTTCCTTAAATTTCCTTTCTTCCTCATTCTGGCGCTCAGTTTGAGCCCCATAAAGTCATTTTGATATGTTTACATGCCTAAATGCATTGAGCTGGTACCCCTGTATGGGCTGGTTAGATATTTATTACCAAACTATTGTACTTTATGAAGTTGTAGATGAATGCATGATGGCACCTGAGCCCTTTCTGTGATGTTTTGTTAATATGATAATAATAGAAATTCTCTACCTACCGACCAACGACAGTGTTTCTACAGCAAAGCTTATGTTGCATGTTGCTGCTTTATAAAAACAGATCATGTCAAGCGAATGAATGTATTTTTAAAGGTAAAGCAACAGAAAACTCAGATTTTTATGCCATATGTGACTTTTTAGAATAAGCAGCCTCTGCTCTTGTAACATGAGAATTTATCTCCACAGTCTTCATTTCAGCTCTGTGACTTAACTTCTGTGAAAACGGTCAGCTGAGCATCTCCAGGAAAGAGTAGCACATATGGGCGGCTCTCATTAATTATTTCCACATGACTCAACCCTGCCGAGCCCTGATGAAAAGTCCTACTTTACAACTTCCATGGAAATGAAACAAGATCTAACAGGAGACAGTTTCTTTGAGCCGTCTTAACCCACCTACACACTTACGCACACACACGCCCAGCTGCATCACCGGTGGAGGCCCTGCTTCGCATCACAATGAGGAATGTTTGATTCAACCATCGCCTCACACAAACAACCAGGATAAATATTACCTCAGAGGTGCTGCTGTTACAGACAAAGCATGCTCCGTCTTACGCCATCACCGTCCTGGATGAGACACCGTGTCTCCAAACAGCTAAACACCATTAAGACCTTTTAATTTATAACCCAGTCTGGTGATACTGCAGTTAATAAGCTGGTAAAGCCATTTACCATTTGGTCTTGGATGGTGAACAAGAATTGAGCTTGGGTCCCTCAGCAGATGTTTATTGTGCTTATTAACATATTTACTGATGGATTTCAGAGCACTGGTTTTAAAGAACCCACTTACAAGCTGCTGAAGTTTGTTCGGTCATTGTAAAAGCACCAGATGTTGACCGTCTGCCAAGGTTTGCTTGAGACAAACTGCTTCTAATGTCTCACGTTCGCTGAGAATTCTTTTCATTAGGTTCATTTAATAGCAAAGTGGGCGTACTTTTCAAATGGACATTACAGATAACCAGTTTATGTGTAAGAGCAGAGCTCCGACTGGTTACAAGTCAGTATTTTCAAGATTCTTCACCAATGTTTTCCGGCATTTTCCTCCTGTATAAGTCGGATTATCTGCTGAAATGACCCCACTTGAGTTTCATCCGTGTTCCAAGTCAGCAAACTTTATGAAGGCACAGCACATGTTGGATGGTGGTTGTTTCAAGTTTCCTTCCAACACAAATGCATTCATTGTGTGACAAATACATAACTCGAGAGGCTATTTGTGTGTAGCTACATAACAAGAAGAGAGTAAATGTTCACAATGACGTCATCAAGCCGCACAGAGTCCTCTGTGTTTCCTCAGAGGTTTCTCTGGATTGTCCACACACCACACAACTTCACCACAATCACCTGAAAATGAGGTTTCTTCACAACATTCTCTGGGAAAGGAAATAAAGTCGCCACCTTCCACACTGGTTTTCTTTTCTGGCTGTAATTTTCACAAAGCACCAGTCACTTGATTCATTGAAGCATAAATAAATAAGAGATCTCATGTATTAATAATGACTTTTCTCCCCTCTTTAACACAAATTCTTACGTGACTTTAAGGCTGGATAAAATTCCAGAGGAAATGACTTCCTGTTTTTGTGAATTTTAGTTGAAGATCTTTGAGGATGACTCTTTAGAGTTTACCTAGAGGAAGATTATCACTGCAGCATAACGGCTTAAGCAGTTACAGGGAGGAAGAATAATATCTGTCACTCTAAGTTACACAGTTCACTTACAGCTGTGACAGGACGCAACGAGAATGAGCCAACCCCAAAGCTATTTAATATGAAATACTTAGTCTCTTGAAAGACTTTGTCATCATCCTTTATGGGTGAGCCTAAATAAAAAAAACCCTTTTAATTCAGCTTGAAGCTGTGTTATATGTTAGAGTAATTGATCCGTGCACCTGTCAGAGTGTTATCTAAGCTGGAGACATCACGGTGAGGTTGCTGGCGAGTAAACGCACGTTACATCACCGACTCAGACACAGTTTGTGTGCATTTACTCTGCTTTTACATCACATGATGCTTCAGTGTATTTGATCAGAACAGCTTTAGCTCTAAAAGAACGAGAAGCTACTCTTCATTCAAACCTTCAAACACGGAGGAAAGAAAGTAGAAGACAACAGCTTTTATCATATCAGATTATCAGTACTTTATGTCTGTGCTTTTATCTTATGAATTCTTACATCCTATCAGCCAGATTCTTTATTTTTATTTAACTTATTTCACTAGTAAAGTAGTAATTTTCTGAAACACAGACTACCATGCGCTCAGAGATAAACCACCATAAATGCATGATGGTTATTAGCAACAGGTTCATAAGCCCGGCTCTGGGTGAGGGGTTGTATCAGTATATCGGTTACACGTCTGCAGAAGTATCAATGTGAAAACTTTCCTTTTTTTTTTTACAGCAACATCCTTGTGATTCTGCATATTTCACATAGACATGGCTGAGAAGAGGATGCAGGTACTTTTACTCATCTGCCTGCAGTCCTGAGCCGGAAACAGCAGAGATTTCTGTAGAAAAATCCTAAAACAGAATTGAACCGGTGAGTTTAAATATTTTGAACATCATTGGAAGAAGAATGAAGCTGTTTTGTAGCATCAGTGTTGGAATCGCTGCAGTCTTCTTCCACATACTATGAATGAATGAGTCCATTCATACTTTGAACTGTTACTGTTTCCTGATCTTTCCTCAGCTTATAAAACATACAATGTTTATGATTTGTGATGATCTTTTTAAATGTGTTGGTTTTATTGCTTTATCTTTATAGATGCACAATTTCTACCTTTTGCACCTCGTCCCAGCAGTTCAGCTCATCACTCATCACTTTTGCAGTGAGAACGCTGAATTTAATCCACGCAAGGCTGGTTTTATTATTTTAAAATCAACATATACAAAAATACATCACAGTTAACAACGTGAAGACATTTCTGTACCCTCTGCTGGCAAAATCCTGCATTCTCCATCTTCCTTTTAAGGTTGTGAGGATACAAAAAGGGCTTGTGCTCTTGATGTTTTTGTAGGTGTGTGAATCTGCTAATGGTCCATCAACATCCTGCCTTAAATACAAAATTGCAGAACTCCAAAATGGAGTCCTCCCAGGACAATCACAGCCTTTAACCAGACTGGTTCCGGACAACACATAGGTGCTCTGGTATTTTCCAGTTCTGGTTTTAATAATAATTTTCCAAAATTAGGACATAGTTGGTCCTCGGCTTGGTAGAGTCTTTATGAAGGCCGGTGTTGAGGTTAGAGTCAGGTTTATGTTCGATCTGGAGAAAACAAGGAAAAATCTGTGTGTGTGTGTGCGTGTGTGTGTGTGTGTGTGTGTGTGTGTGCATGGCTTTGGCCTGCCAAGTGCTGACCCAGTTTTCCTGCTTTGAGGTTGGCATCACCTGCAAGCGGCAGACGGCTGCACAGAGACTCATTCACTCAACTGCAAACGCGCACAGACCAAGTCACTGAAACGTGACTGTTTGAAACTGTGCAGCTATGAGTGTGTGTGTGTGTGTGTGTGTGGTACCCTCTCATAGCTGCAAGCGCTTGTCTTTTTGTGTCGGCATGTGAGAGTCTGTGTGTGTTGACATTGGCTCTGCTCTGTTCAAACAGCTTTGACCATTTTGTGGCAGGCATTAGTCAACAGGAGATATTTTTCTGCATATTTACGTGAAATACACACACACACACATACATGATAGCTGAGTTTTCTGAAAGAAATAAGCTAGTTTAGTTGTTGCACTTCAGCTTCTATTGGAGCATCCTGCTTGTTTATGCATGATGTGCAGAAGTTTGAACACATGCAGGTTGAGAATAAAGAGTATTTCTGTAAGGTGATAAAGTTACTCCTGACTTTACTCTGCTGTTTTAGTTGTATATGTATTTGAACATGTTTGTTTTATTATATGCACAAAATTCCTCAGACACTTTTTTAAATTATGAACGATTACGCAATAAATGATCTTTTATTCAACGTGTAAACTTTAATCAGACAGTTTCTCAAATGGAAATAAGCTTATTAATACATATATACACCCAATCCTGTAACATGTAGCAATGCCATTATTCTCATTTATAAATTATGAGATGGCAGTGTGTTTGCACAGGTGTTGTTGGACAGTGTTCATGTCTCCTGGTCTGACTGGTCCCACACAGAGGTTTTCTTGTATTAAAGTCTCAAAAGGCTCCAACTGGACCAGCAATCCTGCTGATGATTCAATATCTTTGCATCAGTGAACAATATTGCATTTGTCACATTATTTAAACAGGATTAAAATGTAAAATGAATAGCAACAGCTAAATGCATGAGATCTATTCTAACTGGAAAAAACAGACACCATGAATACCAGTATGGAATGAGCAGCGTTGCTAAAGTGTGACTATAATGCTCATGTTTATACACACTGTTAAACTCAATAAAAACCTTCTCAGTCAAATCAAATCAAATTTATTTATGAAGCAGTTTTACACCAGCATTGGGTACATAAACTGCAAGAAGACAAATACATAAAACACATCAAATGACTAAGATTTAATAAAAGAAAAATAAGAAAAATAACATAAAGGCTCCAATAAAACCAAGTAAAAACCAATTAGAAGCAAATAAGATCAACTCTCAGGTGAGTAAACAGCCAATGGAAACAAATGAGTCTCACAGCGAGTTTTAAAAGTGGAAGAATGACGCTATGAATTAAGAAAACATAAATATGTACAAAAAACAGGTGGATAATAAATACTTCAGCAGGAACGGAAATGTGCCAGATGGTAAAAAAAAGAACTTCGAAGGCAGAGAAGCAAGCATATGGGGGGGGGGGGGACGGGGACTCTGTTTCCACTGAGTCACACTTCAAAAGACTTTCTGCTGCACACATCCATCCTGCCATCCTTACGAGTCGTCCTGTTGGTTGCAGGTGTGTAGCGAGCGTTGTGGGGCCAGAGATACACGAAGCCGTGCAACCTTGTGGCAGGAATCCACATGCATACGTGTACTTGGATGTGTTTGTGTGAACATATCTTACACACGTCCTGTAAGTGTGTCCACATGTGCTCTCCACCCTTTGTTCTTGCGTTCTTTCTGGCTTTCTCTGCTTCTTTTGTCTTCCTTCCATGTTTTCATTTGATCAGTTAATCCTATCAGTTAGCTGCTTGTTTCATGTCTCAACACACAGGATGGTATGAAGCGAGCCGGAGCTACAGAACCACCAGAAGACCCAAACAAAGACGTGCCAGGAGCCCTGACAGGAAAAAGAGGAGCCAACCCCTCCATTGATAAAACAAATACCACAACATGTGTCCTGCAGAGGTCTAAATGAGATCTCTGTCTCCTTTCTTGACCCAGTCTGCAGGTCTGGCTGCTGTTTATAATTTGCGTCTCTGATCCACAGAGAGGATTATCAGGATAAGATAGTGTTCTAAGATGTTGTAGCTATCCTGCTTGCATGTACGTGTGAGGGTGAGATGGTGCAGATCTTCTTTCTTAATCTGCAGATATGGATACAAACATGAAATAACTCTGAAAGTCACTTTGTGGTAGTTAGATCTGATGCATTACGGATGCACTGCAGAAACAAAACAGGAAAAAAATTCACAGTGTAAAAAAAAATGATACAGTTTTTGCAAATATTAAGTTTTGAATCGTTAGAAAGAAAAAACTATTACTTGCTTATTACTCATCTTAAGCATCATTACTGTTTGGCTGAAACAGATATTCTCTCTAATGTTGACAACAGTAAAAATCTTCCAGGTGTCTTTGTTGAGCTTAATAAGAAGCACGTAAATCTTATTGTGACTGAAACTGCATCTGGAGGCTCTTAGTCGCATTTAGCAAAGCATCTCTATTGACCAGTTCACCCAGTAGCAGCTTGATATGATTACTGCAAACAGTATCATTTATACCTTCTCATGTACTGATTAAAATATATGCATGTGGTGTTGCAATGACTTCTAATACGTTTTAGAGGATTTTGTTGTTAACTTTAACAAACTAATTACCTACTACTATTGGATTCTTCTAATTGGGCAGGATTAAAACGATCTCTTTTTATACGTGCGCGTGTTTCAGTGTAATTTACAACTATTAATACAACAGATTTGGTGATTGTATTTTAAGAGACCTGAGTTTTCCAGCTTTATTTGTTCTTTTCCTGTAATGTTTCCAGTTCAGATGCTTTAGTTTATGATTAAGTCACTAAAATAAAAGTGGAAGAGATGACTGAGATGTGGAAACTTTATGTGTAGCATCAGTTGTTTTTAAAAGTTGTCTATAAAATGGTAACAGGGAACTAATACGATCAAAGCAATGATTTCATCCAATAAAATGTCAGATCATTTTACATTTCGAAGAACGCATGCGACGATCCCCTGATGATAAAAGATGGATGAGTGAGAGGAAGTGATACCGAATGTGAGTCACTACAGTGTCTCTCATTGGCTGGATTATGGGTACAGAGTGACTTCACACTCCGGCATGAGGTGTGTGTGTGTGTCTCCATCCATATGTGGCGTTTTGATGAGAGCGAGTGGGCGTGTTTGCGTCACTCTGCTGTTAAATCATTTCTTCCAGCATTTTCATTTTCAGTGACAAGTTGTTCTTTTTGGTTTTTTTAATAACTATTTTTCATTTCAGTCACATAAGAAATTTATTTATTGTGTTACTTAGACCAAAAGAGATGCATGCAAGCGTTTATACAGGACTAACACACACACAGATGATGCAGAAGAAGCTCAAATAACTCAAGTCGGAGACTGAAGTGGGTCTAAATGTCCTGAAGAGTCTACATAATAAGAATATACATTTTATAACTGCAGCAGCATCTGACAAAATCCCAAAGTAACATCTGAACTTACACGTAGTACAATGATCTCCCAATGAGAGGCAGAGTGTCTGAAATGCTGCAGCGTCCGCAGACTACGATGGTGAACCTGATGACCTCCTCGGCATGTTTACTGGAAGAGTCCCATGAAGCTGCTTAACACATGTGACGCCGCTGCTCTGCTGCTTATGTGTCACTCAAACAAAGCTCTTTCTCATCTTTATAGTAGTTTAATAAAATGTATTTTTGTGTAGATTTACAAACAAAAGTGTTAAAAATTAGACCAAGGTCGATTCAATCCGGACAGCAAATTAAACTTTGATGCAAATGTATCACTCGTCCTTAATCTGAATGAAGTTTGTTGGTTACTCTGATGCTGAATTGAGATGTGATTGAAAGGAAATAAACTGGTTGGCTGTTTAAGAAGGGAAAAGAAAGATAATTGGAGCAAGGTGAGGTCTATCTCAGTTTTTATTAGGTGAGAGAAGTGATCTTATAAGTAATATAAAGGTTTTAAGTGAGTGGGAAGGAAGGAGAATATTAGTGGGATAAAAAGAAATACGTAGTAAGAAAGAAATCAGAACAAGTTGTAGATGAGTGTTTCCCTCTTTGAACCTTTGCCAAAGTTTCTCTGTTGTGTTGTTTTGTTGAGATGAAGAGCTCTGAGTGTTTTAGCCTGAG
This sequence comes from Pseudomugil tenellus, assembly GCA_037177515.1. Taxonomy (NCBI): domain Eukaryota; kingdom Metazoa; phylum Chordata; class Actinopteri; order Atheriniformes; family Pseudomugilidae; genus Pseudomugil; species Pseudomugil tenellus. Next base: position 19,736,722 of record JBAMHX010000014.1, on the reverse strand, counting down.
GCAGACATGTTGCATCCGGGACAGAAAGGGTTAATCACTGATTACAAAAGTTACAAAACAGTTTGTCAGCATTATCTGTTTATCACGTCACACAGAATGAAATTCCTGAGTGATTTGCTTGTGTCAGTACAGCGTAGGCTACGTCTCAAACAAGTCCTGCAGTCTGGCGTTTAAAGTGGGTGAGATAGCAGCCGGGAGAACGGAGGGAGGGGGTGAGGCGGGGGGGTTGTGCTATACTCTTTCAGTCTCCAGAGACGCGTAAACCAGTTTAAGGAAAATGATCTATGATGTGATGGCGGAATTCAATCTGCTCGTCCTTATTATCCGCTTTGTGTGTGTGTGTGTGTGGGTGTTAGGTGTGTGTGTGTGTGTGTGTGTGTGTGTGTGTGTGTGTGTGTGTGTGTGTGTGTGTGTGTGTGTGTGGAGGAAGGAGTGTCAAACCTGCTGGGATTGTAAATCTTTAGCACCTTGCATGCTTTGTAAAGTGAAAACTCCTGTCAATACAATGTCTGCGTTGCATTCACTGAAACTTTCTCGTCTGTCATCCTCATTTCACTCGTATTAATGAATTCTTCTTTTACAAAATAAATGCTTCATATTTTCTCTGCTAAGTTCAGCAAGAGATTCTCTCTGTCTCTACCACCCCCCCATTTTTATCACTGGAAATGTCAGAAAATGTACTGACAATATAAATTATTTACTGTATATTGTTTTTTAATGGTTATAACTACTATTAAAGATTTAAAATGTTATCAATATATGTTTATTTTCCTGTTTTTTGCTTTGTTTTGTTATTTTTTGTACAATATGGTGTATGAGAGCGACAAGAAAAATATCTGCTCCAAACTGTGACTTTATCACCATTTTACATTCAGCATTTTAGAGTCAAAAGGAAGAACTGACTCATATGAACAGAACACATTTTGTGTGTGTGTGTGTGTGTATGTGTGTTTGTGTGTGTGTGTGTGTGTGTGTGTGTGTGTGTGTGTGTGTATGCTAGGTCCTTTCTCTGATGTTTTCAGACACTTACAAGAATATAAACAGTTTTACTGAAGTTCTTTAGTTGTTAACACATTTTTATTTTGTGCCTAACAATATTTTATTCTCTTAAATCCAAGAATTTTCCTTTAATTTTTCAGGGATGTCATGATATTTTCTTCCTGACAAAATCTGCCCAAAGACATGAAACACGTGTGATTATACTTAATACCACTTCTTTCACATAATATGCCCACAATAACACAAAGAGCAAAATGTTTTATTGCTTTCACATCTCATCTCAAGTGAAGCTCAGGTCTTGTGTGGTCACAAAGGATTTATACTTTTGTTTTGTCTGATGGAAAACACGACAGCAGCTGGTCCACTCCAAGCATTTTTTATTAGCTCTTTGCAAAAACACAAATTCACAAGAAAAAAACTGAAGAGCACACAGCAGTTTTCCGTACAGTTTGGCAGATAAGGTTTATGTTGTCTTTACAAGTCAGAGAAAAATTTGTGGCCTAATGAAAACAGAGAAGAGCAAGTTCAGCTTTTGTAGATGCTAATTATGCTAACGCTTCAAACTTGGAAAACTGCTTTATAGTTATGTCCTTTTACTTTCTTCACATATCAAAAATAAAGATTTTAATGTGTGAAAATCATGTAAGCTGCTCAGCTTTCACTGCGAGACCAAACAGCCGCTTGCCAACGTGAAGGAAACCAAGCAGCAGGTGTGTGTGAATGAAAATACACACGAGGTTCTGTTTGCAACTAGACCAGTGGGAGGGATGGGGGTGTGAGGAGGGCGGCTGAAGCCAGCAAATGGGGGAAAAAAGAGTTTGCTCTGGAATAAAATGAGTGTAACTGAGACCCATCTATTAGTTTTCATGCAGAGCTTGTTTTGGTCCCCCCTCCCTCCGGCTGCATCAGTTCTCTGTTTACCTGAACTCATCTCTCACATTTATTTTGTCAGTTTTAGCTACTGTTTACCTTTTTCTCATGCAGTGGTTGAAGTACATGTTTGTGCTCCAGAAAGTGAGCTGAGACATAATTATACAGCAGTTTTAAAGGTTCCAGTGGGTGGGGTTTCTTACAGGGGGGATGCTTTTGAAATGAGATTTTAATTTACCCAGTCGTGTCTGGCTGTTTTACTCATCTACAGCTCAAGCTGCTTTTTCCTGCTGAGCTTGTATTTATGACATGTAGAAGCTGCAAACAGCCTCCTGTCCTTGGTGTCGCCAACATTCGTGTCTGATCTGACTTCATTCTCTGGCATTGCCTGCATCTTGGAGGACTGGATCGTTTCATTCATGTCGTATTTCTGATTACAACTGATTGTTTCCACGTATCATAAACTCGTGCATGTCGTCCTTCACACAGGTATCTGGAATTAATAAGTTCAGACGGGATGTCAGCGTCATGACGTTGCCTGGCTGGAAATAAAAAGGACGATTCGAACATTTCCAACAGTTACTTAAAATACACGAATAAAAGTTTGAAGCTAAGATTAGAAAAGTAATCTTTTCTTAATGCTCTTGCTTCCAGCCGTCCACATTTTCTGATCCTCTTATTTCCTGCGACACAGCTCAGGTCCTCTTTCTTCCTCTTTCACTCTCACACACACAGGAAATGCAGATACCAGAGGACTGGAAAGAGAGAAGCTTCACATCCAATTCATGTACTGATGCTAGCGAGGACATTTGATCTGTAGCCGCAACCTCTGTTGACTTCTGCTGCGTCTATCACACATGAGGAGATGAAACATTTTTTCTTACTAAAACTGTTTCCTTTCATAATCCTTGTCTTTGGCTGCAAGGCTTCTTGCACTAATTTTGTTCTTGCAATGATCGATGCCTCAAACTCAGGACTGCAAGCAGAGTTAGCATATTTGCAGTAAAACAATCAGCTGGCAGAGTGATTAGCTTGTGCACTCCTGTCATAAACCTGCACTAATAAGAGAGAAATCAGTCATTTAGGTAACCGTACTTGTGGGAAATGAAAAGTTACACCAACAGCGTGATTTCTTTTGGTTGAACAGTGTTAGTCAGTAACTCAACACTACTCCTTTGTGCTAACAATGTAACACACTTTTTAGTGCAACATAATTCTGAGTCAGCTGTTTAGATTGGTTCATCCGCCTCTTCTCTTCACTGGTTGAGTTCATATATCCCTCCCAAAAGCAAACTCTTTGATTCAGTTGCTAAGCAACGCCTGCTCTGTCTCTGCCCCACTTTTAATCTCAGCAGTCTGTGAGCTGCCATCTTGTCAGATGGAGTGAGTGATGTAAATGGACATGCACACAGTTGGACATCTGTATGTTTGGTTACTTTTTATTTTAGTTTTTTATACTTTATGTAATCAGTGTTGCATGTTCTATGTAAAAAAAAAAAATAGGTGGAAGCTGAAAACACTGATCTTGACACAAGTTGTAAACAGATGTTTTTTCCCTAAATGCTGTAATTTAAAGTAGCCCACTGAGTCTTTTGGCATGAAAACCAACCTTGACTGTATGTACAATGGGATGGAACAAGCATTATGTCATAAAAACAGCCAATAGGAGGGCTTTCTTGGTTTCACGTGGTGCAAATGCTTGCCAAAGATAAAAACAACATTGCAGCCTGTATTGCATAAAAGAGGATGAAGCCCAGCATTCTGATGGGAAATACAAGCTGTAAAATACAGTTTATTAGGTGTACGCAGCCAAACTGACACAAGAGAGCGGCTTCACAACAAATCCTTAAATAAAACCTTTATGAGGGCTGTAATATTTAGTTTCATTAGAACAACGTGATGCTGAACATTTCAGCTACCGGAACATTAAGTTCAAGGACTCTGCACTGCTTTTGTCATCAATGGGCACTTTATAATAAACGAATTATACAACTAAAATAATAACGTTCCTTTGTAAGCTAACAATAGGCATGCAATTTTTTATATATATTCCAAAAGGAATAAATATTATATTTAATATTTTTAATGTATTTTATTTTATTTAGAACTTCTATTTATTTTTTATTTAATTCAAATATTGTGTTTTAACTTTTTTAACTTTTAACTTTTTTTAACTTTATTTAAATATACTTCTTATTTAAAATGTTACTCAAGTTTCTCTTGTTTTTTTAAATTAATTAAATAGAAATGTCTGCTGACGCGCGCTCCTGGCCACGCGCTCATCACCAGGTGCAACAGAGGGCCTTCATAAAGCTCGCGGATGTAAAAACGTTCTGTTTCCGGTAGCATCCTTCACAATAACACATTTTACGTTTCAGTTGTTGAAATAACTTGAACAACATTTTTGTTTAAATAAATAAAAAACGTTCATATTCTTGCTCTGTGAATCTCTACATAAGTTTTTATGCGCGTTATTTAAACAACACGCCGCTTTAATAACATCTCCATGCTAACATTATGACAGCAAAACTCCTAACTTCCGGTTTCTTCACGCCACATGTCTCCCAGCTTGACGCAGGGGTGCTGTCGTCAGCCTGCAGCATCAAGAAAAATAACAGGCTAAAACAGACTGAATTAGCTCTGTTTTTGTCCTCGCTGTGGAAGATGGTGGCTAAACAGAGGATCCGTATGGCCAACGAGAAACACAGCAAGAACATCACGCAGAGAGGAAACGTGGCCAAAACGCTGGTGAGGTTTCACAGACAGATGCAAGCATGACATTATTTGTCCAGATAGGTGACGTTCAGCCCGATCTGAACACAGCTGCATGGTGATGAAGAGGAGGATGATAATGGTGATAGTGATCCCAGCTGTTAAGCGTGACTCAGGACCTTCACACCCCCAATCTGCCTGTAAATTTAATTTTAACCCTCCGAACTGATTATTCTATAAAATGTGATATGAAAGCTTCAGACTGGGCTCATCTGCTCGTTACTACCCTCCCAGTTACTTCACGTTACTTTTCTGAAGTGGGAAGAGATGCAAACATATATCCTATGTTGGTTTTTAAGATTCCTGACAGTAAACTTTAGTATTTTTCTGCCATTTAAAGAATCTTTTAATATGTAATTACATTTTTTTTGGAAATGATTCAGTTTCTTTGACTTAAAAGCTGACATTTCATCCGGGGTCAAGAGGGCAAACTGAGGAAGGCTGTATGATACAACCAACAGCTCCAGAGCTGCTAACATGTTTCCATTTATTCCTCCGGTCATTTCCAAGCTTTTTATTTATTTACAGTTAAACTGTGTAGCGTTGTGTTTCGGGAAACTCTTTTTTTCCCCACCTACTCTTCTTTTTCCAGCTTTGTATACATTGTCACTGACTTTAAAAGTCTTCCCCCCACAAACATGCGACATGCCCAAACACATTACATCATCATGATTGTGGAAAAAGAAACGCAAACCTCTCACGCAGCTGGTCAGAGTTTGATCACAGAGATGTGATTGTAGATATTTTTTATGACAGATTTTCTTTCTTCCTTTTTGTTTGGGAAAGGAGCAAGATGTCAAAAAGTGAACATGGAGGAGCATGAAAATGAAAATCTGCTTTGTAAATCCATCTTGTGGTTTTACTTTTGCTTTGCAGCATCTTGTTCGTTTGTGGAAATTTTCCAGAAATTATGTGCAGCAAACTGAGCTGAACAACTCTGTTTTGAGTTTTAGTTCAGCTGCTTTGAGCTGGCTCTATCAACTTTAAGTCCATCCACCCCGAGTTAAGAACCAGACCCAAAACTCATCATCAGTACATGAATTCACCATGGCAACCAATGCCAAAAAGATTGTTATTTCACCCAATTTAAGTTTTTATTCAAACATGATACAATACAAAGAAGTATTTTGTTATAAAAAGATCTGCTGCTAATAGAAAGAAGCATCATGGGAAAAAAAATGCTTCCCAAGTCATTGTGGAAGTTTTAATCTGAATTATCTATTGATCAAATATTTAACTTTATTAAAACTGTAACATGTGAGTTGAAATATTGATGAATAAACTAAACTAAAAATAAACTAAAGGTTATGTTTAAATGAATCTTTTAGTGGGGTAATGTGTTGTACTAAATAATCTTTTTATTTTAGGAGAATCAAAGTAAATGTTTTGAGAAGCCATTAATAAAGAAATGATCCTCCCAAATGTTTCAGTTCTGAAAAATCTCCCCTTTACGTAAATGTGTATGAGTTGCATTTGTACGTACAAGCCACGCCTGACAGCTGCTTCAGGTGGGAGGAGAGAGGTAGGGTTTACTTCAGAGCCAGTTACCATGGTAACAGACTGCTTCGCTTTCTGGCGCGGAAAACCAAGAACTTTCCCCCAAATCAGGGTGAACATACTCAAGCGTTTGGACATAACCCACTTTCTGGAAGAGGCCCCTAATGTGCAACATGTGTTTTGTTTTTTACACAGCGACCACAAGAGGAGAAGTATCCTGTGGGTCCCTGGCTGCTCGCCCTCTTTGTATTCGTTGTGTGCGGATCAGGTAGGTTTTTTATTTTTCTAATTTTTAGGATTGTAATCAACAAAACAGTTATAAAAAATAAAACCTGATATGTGTTTGTACAGATACAAAAACCAAAGGAGGAATAGAAGTCTCACCTGTCATGTGCTGTCAGCCATATTTCAGATCATCCAGAGCATCCGGATGGGAATGTGACTCAGGAGGAAGCTGCGGACCCTCATCCCTCACTTTACGCCCTCGCTGAGCCGGGTAACCCTGCGCCTGGACGCTTCGTCCTTAAGCCCAGACGCGGACACAAACCCACGTCCTCTCTGTGTTTACAGCGTTGCAGTCTGTGGTACTGACAGCTTTTCTATGGACAGTCCTGAAAACCACGCTGGCTGGAAAACATGTATATTTGCTTTTGTGTGTGAACTTCCAGTGATTCCTGCAAACAACGCGCCATATTTGTTTAACTGTTCGTCTGTATTATGTGAGAAGAATGTTTTTTCAAATAAACTCTGAGTATTTACAGATCGGCCTCTTTGCAGGTGTGAGTTATCGATGTAAAGATGAGGAGAACCCGGGTTCGGATGTGACAACGTGTGGTGACTTCATGTTATCTTCAAGCACTTCATGAAGCTGCTCCAAATGTTTTTGTACTGAATACCTCGCCTAAGAGTTTTGAATAACCAACCATTTTAAAATAATTTGGATTGCTTTTATAACCATTTATACGCAGCATTAAGACACTAAGCATAATGACACAGCACACATCGGTAGCAAGAATATATTCATTTGCTCCTAATATGTCAATAAATGCAGATTTCATTTATTTAAGCTGTGATAATGGAAGCAGACAAAATTTTCCAACTTTTATTTAATGTATAAGGCTGATAATAGCGCGTCGTCCATCAAAATGGGAATTTAGGGCCATATTGTTTAAATTTCATATTGATGCCTGAAACAATGATCTGTTGTTGGATGTTGTGTAAAATCTGCTACGCTGCTCTCCGTTAAGCCACAAAATGACACATTAAGCATCAGTTAAGCTTCAAATTCTGCTTTTATTAAGTTATTTTATGAAAACTCATATGTTCTGATCCTTTACACTGATTATATCAAATGACATTTAAGATCACTCAGTGACTATTCAGCATCCACCTTCATCATAGACTTAAGCATAGAAAGCAGTATTATTAGTGACAAGTTTCACATCATGTATCAGCAGGGTGCCAAGTTAGTTAATCAAAGTATTTCTAATATTTTCTTAGTGGCAGAGCATTTCCTGTCTGACCTACTAGTCAACTGTGAAAAACAAACGCTACAAGGTGGAGCTCAGCTAACGAGCCCAAAAACTCTTTTCTCCCAATAATAAATTATTTAATTTACTGCCTTTACGGGAGAATAGCTTGAATTTGTTTTGTTTTTTTACCACTTGTGCTAAAATTAAGGTGCAACACAACCAGAGGCGGCCATTAAGGATCAAACGAAGCAGAGAGGAGTACAACTTGTACAAAGGTAATGGCCTCAGAGGACACTAAACTGCCAAGCAGCCCTCATCGGCTTGACTCGCAACAAAGAGGGTGACCAGATTGTTATTCTTCCTTAAGCATGTTTATTGAAAGTTTGTGAAGTCCGGCTGTCAAGTGCAATTGTAGGTTTTTCTTACATTATGTCATCCGGTCTTTGCAGAAACATGCACAGAACATGAGCATACAACTGATACACAGAATGAAAAAGAACATCTCCAGAGTTTTTTTTTCCTTCCAAGGTTGCATTTTCAGATCCAAAAAAAGTATTTACTGTCAAAAATAATTAAACAACAAAAAGGTGCATTACTCCAGAATGAAAACAGCCATGTGGAAATTGTTTCATGTTGCCGTATCGGATCTGAACAGCCATGTTGCTTGTGTGTTGTCAGTTAAATAGCCTAAGTTGTTCATCCACAGTCCTGAAAGTACAACTTTAAAAATAGATGATACAGAGCAGGCAAGACCAGAGCATTTCTTGCTCATCTGCATCAATCTGTGTGACCTAGATAGCATCCACTTCTTTTTTTCCTCCCTCCTCACTATTTTACATTTTACTTACACTATACAGAAATGTACATCATCCGCCCGAGAAACCTTTGTGGAAAAGAAAAACTGCAGCTTAGCCCAGTGTCCCAACCCAGTGAACTAAGGTTTACATTACATGCCACTTCAGGGTTGAGAAAACAGCAACAATGAGCTTTGTCCAGGGCAAAATGACGACGTCAAAAGGGAAATACTGAAAATAGATCATCATCATCTCCATAAGAAACCATTTTGTTCATCCCAACAACCCATTGGTTAAATAACATCAGCAATGTTGCCCAGAGTTGTTCAAAATGAGCTCCCACCCCTCCCACCAACTCCCCCATTCCAGATGGGGACTGTCATGATAATAAATGCTCACATTCTTCATTTGTTATTCTGAGAAGGCTTTTTATGTCTCAACGTTTATGATCAAGCCTTGATAGAGAACTTATTTACACCATTCAGCAAAATAGGTAACAACCAATACAAGCCTCCACCTGCCACAGCTCCCTCGTCAGCATGTCACTTAAAATCCAGACACAGGCACAGTGATTTCATTTTCTCATCTGTAGGTACGTATATTATCATCACTGATAAATTGTTTTGTTTCTTCTTGGTAAGACATTCTTGTTGAGAACCAAGGGTTTTTGGCAAATGTTTGTTGATGATCCATCCTCCTCAAAACAACCGTACAGCATCTAAAGATTGTCACCCTCCACTGTGCCAAGGAGCACAGCACTGCTTTTTCCAGCTGGCTGCATCCCTCAGAGATAAATATGTGCAAATTTTTGTCCTAACAGCGGAACCTCCTGCTGAAGAAGGCAAAGTTTGGCTCTGCAGCTGTAGCAGAACTCAAAACTACAAAGTCAAGTCAGTCTATGTGCGCAAACCAGGCTACGCTGAAGGGCCGGAGCTGTGCGAGGCGGACTGGGCCAGGGTGTTCGGGGCTCCCGTTGGGGCAGATGTTTGAGGCGGAGGTGGAGAGCCAGTCTGAACCTGGGCCTGGAACTGGGCCATCTGTTCTGGGCTGGCCAGCGTCTTCAGCAGCGTGTTCTCCTGTTCCAGCTGGGAGTTTCGCTCGATCAGCTCCTTAATCTGCTCCTTTAAGACCTCCACCTCCTCGCGCACAGCATACATCAGGTGACTCTTCACCAGGTCCTGAAGCAGACAGAGGCATGGATTCACCACAGGAAGCCATCAATATCACACTGATGAAAGGTTTCTCAGGGTTAATGACAATTATGGCGGAAATCGAATAAAATGTGAAAAATTAAATGCTTATAACTATTCAAAGCCTTTTACCTTCAAGCCTTTAAGTGAGAAAAGTAATACTTAAGTGGTTATATAACTTATATTAAAAGTTTGTATCTCAAACAAGAATGCAAAGCTTATGCAGCCAAAATGTAAAAATCACCTTGCAAAACATATTTGCAATGATTTGTAAACACTTGATCTAAATAATTGTCATAAAACATTTCCAATTCCCTGTATAATTTTTTTGTCTTTTTAAAGCCCAGCCTAAGGCCAACACCTTATTAAAAAACTCACATTTCATCACTGCTTGTCCAACAGACTAAAACTTTTTGGAATAATAAAAAGAAACTATACTGTAACAAAATGGACAAAATAATAAAGTCATTTCATTACACTTTAAATAAATAATATCTTTGTTGTTTCTTAATCTGATGCTGGTATAACACAATAGGGATTTGTTAAAATGGTAAACGTCAGTAAGAATATTTCCCAGGATGCTACGTCATTAACCCGGCCTACATGCAAGTGTCAGCCAATCACAGGCCGAGATATTTATAACCAGGCTGAGAGTCTTCCAGTTTGCCTAGCAACACACCAATGGAGACGTTGAAAGGGAAAACAAAACCTCTGGATATTTTTTATTACTAGGCGTTATAACGCCAACTTTAACATGGATTGAATCAAACACTTTTCCTTAAAAGGAAACAATTCCCTAAAAAGAAATTAAAGAATTTTTTTCTTAAATCTTTGTATTGTCTCAATTTGGATGCAGCCATGGAGTTGGAGTCCTCTTCAGATTGCCTATTGATGGGTTAAAGTGCCATTACTTACTGCATATCTGGCATAACTTACATTTTAAATAATATCGATACAATACATAAAACCAATAATTAGTCATTTTAGTCCACAGCTAAGTATTATTTGGCAGACTTGAATAAATGTAACAAAAAAGGTCCTGCATTCACATCATAGTAACGGCTTCGACCTAGTTTTCACACAGACCTTAAGCCGCAGCGTATTATGGAATAAACGGCCTGTCCTTAACATTTTGCATTGGATAAATGAAAAAACAGATGAAAACTCACCATTGCTTGCTCTATCTTGTTGTCTATAGCAACAACGCTGGCCCCCGATGAGCTGCAAAACAAGGAGAGAGAAATGAATACAAGCCCCCTGATGCTGCAGTGTAAAGCCCACGGAGCTCCGTGGAAGCCGCCTTTCTCCCTCTAGGATGTGTGTCGTTACAGGAAGCATCTGGAAATTTCTACCAAAGCAGCTGCCTGCATTGTGAAACCATTCCTTTCCCCTGGCAGGCGTTTAAATACACCGATATACGCCATCCCACCGCGATACACATGCAGGTGAAATAAGAGTCACACATTTTATTTTTATTACCTATTGTCCAGCTCGACGTGTGAGCTCTCTGCGCCCAACAACGACGATAGAAACGAAATGGAGAAATTCCTCAGCTGACAGACGCCCAAATCCATGGCCACACTGTAGCACGAAGTATTCATGCTGCCTGTCTTTTATAGTCCTTTAAACAAATCCGATTCCACCTCCACGCCACCAGCTTTGCGAGACACATCCACGCTGGTCTTTTCAGCTGTAGTCCGGTGAAGCTCACGCGCTACAGACACGGTCCATGGTTAGCTCATCTCAGCGGAACACAAAGCTCTGCAGCCTTTTACAAGAACTATCATTTATGCAGCGACTCGCCGAGGAGCTGCTCTCTGATTGGCTGAGATAGAGGTCGTTTGGATAATATATTCATGAACCCCCCCACCCCCACCCGCCATCATCTGCATACTCCGACAGCGGAAAGAGGATGGACGGAACCGGGGGTAACCGGATGGACGAAAAGGATTTTAAAAGGCGACATTTAAGACTGTTTATGTACCGCAACTATACCTGTTTAATGCTTTTAATTGCTAGTAATGCTACGGGAACAATTTGTCCAGCTTTAGAGGGTTCTTCTCCCTAGGATCACTTCTCAGGAACTTTAATAACTGGACAAGCATTGTTCACACAAACTGGTCCGTTGTACCCACTATAATGTAGAGGGCAAGAACAATATAAATATGTTCTTATATGAAAATGAGCGTGAGAATCAAAATACATTAGGGGACTATAAATGTTCAGTATAGCTACACTGCCCCCACGCGGCCATGCTTAGTATTACACAACCAGTACCATTAGAATACAATCTGGCAACAAGAATCACACAATGCAATAATGACTACTGAGCTCACATAAAAATGCAAGTGGTAACTGAGAGGGGGGGGCCATCGGTTGATCCAAAGGGTATCTGACTTAAACATTATGTTGTTTATTGTCATGAACCTTTTTTAAAATTAAAAGTCTGAATGTCACATGCAATAAATATACATCAATCGGTACAACATTTGAAGCACTGACAGTGAGAAACACAGCTCATTCCTCACTGCAGCGTTCTGTTGGAAAAACCTGCATCCTGGCATCTATAGACTTTAATTTGACATTTACCACGTCCTGAAACATTTTTGCTGACCAGACAGCCCCCTACATAGCAGCAGCACTCCCCTCCAGGACTGCAGCGGGCCTTAAAAACTGCATAGCGAGGGCTCAAAAAACAACAAGGAGTCTAAAGTATTATGTTTTAGTATCAGTTTTAATATCATTATGTTATCTGTTATAGTTGAGATGTGAATGATCATCTTTAAAGTGATTAAGGCCAGTGTGCTTTGTCTCACACCTAAAAATCCTTTCCCAATACTTGATAGATGGGAGTAACTTGGTCATACAGATACTTAATAACACCTCCTTCAGAGAAATTCCCACCTCAGAGACATTAAAGGTCCTCACCCACACACACAGCCCTCCCTGCTCTATCAGAAAGGCCACTCACACATTCCACGTACACCACAAACCCATGAAAACAGCCTGCATACACGACTCACAGTATACAGCTCAGAAGTTCAAAATAAGCAGGTTCCATTTTTTATTTGGGTTTAGATGTGCATCAGAACTTAAATGAAAGCAGTAAAAACTGAAAAACACTCGTGTGGTAAACTGATTGAGGTGTTTGTTCTGAAGAATAGATGCACATTAACTCTTCCCACATGTGAGAGGTGCAGAAGCTGCAGCCAGTAACCCATAACCCAACCTGTGGAATCGGATGTGGAAGCTGCAACCGGACAGGCCAGACATTTAGGTAGAAAACATTAGTCTGGAATCTGCATTAAGGTTATTATTCTGTGTATCCCGCCTCCAACATACCTGACTCAAATGAGTCATTGTTTAGAACTCCACGGGCTGTAAGAGCCATTTCATTTAAAGCAGGTGTGTTGAAGCAGAGAAACATGAAGACCTGTAAGACAGCGGCCATCAAGGATGAACTTCTAGATATACAATCTAGGAGTTCATCTACAAACTAAATCTGATTTTAAATAGATTTTTCTACCATTATGTTAAAGGAAAAATACAAATGAGAAAAATTATTCTTTTTCAAAAGGCTTTTTAGTTTTAGATCAGGCTAGCTTTTCATCGTGCCCCTCTTCTCTTGGGGAACAGATGAAAATAATTTCATGGTGGGGTTTTGTAGGTTGCTGGTTTGAGCATGTCGTAGATGCACAATTCCTGCCGCTCCGCTGAGTGCCTCTTTTTCAGGTGTTGAAATTAACTTGTTGTGCTCGTACCTTTGGTAGCAACAACCCTAAAACAGATTTTGCAATGAGGCATTTATTGCTCCAAATCCATGAGGTAAAAAAAATAATCTAAAAATAAATCTTCATAAACAAAATATTTGAATTAATCGATTAAATCGATTAATAAGCCAGCCTTACTTCATTTTCTTTACTTGCTTTTCCCAAACGAGGCCTGAAGACCCTACATACATCACAAACAAATTCATTATATAAATGTACTGAATTTGCCATTTTTTAGCAGCAAAAGTCTGACAATTAGACAAAATATAAATGCCACACGGGCAAGTATGAAAACTAGTCTATATCCATAATCCAGACAACCTTACGTCACAATTTAATATGATTGATTTTAATATCCTACAAGAAATGGTCTGCCATTTGAAACAACATGTTTTCTGGAGATGATGCCATCGGACTTCTTTCAGACGGTTTTCACCTCGATAGAAAGTCTTCTTATTGTTGACTGCTCACTGGCAGGATGAGTCTCTTTCAGCAGCCACACCAAAGCTTCACTAAGAAGCTTATTACCAACTCAAAAACATCAGACTTAAAGGTTTAGTCTCCCAGTAAAACCAGTAGAAACTCATCCATGCTTTCATCTCCAGTAGACTGGATTACTGTAATGGTCTTTTAACAGGACTTCCCAAAAAGAGC
>JBAMHX010000014.1:19706418-19721172 GCA_037177515.1 Pseudomugil tenellus | reverse complement strand
ATGGAGAAGCAGCATTTAGCTGTTATGCTGCAAACAAGTGGAACAAACTGCCAGCAGAGATAAAACTTTCATCACATGTAGAAACTTTCAGATAGAGAATAAAAACTTTTCTTCTTTGTCAATATATGAAATCTGCACGGAAACGTTTAATCTGGCTTTTGATGATTTCAATTTCTGCTTTTTACTAATTGTTGCTGTCTTATGTTTTTATGTGATGTGGTTGAAATTGTCCTGTACATGAAACGTATTCTACAAATAAACTTTCCTTGCCTTAACCCCAGGACCACGCAGAAGTGGCTGGGTAGCTACAAGGTGGTGTAAAAGTCCCCTTTATAAAGTTCTCCTGCACTAAAAATACCATGAAGAGGGCATCGAACAGCTTCATACTCGAATGTCACTGCTCATTTTCTATCCCAGTAAAACAACTAAGTACTTACTGTACCAAGAAGCCAAACATCAAAATAGAACTAAGCCACGCTGATCTCTTCCGGTTTGGTCTTTGACTGGAGGAGGTTTTAGCCACTTATCTGCACGTAAATAGCCAGTGTAACTGTGGGTCTGAGCCAGTCAAACGTCTTGTTGTGTTTTCAAACCCAAGTGCACACAAGCTCACAAAGGTTTCAGAGTATCTGGTACGCAGTACACAGGTAGCAGGTTCACATCATCTTCTGAAAGAGTCACTACAATAAGCCCACAAACAAGAACTTCCTACTTAAAGAGACGTTAGGAAATTGCATCATGTCACACATCAGACAATCCCTGGGCTTCACCCGATTCATTCCTCTGAGTGGGCTGATGCAAAGAAATGTGGCTGTAAAAAAAACACTGTTGCAGAACTAATTCAATGACAAATAAAGCTGAATTTCCAGATTCTGTATGCTGTACAAAAAAAAAGAGACCAGTGATCGTCACTGGGATACAAAACTTTTCAGTACTAGTATTTTATTTATCATTATATATATTATAATCGATTCTCATATCATTATTTCTCAAGATAATTAAAAGAAAAATATAAAATAATTTCTCCTCATTGTGTGCCCTCTCCATGTCAAACCTCTTGTTGTCCATCTGACTGGTGTCTGGGAAGTTTGGAGCAGGGGATTCAGTTCAACACACAGTTACCATGAGACGACATCACAATAATCCTGCATAGTTTGTCGTTTTAAATAAATACATTTGGAAAAAGTTGTGCGTTGACCCCTCTAACCTGTCATGGTACGACAGCCTTGCTGTAAAAACAGTAGCCCAGTGACCCAGTGAGGCAGATTTGGAGAAAATACCCAAACTACAGTAAGCGCAGAGCAGGCTGATGCTCCAAATACTTTAACTATACATTTAACTATAATAAAACATTTATAACCACAACAGTACATTTGATGGAAAATTAACTGTGTTCTCTCCATTCATCTCATTTTCAATGTATTAAAACAGAGAAATCTTACAACTAACCAAATCATGAGACCATTATATACAAGAGACATTCTGCTGGAGATCAACTTTATATGAGATGGACAACATAAGAAACATGACAAAGCAAAACATGTTGAGCGCTTAACAATCAATCTGTGGATATAATTGTACCAAAGATGCAAGGTTTATTTATTATGTTAAATGCCAACCATCGCCCTCAGTTTATTTATACTTATATAAACTTCAAAGAAGAGCTCTCAGTATTTCTCAACGCTAATGTCACTCCTGCAGCCATGAATGACTGAACACAAAGGACAACATAACCTCTGAGCTTTTATGAGCATCTGTAACGGCTCACCGTCTCCATTTTACCTTTTGAGATGCTGCTCCAGTTCCCAGAACAAAAGCTTCACTGCCATCTCTTCATGGCCTTGCAGTTGTATTCCCTGCGCTCTCATGGAGGCGTCATTCACCTGGAACATACGTGCTCCAAACTTGTGCAGTGTGTAGCAAGCTTCTTCGCTTCGCTCCGTCTTACGCTGGTGAACCAGATCTGGGTCGCTCCTATGATTGCATTAGAGGCAAAGCCAACTAACAGTGTTCCTGTGATCATATGTGTGTGCCCCTCATCATTCTGTGTCAACCATTGGTGTTTGCATAGCTGACTGCTGAGTGAATTACTGGATACAGACAGTAGCTGGGTGGGTGGTGACGTGTGATCATGTGATAGATGGGGTTACATAAACCATCAACTGAGATTAGCATGTGGCCCAGTGAGTTCCCTGTTCTACACCGCAAGCCTTCATAACCAGAGTTGTACAGTAGATCTGAGCCTCGACTCAATCCCACCAATACCATTACAGCCTCTTAATGGTAATTACCCTAATACCGCAAATTGCCTTTTCTAGAAAAAGCTAATTTTATAAGTAAAAGGTGCTTATATGGCATTATACTGCTGTGATATACAGACAGATTTCCAATAAATTTAAGTTCTGTCTTTAATAATCATTCCCAGGCCAAAGCTGTCTGGACTTTGTCCTCAACAAAAGTTTAGTTAAGTTTTTTCGAGCGACTCATGACTTTCCTTGCACCCTGATGAGTTTATATGCCAGCCCTCTGCATAACTGACAAGAGAACCGGTACTTTAGGGTCTTATCTTGTCATTTCTCATTGAAAGGCAGTCTTACGATGGCTTAATGCTTCAACAAATGTAAAAACACAATACACACACACAGGGGCCTCTGCTGGATTAAAAGCGACTGGTCAAGAAACAACAGGTTTACGACAAATGCAGTCTGGGGGATTTTACTTGTCCTAACAGACTAGATGCACTGGATATGAATCAATAACACACACAAGACTTCTAAGATGAGTCATTAAGTCCTAACACATGCATACAACACTTCATTTAGTTAACCAACCATCCATCAGTGTTATGATTACAACACTTTAATTTTCAGCTGCTGGTCGATTTTGAGAGTAACCTCCATGTTTTATTAAACCAGGTTAAATACAGCCAATACAAACAACAACTCATGAACTACTGATAATACAGACGTTTCATTTCCAGTAGAGGACAGTAATGTTTCAGGGAAATAACCGGGATACTGTAGTTAATGATGCCTGTTACAGTGATTAATGCAAAAGCCATGAACAGGATGATCAACCCACCTCTCATATATGCCATGTAGACTTCAGGGTAGGGGATGAATTGTAAATGGCATGAGAAATATGCACACTCTCATCCCAAAACAAACCCAAAGAGTTGCATACGTTTTTATGAATTTGGCCAATCTGTTCCAATAAACCATACAGATGCAGAATAAAGCTGAACATAAATAAGCTGCCAAGTACAGACACCACAAACAAAACACTGGATTGTTTTACATAATCATTGCCTTGCAAAGCACATTAGGATCAATAAATATATATATCCAAACCATAAACAGTGTGTCCCATTAATCCCTGCATGTATTTAGATAACAATGAGGCAAAGGGTTGCATGTAGGTCAGTGTATTTCTCTCCCAGTACGTTACAGGAAGAAGTCTGCAGTCCATTTCTGCTTCTGGGAAAATGTGAACTGTAGATGCTAATAAAAATAAAAAATTAAATTTAAAAAAATGGAGCGGGCAAGCCCCAGCAATGATAAAAAGAACTAATGCATTGTAAAAGCTTTTGGCTAAGCTCTGGTTTGATAGTAGAAAGCACACAAAGACTTTACCAGTAAGCCCTGGCAGTGGGTTTTCCATAGTCACACCCTGACTATGGAGAATGACACAGAGCTACTGCGTGAGTCAGTCAGAGGCAGGGAGGAATGATGAGTAGCCATTTTGGCTTCATGCGCAAGAGAGAGGAACTATAGGGGTATTTGGGCTGACAGCAGCAAGTCCTCAGTGCTAAACTCGCACAGACGGGGAAAGGTAAAGGGAACAGAAGGAGAGCGGGACAGAGTCGGGTAGAGTTACAAGTACTAGAACGGACTGGATCCATCACCTCAGTATCGGTACTGTGTCTTTCAGCGAGTCAGTGACTGAGAGAGAACAGAGAGGAGTATTAACTCATACAGCGGCTTGCAAAACCCAAATTGGAAATATGTAGAGGGAGTAAACCCTTTCACAAGCCATAGTACATAGCAAGGATTTTTTCACATTCCACTTAATGTTTTAATTAGTCATATTAAAATGAAAGGCTGCAAAAACAAATGTGCAACACAAAGAGCGAATAATTTCTTATCCAAGTTTTTATCCAACTACTTTTTCTTCACACTGACCAAATTACACCAGTCAGTAGAAAAACAGTAGAAAAAGTCAGAAAGTAGGAAAAATCCTACTCATGGCTCATAACCACTTTTCTGAGGCACCTACACGTCATATCATGGATATTTGACAGGATAAAACCATATTGTCTTCCCTGGTGCCATTTAATTATTTCCCATCTGTAATCGCAATAGTCTTATGTGGAAATTTTATATACAAACATGTATCATCCAGAAAATATTTCAATATTGATATGTAGACAGTTTAAACTGTCTGGTGAACTCAAGCTAAATGCTGCTGCATGTAACACACTTACAAGATCAGAGTGAAGTATTTATCTTTAAGAAAACATGGATGCACCAAGGCCTTTTCCCTCTATATGAGCTGACTCACTGAGAACAGAAACAAAATCCTTTCAATCCGCATCTGTAGAAAAGTTTACAGATGAATTCAAGAACTAAAATGAAATAAAAAAAAACCCTTAAGGTTGGTGAACCATTTCTGATGACTAGGGGAAGAAAAGAAAGCTTGTAATAAGAGTAGAGGGGAAAAAAGGGGAGGGGGGCAATTACAAATTAGGTGCAAGTGTAAAAACCTATATATTACACTTCTGGTGCACATTTCCAAATTGTACCTGCATCTTTAGATACATTTTTCCAACATATGTAGAGATAAAAGGTAGTTCAAGACTTTTCCAACATGCTGTACCTTGCAGAATAAGTCTGTAATATCTACCAAACACACACATAATCAAAGTTACGTAAGTTGCGATAGGTATGTGAGCAACAGGTTTGAATAATGAAGGGTGAAATCTGGCATTAAAGGGATTAGCAGCCAAAGAACACACAGCGCTGAAGTCCAGACTGCACATTACAGAGATAATGCAATCGGCAGCAATAAAAGACAAGGAGAGAAGGGCCTAAAGGGGACGACCGTAATGGTGGACTTACTGGGCCCTTTTCACACATACAAAAGGTTTCCAATCATCTAGTGGCCCCTCGGTGTGTTGGTATAACACAATTTCCATCAAAAAACTGAGATCAGATCTTGTAACATTTATCTAAAAATGTTATCTTGGCAGGAAATTAAACAGCTGCAGTCATAATCTACACAGAAATAAAACATGTTAATTATTAATTAAGTATTAATTCAGTAATGTAAATTTAGATGCAGAAACAAACTATTTTCAATTCTTTTGTTCATTTTTCCATATCAGTGTGTGAACTGTAACAGAAGGTTCTGATCTCTACTTTAACAAAATGCTAAATGTTCACTAGATATGAATCATTGTGACAAAATTACTTTGTAGCTTCTCTTTTGAGCATCAACATTAATGATGTAAATGAATAATGATGGTGTTCTCACGCTAAATAAACTTCTTAAAATCAAGCGCTTTGAATTTATGAAACCATCTCACTGCTCTGCCATCACGATTATGAACTCATCTTTATAAACACAAAAAAACACAATAAAAAGGTCAGCATTGTTCATTTTACTCTTATTTAGCTGAGTCGATTGAAATTTAGTTAAACATAAATTTATAAACTCAAGGCAATATATGTAATACATGTCCTTTTCTGCTGTTAACAGTGACCCATCTCTTGTGATACTTACTGATGCTTGGTAAGATCTTTGTGTGTGTGTGTACACACACATACATACACACACAGAGACCTAAGAGGTTGTCTGTGTTGTTTTAGATTTATAAAATAGCACTTGTTATAACTTTGTTTCTGGACAGCAGTTGATAAAAAGTCTAAATGTAGGGCTGGAAAATGTGTTGGCAGAGAATAAGAAGGATTAATGGCTTTTCGTGGATAAGGTTTGGTGGACAAGGCACCTTTATGCCCAAAATCAGCTTCTTTTTTTCATTCAACGCTGTAATATATGAATTTGTTAGCTTTTAAACAGCTTATTATCACATTAGCAGCTAAATACTCTAAAATTAATCTGGTACATGTATAATGCTCTTTGAATATATCTTAGAAGTGTGTATACACACATCAGATTAATACAGTAATCTGATTACTCAGATGACTGATTTTGGTGATAATGTAAGAGAGCCAAGGTATAAAAATGTATTTGGGAATATCTAATATCCAAGTATACTGTTTCATCAAGTTTCTTTAATTTAATAAAATAAAGTCTGGTTGTTGTGAATGGAATTGATTCATGAAATTAGTGGTAATAACAGCCCAAAAGTTATCCTTTAGAGCAGGGTTACGTTATTCGGTCCTATGAGAGTCTTCCATGCATCTCTGCTCCAACACAGCTAAGTCAAATCAACACGTTTTTGTTGAGAACCTGATAGGCTGTTAGATCCATTTAATTTGATGCAGCTGTGCTGAAACCTGCTTGTAGGGCTGAAATGATTTCCCCTGTCTTTAGTCTTTTAAACAAGGAAAAAGTACTCCCACTGATTTCTGGATTAAAGCTTTACACAACACAGGCTACACCTTACAACCACAAGAATCTCACAAGTTCTGTGTTTATGTGGGAGTCTCGTGTAAAAAAAAAAAAAACAGAACCACAAAACTCTATTTAGCAATGTGGAGTCAAAGCAGAAGTGCCTCCATACTATCCCTCATACCCTGCAACCAAGTGATATGCCATTAAAACTGACGACCTGATCATTTGCTCCATTTTAATTTAAACAGGGGTTAAACTGGGGGGTCAGGTTGTAACAAACCTGATCACTTATTGATTAGCCTGAGAATTGAGACTGGCATTGCCAACTTTGGTTTCCACACTCTCTAAATTGAAACAAGCCACTTCAAAATAAAATAAATACGTCGTCTTGAAAGATGTTTTATTAATATGAGTTGACTTATTACCATTGTAAAATAAAAATCAGTACTAGATTATGTTACAGCTGAACATCTATTGACTTCTCTGCCTTTACAACATGCGTTGTACCTGGAAACATTAGGCAACAATCCTTGGCCCAGTTCTCTGCCTGCACTGATGTCACATTACAAGACAACAGGACACAGCAGTGAGTGGATTAACTTCCAACAGCTTCACGTAAACGGGATTAAATCCTGACGAAAGCAGGCCTATCATAAGGACAGCTAAGTACCAAACAAATGAAGATGCCAATGCATTGTTTCTTCTAGCGTGAAGCAGATACAAACAGGCCTTGACACCAATCACAGATGCAGCGACAGCTTGGTCACCACTTTGTGTTTACCAGAACTGTCAACAGCAGGGTGGTGATGGTGAAAGTGGTGACTGGAAGTGAGAAAAGCTGCCCTCTGGATAAAATAAAGAGCGGAGCAGAACCTGATTATAAAAAAATGAACCATGCCATCTTCTGGTCACAATCAGAACTTCAGTGTGTGATGTGTTTTCAGCCACATCAGATGGGAATTTACCACCATGTGCATTTTAATACGAAACTTGGAAACATTTCAAAAGACTGAATTCTACACACAATTCTTCTACATTGTATAAATGTGTTGCCTTTTTGCAGTAATCACACAATTCTTGATCATCTGCCTTAATGACTAATTTATAATGCATTTAATTAAGCTTTAAGAAGCATAGTTGTTTTAACTCATTTATCTCGTTTTAATGAAATCTGAACGCTTAAACCCAACATGTAATAATCAAACTTTAGGAAAATTGGATTATCTGTTACTAGTTCAGTTGAATCTAATCCCAACACAGTTACGTGTTGTCTGATATCCTGGTATAGTTTGGATGTATGCGTTCTGTACAGACCAGAGACAGCTGTGAAAAACTTTACAGTGGTATGGTATAAATGTAATGTTACGATGTTAAAGACACTATGCAGTTTTCCGACTTTAAAACTCATTATTCCATTATGCAGCTATTTTGTGTGGCTGTTGCTGAGAAATTGAACTATGCTACATTTTATTAATGCAAAGATTCACTTAACGCATCGTGTCAAGATGCTCGCAAGCAGATATAAACACACCAGTATGCATAAAAAAGATGCATCACAAATAAAGCAAAAAAAAAGACATTATAGATATAGAAGAAAGAGAAGCGTGGGGCTCCATTACTGAGAAAGCCTTGAAAAGTTCTGTTTTATTATTATATTATATTAAACCCACCAATGGAAAGATGTTATGTTCCTCTTTGTGCTTTACCTTGCAAAAAAAAATTTGACACTTCTAACTGAGCAAAGTAACCCTTACCCCCACAGGGAGTCATCCTCATTGCATAAACAATTCAATATACATTTAACACATCACATTAACTACTGCTGCCTCCGTTCCAGACTAAAACAACGAGGCCCTACGCTGATGCAGCACAACTTCCGGCTTCACTGGAGGTCTCTGAAACACATGCAAGTTCAAATGAAGCTGCATTGAAGAGGTCCAAACATTTAGTAACGTGCTTGGCTCCACACTGCCATCTACTGGCATTAAGAACCACCACAGCACAAAATCAAAAGCCTGACAAAAGGCCGTCTTCCTGAAGAAGGGCTTGAACCAAGCTGAAAAATGAATTTGTCTCAACAAAAAAATTGATATTTTCAATTAAATGAAAAATGGAACATGTTATTGTTGATGCGGCAAAGACAAACCTACAGTTTGGCTAATAAAGATGACTAAACACAGACAGTTAAGGGAAATAATTCATATCTTAAAGACTTTTTGCAGGATGGCTGGCATGTGGAAAAAAAGATTTAAAAAGAAGCAAACACAGCTCTTTCTATAGTATCTGCTCAATCTGAAGACAGAATATGGTAAATATGGTACGATTACAGTTAAAAAGAACATTCAGATAATCAGAATACACACACTGCATGAAGTATGAAGAGCCTGCTGTGTGTAGGCAGGTCACAGCTTGTCAACCAGCAGGTGGTAGCACAGCACTGTTTACAGAGCTGAAAAGAGTCTGCGGGGTACGACTTTTCAGCAGTGCTACAGTGACTGTGTCCACAGCAGCCAGGAGAAACTTATTGGTCCTGTTTAAACAAAAGCTAAAAGTGTTCATGACATGTTGATCTCAAGACCAGAGATGTACGAGTTCAACAGGCAAGTGTGGCAAGTTCAAAACACACACAAAGAAAATAAACATTCCTCAATACATCAGTATATTGGGAAGCAAGCAGTGCAGACCTGACAGCTTAAAGCTAATCAAGCTATTTGCACATTTAGTTGTATCGGGACAAAATCCAATTATCAATATTCTCCTTTGGATGGTTATTCAATATTTACTATCCATGATGTAAAAGAAAGAAACTCTCTCTCTAGCGGATCCCTCATTCAGGCCATGCAGCAAAACCGTTTATACACTTTCCTCTACCATTATATTCAGTGGGACATCTTTATAATCCAGTTAATAGTCAACTCTGCTAAATTTATATACAAATCTTACAGATCAACACTAAAGAAAAGACACAAATAAATCACTTTAAGCACATTGATGACAAAAAGGCAGGAATCCTTTGCAATCTCTGCCCTGTGTGAGTGTGTGCATCTACGTGGGTGTGTGTGTAGCATTCCCTGAGCTGACTGGACAGTGTTCTGGCCACAGGTATGCCAGCCATGATTCAGCACATTGCCTGCATGTTTAGGGGGATGACTGCAGCAGCCCACTAAAACCTCAAAATAAAAGAGCTTGCATCTTCAGCCACGCTTATCTGACACCTTTTCATATTGATATACTTTTCATTAGAAATGTTCAAGTCCTACCTACATGCTGTTAAAGACTTTTCACTGACCAAAATATTTGTTTTTCTAGCCTTTTATGTTTATTGTTTCAACAGAAAGCTCCAGATCTCTCCCAATCTCCCTCCACATATCAGTAACAAGAACATTTAATTTGGTGTGGCTCAATAATAGATGGCCCTGCAACTAATCCCATTACCCAAATCAATTAGTCTGACAAACAGCCCAATCTGATATTTGAGTCATTAATAGTCTAAACATTAGAAACAAAATTACTATCCGTGTAGTAGTTAAACAAAATCATCAGTTACTGAGTTGCTTCATCCAATATCTGGGCTTTGTTCATGCTGCTGCTCTATTCTGATTATTTTCCATGTCTGACCCATACAAGGTTTTTTAATCCCATTCTGGACACTACAGATAACCCACAAAACACTGGTTTTCCTGGTAAAAATCACAGTAAAATTTCCCAGTTACATGTGGATATTCTGTTAGTGTGGGCAGGCCACAAATTAGAAATCGTGGAAATCGAGAACACTGTTATTTAAATCGGCTGTATAGCATCATTTTGGCTTCCCTGTCAAATCAAATGATGAATGAAAGCGGTTAGTGGATAAAACTGTGGCGGTGTGTCGACACTGTGACACAAGAAGCCATATGACAGTGAAAACACATGAAGCATGGCAACTTATTAGGCGACATCATCCTGTTGTTTGACTGGCAGGAGTGAAATCAAAGCTCTACATCTGCTTAACAAGGCGTTTAAACCTTGATGCAAAATCGGACGAATATAAAAAGGAAAAAGACAAAACATGCTTTGATCCTAACCGGGAGGTTTTTTGTTTTTAATCGGACGCGTCCTATAAGTAGTCAGTTGTTCAGTTATTGCAGAAATAAAGTACGTGTAGAAAATGAGTTCAGAACGACTCTTCATATCTGTTTCTTAGCTATTTTTAATGAAGACTAACAAACAACACATTAAATGTGAATGAAGAAAATAAAGTATTACAATTAAGGAGAAATGTTGTTGAAGTGTCATTTGGGTCACAGGTTATAGATCAATGGGTCAAAACAAAATTTCAACAGGTCCGGTTGGGTAATGTTCTTAATGGGTTTGGGTGGGTGCAGACTGATGCCCACATTAACTCTGTTAGTGTCTTTACATACGTCTCTGTAGAGAAGTAGCAGACACTTCTGCAAGTCTTATTCTTATATCTGTGTTTTCATTGTATGTAACCTCAGGTCCATGTACCATTCACACTTCAGCATCACAAAGGTTATATTGAAATTATAATGTAAACAATTATGCCAATTTTTTTTAAAGTGTGGCCTGTGACGTTAACTCGGCTTTTGAGTCAAATGAGATAAACGCAACAATTTTACATTTTGTGTATGGTTTTGTATGATGAACCGAATGCAAAAATAAGCAACAAGATTTACTCGTTAGGTTTAAAAATGTGCAACAGGAAAGAAAAAAGAAAAACATCTGTACACTTCGACATTATACATTCAAGTTCTTTGTTTTGCGAAGAAAAGATGACCGAAGCCACTCGTAATTCAAGTCTTGCACTGTGAACCATACTCACAAGAAAAATCCTTTTCTTCCTTTTTTTGTCCGGGTGGAGTAGTAAACAAAACTTGAATAACTCAGTATTAAGAGGATCGATATGAAATAATTTTTTAGCATTCACACAAAAAAACCCATACCTGTGCATGGATAGAAATCCGAACAGATATGTAGTAAAGTCTGCAAGAGTATTTGCAGAACATAACGTGCTGTTGCACCTGAAAATATGTCAGGAAACATGACCAACATGGATTAAAAGCCAAAGATAAACCACCACTGACACACAAAAAAAGTACAGTGGCCTAAAGAGAAGCTGCCCGAATGTTATTACGTAATTAATCATTGTTCTGCACTGAGCATGGAGGTTTGCTACAGCCTGATGTAGATCAAACAAACACACTGCGAGGCAATTGAAGAAAAGTTCATTTCAACAATCATTGCTTATATAGAGCTGATATCAGAGCCATGGGAGACAGGAGTCCTCACCTTCAATAGTATGTGCTCATGAGGACGGAGGACATTTTAACACACTCCATAAATCATGGTTTAGGTCATTTTTCCGGGTAATAACACAACTTGCCGAAGAGCAAAAAACGTTTAAGCTTTACTAAAATAAAGCTATCAGCTGTGATGCGTGTTTTAGCTGATTCTTTACGTCAACTAGTCAGGTCAAAACAAATTATTGTATCAGTAATGAAACAGCCTTTACCATACAGAAATGGTGACATTTTTATAATTGTATGTACTCTAGGAAAAGTAGGTACATAAGAAGGTGGGTCAGTAAGAGACACTGGGATTGAACCCAAACTGGTGGCTTCAAAAGGCTGCCGGCTTGGGCTTCAGCAAAAACAAAACCAGTTATGCAATATTTTTGTGGCAGTTTGGTGGCCCTTCTGCTCTGGTCTGTTGCTTCCACTCAAATAGTGATCAGCCATTCCTGCTTCTCCCACCAAACTGGTCAGGAACTGGAAGTGAGATGATTACTTCTGGGTAGACACTGCTGGGGAAACTCCCTTCACGTTACACAGCAGTGCCGTCACTGACTTGGAGCTCTGCCAGAAGAGCCACGGCAGTAATTACTACAGATTGTTGCAAAACTGGACATTCAATGCTAAACAGGAAATTTCTAGCAGCTAACTAGCAGGTTTGCTACAGCCTGATGTAGATCAAACAAACACACTGCGAGGCAATTGAAGAAAAGTTCATTTCAACAATCATTGCTTATATAGAGCTGATATCAGAGCCATGGGAGACAGGAGTCCTCACCTTCAATAGTATGTGCTCATGAGGACGGAGGACATTTTAACACACTCCATAAATCATGGTTTAGGTCATTTTTCCGGGTAATAACACAACTTGCCGAAGAGCAAAAAACGTTTAAGCTTTACTAAAATAAAGCTATCAGCTGTGATGCGTGTTTTAGCTGATTCTTTACGTCAACTAGTCAGGTCAAAACAAATTATTGTATCAGTAATGAAACAGCCTTTACCATACAGAAATGGTGACATTTTTATAATTGTATGTACTCTAGGAAAAGTAGGTACATAAGAAGGTGGGTCAGTAAGAGACACTGGGATTGAACCCAAACTGGTGGCTTCAAAAGGCTGCCGGCTTGGGCTTCAGCAAAAACAAAACCAGTTATGCAATATTTTTGTGGCAGTTTGGTGGCCCTTCTGCTCTGGTCTGTTGCTTCCACTCAAATAGTGATCAGCCATTCCTGCTTCTCCCACCAAACTGGTCAGGAACTGGAAGTGAGATGATTACTTCTGGGTAGACACTGCTGGGGAAACTCCCTTCACGTTACACAGCAGTGCCGTCACTGACTTGGAGCTCTGCCAGAAGAGCCACGGCAGTAATTACTACAGATTGTTGCAAAACTGGACATTCAATGCTAAACAGGAAATTTCTAGCAGCTAACTTTCTCTGACTTAACCAACTCACTGCCAAATCTGGGCTGTCTAAGACCAGTTGGTGTGCTGTGTGTTTCTCTCTCCATATCAGGAGCTCACCCTTAAAGAGGCCACGCTGTTCCTTTAATGCAGTTCTTTAAACCATTTCACCATCCATCCATATGTTAAAAACATCAGCCGTTTTAAACTGTCAGTCGTGTGCATCCCTAATATTAATTGACAGATCACTAAATTAATAAAGTTTTTTAAACAAATGACAAAAAAAAAAACAAATCAGGATGCAAATCCGTCAAGTACGGTTATATAAAAATATCTGCCAGGGATTATATCTGAATAAAGCATTTACATTTCTGAAACAATAACTATCTTTAACAATAACTTAAAACTAAGGTGCATCACATCTCTGCAAAGCATTAATTTGTCCAGTACCTTATTACTGCCATTTAGGTTGGTTCCCGCTACTTTCTTTTGAGACAATATTCCTTCTGGACATACATGTTCAGCCACATGAATAAAGTTTATTTATTAATACCAGACAGGAAATATGTAAGAAGCAAATCAAGCAGTGGTCTGTCAGTGAACCTCATAGAAACAGAGATTTTCAAGCATGTTGAAATGGATAGGGTAATGAGATTATGAAAATAGTGTACAGGCAGCAACTAAAAATAAAAAGATAAAACATTAAAAAAAAAAAAATCAGTAAAACTGTGATTAATATTTCTCAAAGTAAACATCCTCAGCACAGTATTGGTCAATTAAAAATAAATTTGAGTTATGTCTGCAATGTAAGAGCACAAACGGCACCAGAATAACAGCAGGAGCTGTTCTTTTACTGCAACATGTATGTATCTATACGTTTTGTACGCTTGCTTTTGGCAAGCAATTTTCTCAAAGATGAAAGGCAAACTAAACACTATCCATTATCATCCATTACAGACCATTAGTTTTCCCACAGCACTCTTAAGTGGAACAATCCTGTCTATTGATGGAAAAATAAGCAATCAGCAAGAAGGGGTCGGGCACAAAACAAAATCAATGACACGTTGACTCAAAGAACACAGACGCACAAAGAAGCAGCAGAAAAACTGGGGGTTGGGATCTCTGTGTGTGTGTTGGGAGGTGGGGGGGGGGTGGTTAGGAGACACGCAACTGAGTAGTTTTTGTATGGATTTCTATAACAATATCAAAACCCTCAACCTCAGTATTATCCGTCACGGATGCCTTCACAAATTGAAGAAAAACAGAATAAAAACTCTGGTGGGTGATGAGTCCTCCCTTTCTCACTCAGCATGTTGCTGCTCTGCTGTGTTCTGGTGCTCTCTGGCTTGGTCTGTGTGGTTAAAATGGGGGAGGTGTCAGCAGCATAACAAATAACAATTGCTGTTTACTTTTAGTGAAGAATTTTGGTTACGGGCAAAACTAAATATATATATATACATATACATATACATATACACAAGATCGG
>JBAMHX010000014.1:19686870-19705980 GCA_037177515.1 Pseudomugil tenellus | reverse complement strand
TATATAAATAAAATGTAAAACAACGTCGGTGCATTTGTTCGTAAAAAGCCAACTCTCCTTGTTTGTTCACCAAGAATATATCACATGTACCAATGAGGCTTGCTTAAACAGAAATTCTGACTTTGTCTATTTTTGGATGATCCATTTTTTTCCTACAATTATTTGGTCAAAACTATCAAAATGTTAATCAAATTTCCAAAAGTGTAACAAACTTTCCACCAAAAAAAATAAATAAAAAAAATTATGAGTGAAGAATTACAGTTGCCAAGCTTGCGCAGCATTACTGTTCAGATATGAATAATTGCTTATACACTTTTACAATGTAATAACTAAATGAGCCATCATACAGAAGGACGTTTGTACCTTTAAATGGTAATATCTTATTAATAATTTTGTTATTACAAATACAACTGTTATACTCAGGTATTTACCGTGTGTATGCTGTCATGTGACGATTTAAGATAAAAAACAAAAAAATTGAGCCAGAAAAACAATATAAAAAAGGGACAAAAAATAGATGTGAAGACCCAAAACTATCAACCATATTCAAAAGGGTTTTATCTGACTGTGTGGTGCAAACTAAAATGAGTTTTCTGTTGCTAAACCACCACTGCCACTTCACGTAAAAAGGAAGCTGAAGGCAGCTACTCTGATCTTTGTAAGACAATGGGTACGTACATGGCATCTTTTTTATTCTCATCTCTAAATTCCGACGTGATGGTGGAAATGACAATCACGCAGCAAATCTCTTCCTGTTTTAGCCTTAGCGGCTGAATGGAAAACAAATATAAACCATTTTAGCTTCAATTTTTATTCAAGTACTAGCTTGTCACAAGTAAACGATTTCACTGTATTGAGCAACTGAGGAGGAGAAGAAAAATAAACAAGTCAAATATATATCGAAGATGGGAGGTGATCTTTTTTAAAAAAAACAAAACAAAAAAAAAAAACAAACAAAACTTTATTGCGTTTGCCAAACAGCAAAAAGGGAAGCAGAAGACTGCACATGTGTCATTGCAGCGGGAGAAGGTAAGCATGCGCAGAAAGACCGGAATTAACCACAAGAGGAATTAAGGGTTTACATTTAAAATGAAAATAAACCAGCCAGTTTATTTTGAATTAAGTTTAATTTCAATTTAACAATTCCACTCGGAAGTAGGTGTTTACATGGTTACTGTTCATCTGTTTAAAGCAAAATTAACTTTTATTCAGAATTAAAAAGGTACCATGTAAATGGGGCCAATGCTACCAGATCAGTAACCATCTCCAATCTTCCAAAGTGTGAATCAACGCTGCTAAAAAAACCAAATTGACTTCGATCCTTTCCCAAAACAGAAGGATAATGTTACTGCCATGTCTAAGTTTTAAACACTGAGTCAAATGGGCTAGATTTCAGCACATTACTAAATTTAAAGAAATAAAACAAACCAAGATGTGGCTAATGTTAAAATCTTTTTTTTTAAATCTCAGAAAAAAATGTCAGACTAACAAGTGTAAACATGTTTGTCAGAGGTTTCATAGTTTTTATATCTGGTTTTATAGTTTCCAAGTCAGTACATATGCAAAAATCACCTGCGGAGGAGCCACAGATGAAGATGATGAGATGATTCATTACAACTGAAAAGTGGAAAACTGTGACTGTGCTCAATCTGGTTCAGGCTGCAGTATAGTAGCTAAACCAGAGTCAGTAGACCTGACTAAGTTGGGTTGTGTCAGCTTGGGTCACTTCCGCTGTGTGTTGTGAATTTTGGGGATCTTGTTGATCTCCACACAATGAGGCACAGACCCAGGTCACACCGGTTCCCTGCACTGCCAGGGGGAAGATTACATTCAAAACAGCCAGCAGCAGAGATAGCTATCACACTACTAGCCAGTTCACATTCCCGAGCTTTCACACATTTAAACACACACACTCCGGACAGTGGTTGATTACCATAGCTATGCATTAAGAAAATTAAAAATTTCAAAGAGATAAAACTTTTGGCACAATAGCGGCATCAGCCCACCATTTACACCACCATGTTGGACGGCAAGCATCCAGTGCTAACCACCGCAAGCCGATGATGTACACATGAACTAAAGCATAAACCCAGCAGTATGGATCCAGTATCAAACACTTGCAAAATATATCTGAAATGGCTGGATCACGTTTCCGCGAACAATTATCTAATTTTTTTGAACATCTGTTAGATGAAGTTATGAGAACATATCGCCAGCAGTGTCCTTTACATTGGATTAACTATCCCTATAATATCTGCATTTCATTGATACAGTATTTCAAAGAGGTGCTCAGCAATGTACATGAAAGTTCTGCTCGCGATTGGAAAATTATTTATAACCTTATCTGTTATCTGATGTTTGTTCACTAGATGGTGCTCTGACTCCATTCAACCCAACAGTCTTCACCAGCTAAAACTGGGTTACTCAAACTGTAAATAAGAGCTTACAGCACTGCGCTAAGTGGAGTTTGACGACAAGTAAGTTTATTAATATTGTGAAATTATTGACTCAGCATGTCTGTAGCTTCCGTTCAACTCTATCATTGTAATGACGAGCGGTACGTGCTTCGTTGTGTAGGTCAGCACTGATGGCACTGCTAAAGTTGTTCCAAGTTAGCTTAGAGATGCTCTCCGTCTAGGTTATCAAAAACATCGCTGTGGCTTTTCCAACTAGCAAAGCGGATCGATGCCTTCGGTTCGGAAGAGTACGGACTGAACTGCAAAGCCAAGTGGAAGAAGAACCGAGGCGCTTGAATGGCCCGTGTTATTTAAAATCGCCTGTATGGGGACATTTTGGCGTCAAATTAAATGATGAATGAAAGCGGTTAGTGGATAAAGCTGTGGCAGTGTGTCACACAAGAAGCCACATGAAAGTGAAAAACACATGAAGTGTGGCAACTTATGAAAACGAAGTAAAACGGAGTAAAAACGAAGCTCCACAACTGCGTCATTGCAGCATTTTAACAGCCCCTTGATGCGCGATCAGATGAATATTAAAGGAAAAGACAAAACTTACTTTGATCCTAACCGGAAGTTTTTTTTAATCTTTCCATCCTATAAGCAGTCGGCTGTTCAAATGTTGCAGAAATAAAGTGTACAAAATGAGAGTACATCTTCATCCCTGAACCTGCATCTGACCGAGGGATCATGATGGAGGAGGTAATATGGGAATGTAGTGGGGAGGAGTTTTATTCACTGCAGCAGCAAAAAAGTAACATTATTAATATCATAGACTTTGTCCGAAAATATGAACTCGACACAGGCTGTAACTATTATCAGTCTTATAATCAGTGCCACACTATTTGTGACTGTTCTATATAAATTACAACTTTTATGAAAGATGACATCTTTGTGATGTGGGAAAACATCTGGAATCGATTATGGTATATCTATTATATATGTCACAATATAATTAATGGCAAAGAAAATAGAGTAAACAAAATTTAACTTAAATAACATTAAAAGGACACATGAAGGCTGCATAAATATTTAACCAACTTCACTTATATTGGTTAAATAAGGCAGACACCCATGTGCTAAATGTAAAGATAAAATTAAGCTGTACAACTGATGGCAACATTAATGTATTTTTATAATAATATAATTTTTTTTTATAATTTTTGCTGGTGTATGTATTGAGGGACCAACAATGAAGTTAGTTTATTAATTATACAATCTTCAAATTAATCAGCCGATTAATCGTTATTGGAATTTTCTTCTGCAAAAAATCCATATCGGTCGAGCCCTACACTAAATTGCCAATAAATTTCAACACAAGAACAAAAATGCAGAGTCTGCATATGTTCATGAAAAAATACACAAAACCACATGAATATACAATAGAGAGGAATTCTTAAGAGGTAACCTAAATACAAAATTTATTTGACCACCTGGTTCATACTACTTGCAGGATAAATGTTTAGTAAATCCACTTTGGTCAATAAAACCCTGGGAGTTGATCTGCAGCAGCCTGTACACACACTCGTACACACTGACCACGTACCATCTTGAACTCATCCATTAATGACTTGTCAGCACTTGTCAGAAAATGCACAAATACACTGTCCTTCAAACAAATGCTCTAAAACACAAAATGATAAACTCATAGAATAACTACAGAGACCAATAAATCATTGCACCTTAAAACAGCTGCACATTGTGGTATTCTTCTTCACTGCTTTCCTCTTTTACCTCGCTTTGCTACCTTCTGCCATGTTCAGGTCCATTTTGTTCTTTTTAAAAACAGCAGAGCCAGTGCTCTGAAGATCCACAAGTCATTTCAAACTACATTGCTATTGGCTGTCTAAGAGATTAGCGTGCTGCAGTCACAAGGTTTTAATTCTTACACACATTTGGAGAAATGGAGAAAAAATTGTTTCAATGTGTGTCTACTAACTTTTCTTTAGTCGTTAGTCTTATCTCCTCTAAAACACGGCGGACATTAAAGCTGTGACAGTGGAAACAGTCAATCAGTTAATGTGACATGTTCTTATTAACAAAGACTCTGCTAGAGTAAGCAAAACATTCCTTAAAAGTGAGAAATTCTCATCACATTCAGGTATTTTAAATGCCTTTATGAAGACACTTTGAATGTTAACATCCCCCTAACTCAAGTAAACTAGAGAGGTTTACATGTTTACCAATGTTTATAATAATAAGTAAAACTTTAACATGTTAGAAGCAACTTTATAAAAGTCTTAATGTCTCAAAGTCACCTTTGACTGACCATCAGAAAGTCCACAAAACAACGTAGTAACTAACATTTATCTTTACACAGAAAAAAGATACTTTGCATTAGGGCTGGGCGATTAATCTATTTAAACGATTAATTCAAATTTTTTGTTTATGAAGATTTATTTTTATGGAAATAGAGATTGCCTTTGCCTCTTCAGCACCTTTTGGGCCTTCTTACATCATAGTAACGTCAGCGTACCCCTGCTGATTTTCCACAAATCCATATAAACACATCAACATGGCAGCTAGTGGAGAAGAGCTTGTTCCCAGAAAAGGCCCGGTTTCCTTTATTATTTGGAACTGGTTTGGTTTTGCAAACATGGATTTGGAGCACTAGATGCCTCATTGCAAAATCTGTTTAAGGGCTGTTGCTACGAAAGGTACGAGCACAACAAATTTATTTCAACACCTGAAAAAGAGGCACTGAGCGGAGTGGGAGGAATTGTGCATCTACGACATGCTCAAACCGGCAACAGCCTACAAAACCTCACAAATAAAACAATCCATGGTAGAGCAATTATTTTCACTCTGTCCCCTAAGAGAAGACTGGCTCCGCGTAAATACCGAGTGATATTTGCTTAAAGAAAAACAAACAGCTTTTTTAGTTTACTCTGGGTGAGTCATCTTGCAGAATATTTCACATGGTATGGACGTGTTGAGTAAGTAACCTTTTTAAATAGTGTTTTACTTGTATACAGACCAACATTCGCATTGATTCGCACCATGCTCCGTTTGTTCACAAAGACTCTTCATTTGGGGTATAGTGAATGCATAAACAAATTCTGATTAGGATCAGATCCATCAGATACATATTTTCTCTCCTCTAGTGGAGAGTAATATGTTTTTAAGCCTGTTAAAGCCACCGTTTGAATTTTTTATCTGCGTAAATAGTTCAGGTATTACGATACTGGATGTTCACTTTACAAATATGTTACAGTTGTTTGACACACCCCTGAATCTCATCTATGACTGGAATGGTCATAGCGCTGACTACTGTAAAAGCGAAGAGGTCTCTCTCTCCACTTTCAAAGCCTGACTCGTTTGAGAAGTGTAGCATGAAGGCAAGCTCAGTCTGGAATAATGGAGCCCGCCCCCCGCAAACTGAACAGACTTCCCAATCTGGCCACGTCTGGTAGACTATCCTGATGTGAATGGACCCTATGTGTGCTAGGATCAGCTGAAGGGACTGTGTTGTGATCTTGTTTTGCAATCGTTCTTGTTCATGAATGTTCTCGGATTAGAACAGGAAGCAATAAGAAGGGACAGACTTTACAGGCCAATTTCATCCACCATTACAATATAATTAGATAGAATTGATTTTGAGCATTACACCTAGAGACAACTTTCCCATTCGTCATGTTTGCTTTGATTTGGCCCAAATGCTGCAGATCAAAGGCAATAATCCACCTGACCCCCACACAGAGTTCACATTCTTTAGTTAAACGTCATGTGATAACAAATGTCATCCTCCACCATCCATCTGATCTGACCCAAGAAGAACACAAACCCAATTATCAATACATTTATGCTACATTCTGGGTGACTGGTTATAAAATCCAGTACGCCAGGCATGCACAACACCATAAATCTAAATAGGATAAGAACTGAGATAATACAAAGGTTTCAGAAAGAAAAAGAGCTTAGGAGTGAGAGAATTGTGAGCGATTTCCTGCTTCCGCAAGGCGATTAAAATTCCTGCCCAACTACAAAAATTAGTTCTTAAAACTTACTGGCAGGACATTCCAACAGATTTTCACTTTGGTTCTGCAGGAGACACGTCTTTGTAAAAATCAATAGGCTGTTGGGGTGAAAAACACCCATGCACTTTACCTTTCAGGTAACAAACATCTCTTTTTCATGAGTTTACTCAAAAGGCAGGGAGAGCATTTGTTTACCTTGCTTTGATGAAGACAATAAAAAAAGATAACATTTCTTTCAACCGAACAACACAATTTGCAGCCACTTCGTTCTTTCTCTAATCAAATAATCCTACATCAACCTCTGTTCTTCCTCCTTTTAACAAGGTGCTGAGAGAGGGCAAGACAAACTGTGCACCCAGTACAAAATGTGCCGTGTAAGGCAGACCGAGAAACAAGCAAGCAGGCAGCTGAGGAAAATGTTGAATCACTGCAGCCACTTGATAAAGACAAAAGACATAACATCCAGCTGAGTCCTGTGCAGGCAGAATGTGATCGCTTCTGTTCGACATTATCTGCAGGAAGAACAACTTCTTCTTCTCTTACAGCTGCCAGGACAACCAGTGGGTTAGTCAGCTGATTTAGACTTAAACGCCCACATGTGAGAGAGAGAACCATCTACATTCAACTTTCATTTTCCCAGGCTGGTGAAATTAAATGCAGCATACATTTAAATAATTAAAAGTCACAATAAAAAGTTTCTTACCCATCCTCCTCTCCATCTGCAGGTTTGAGACCAGCTGGTGCAGTTAAGGCACTGGAGGTGGTTGCACTGCCCTCAGTTTCTTGACCCTGGCCAGTACTCGATCCAGATCCAGTCTCCCCCACGGAAAACTTGGGCAGCCCCAGTAAAGCAGACTGATGCTGGAGGAGCAGTCGCTGGGCATCCTGCAACTGCGTGGTGGTAAAGCTGGGCAGACTAGCGTAGAGGGCACTGGCCTGGGCGGCGTGAGCGAGGGCCTGGGCACTGCTGGGGTCCTGGGTCAAGCTGACAGATGAAGGTTGGCTGTGAGGAACACCCTGAGCGGGCATCCGAGCACTGGTGCCAGTATTGTGGGTCTGGGGCTGGGCCTGATGATCGCTCTGGGAGTTTGGAGGAGGCACATTTTGTGCGGATGCTTGGCTGTGATGGACCGAGGTGGGCGGCTGGCTGCTCAGAGCTGAATTCTGGATTTGTGTTGGGAGCGACTGCGGCTTCTGCTGCTGACAATCAACATGGCTTGGGGGGTTCGGAGTCTGCTGGCCAAGACCTGCTACACCAGTATGAGAAGGCATGCTGGAGGTGGTGGCCTGAAGAGACGGGGGCTGAGTATGAAGGAGCCCCTGGGATTGCTGCGGCCCTCCCATCATCTGGCCAGCTCCATTTGCTGGTCCAGAAGGTGCTGAGGCAGCTTGGCCGGACAGAGGTTGGGAAGCGGTGGCCTGGGGAACACCTTGCTGGGTAAACTCTGGTGGCCGCATTGACGCCGCGGCGGTTGGCTGGGGGGCTGCCGATTGTTGTCCAGGAGTGGCATAGCCTATCGTTTGTGGCTGAACACCCACTATGCCCTGCGAGGAAACTTGGGGTTGATTAGCAACTGCCTGGGCGTAGGTAAGCTGCTGCTGGGTCGCAGCAGGTGTAGGGAGACCGATGGGGGTTTGGTGGCCCGGCATGGATGCGGGCTGGTGAATGTTTGTGGGGGCTGAAGGGGCCACAGTAGTCTTCACATGTGGATGAGTGATATCCTGGCTATGCATGTGAGATTGGGTGTGAGATACCGCCATGCTTAAGCCACTGGGAAGGACTCCTTGATAGCCCTGAGGAGGAGAGGCGTAATCCTGGGGTTGCTGCAGCACTGGGGCTCCCCCAGTTTCTCCACTGCAAGCATTCTCAATGTAATGGCTCACAGTACTGCCACTTGTGTTTTCTCTTTCTGAGGCTCCAGCAAAAGTCTCAGAGACAAACTGGCGTGTGCTGAGACACCCAGTATCAGAAGAAGCAGCACTGGGAGCAGGGGGTGGGGTCTCTTTGTCATAGAAATCAGTGCATAGCCATCTGCCCTTCTTCAAGGGCTCAGAACTAGAGTCCAGCTTCACCACCCTGAAGCGAGAACTTGTAGCAGCCACTGCAGGAGCTGGAGCTGACATGACAGGAGCAGATGATACAGGTGCTGAAGCCACAGCTGTAACAGGAGCACTCGCAGGCTGCATCACTCTGCCCTGGATAGCGCTAGAGACCCCCATGACCCCAGAGGCACTGGCAACGGCAGCAGCAGTAGTTGTGGTAGTCATGGCGATGTTGGAGTTTTGGTGTTGCTGGATCGTGTTGACATTAGAGGTGGTCTTATGATTACCTCCGGCTGGAACAGAAGTACTTCCACTCCCTCCGCTGCTGCTCATCGCATTAAGAGGGATGCCAGCACTGCTACCGCTAGGACTCGTGTTGACCCCCCCTCTCACAGGCACATTGGCAGAGCTCAACAATTTCACATTACTAACACTGCTGGTCTGGGGATTAGCTATGCTAACTGCAGCGGCTGTGGCAGAATTGTAAATCCCAGGGACGGCAATCCCCACAGGCTGAGAAGCAATACTCGGAGGGGCAGCATGGGAAACATTCTCTTGAGGGCCCCCCACATTAGAAGGCATCTTCTGGGTGAGGCTTGGTAAAGCTCCAGAAGCGAGGGCAGATGGGGTGCTGCCAGGCCCAGATAACAGAGGATAACTCTGGACATGGTTAGGATGATGAGGATGTTTATGGTGTACAGTCCCGTTCACCATGGCCCCACCATGGTGTTGTGCCTGGGTCAGAGCATGTGAAGGCTGGTTAGGAGACACAGCTCCGGGGGTCTCTGCCTCATGGAAATTATTCAGCGTCTCCTCTGAAGAACTTCTCTCTGCTCCAACTACGTCGTTAGCTCGGGAGAGGGACACATCCAGGATTTCAGAGGACGACAGATCCTCTGTGTGAGACTCATCCAAGTCGTCATAACTTTCCGTGTCCTCTGCAATACTGTTATTGGTACTAACTGATATTTGTGCTGGAGTCACACTGGTGATCTGGAAACCACTCTTCTTTTTCATCTGAGCCCCAGTTGGCTGCGTGGGCTGGGAATGCAGATTCAGGGTGTGGGGAGGAGGATGATGTGGACCCGGGGAGGAAGAACCAGCAGGGGGCTGAATCAATAGGGAGGGCTGATAATCATCGGTTGAAACGTGGCTGTTACTGACCACCGGGTTTGTCGGTGTTGACAGCACGGAGCCGCTCCCGCTGCTTGTGTTGCTCCCCCTTCTGTGAAAGACAGCCGGGTGCGCCATCTTTTTAACACTGCCAGAGTCTCCTGCGGGGTCCGGATGATGCATTTCGAGGGAATCCGGGCGGTAGTTGTTCTCTGACAGTATGCAATAGGATTGCAGTTCGTTAACGGCGCCGTTTTGCCAAAACTACGGTTAACAGACAACCCAAATGAAAATAAATATCAGAACAAATTATACGTTAGTTTTTATCGCGTATCAGGTTATGGCTGTGCCAATATTTACAGCATTTCATGCACGATTCAGTGTTTTCCTGTGACAGTTAGCGAGACAGCACAAGCTAGTGGCCGCTTGCTCAGCAGCTAACGAGCTAACGTCAGCTGATGCCAGTTGAACTTCGCCGGTTAACTATCCGTCTGCGCCTTTGTTATACGTAAGCCAACAGGCTGTGTGTGTGTTTTAAACTATCTCATTCATCAATAAACACACGTATTAAAAGCAAAATAGCCGCTGATTACGTTAGCGTTATGTTAAGTACGAGCCTTAGAGAAGAGTAACGCCAGATAGCTAGCTGCCAGTCTCCATCACCGGCTAGCTACACAGACAGCAGTGAGTCGTTTTAACTCCTGTATTCACTCAAATCAATCAAAATTTAAACAAAGCAACCTTTCATCTGTCGCA
Organism: Pseudomugil tenellus; assembly: GCA_037177515.1. Classification (NCBI taxonomy): domain Eukaryota; kingdom Metazoa; phylum Chordata; class Actinopteri; order Atheriniformes; family Pseudomugilidae; genus Pseudomugil; species Pseudomugil tenellus. Next base: position 19,695,635 of record JBAMHX010000014.1, on the reverse strand, counting down.
CTGCCACGTGGAAGAGAAAAAGACCACTTAATAGCGGAACAAACAGGTTAAATCCATTCCACTGAATCCTCGTTTTGCTGTATCACTGGTCCTCCACAGCGGTAACGTCGTTCAGTATGTAGCCTCGTTCACGGCTGCTGTGCTCTGTGCTGTGACGGGACCGAAGGGGAGGGGTGCTCCGTAATATGGCGACCGCGCATGGTCTGTGCTGCCAGACATAAAGCAGTCTGGGTGAGGCGGCGACCCGAGCCCGATGTCAACATTACCGAAGTTTGCCGGAAAGAGCCGAGTGAAGGCGCTGCCCTTATTGAAATGCATCACAGTAGATTTGGTTTAATTTTCAAGCATACATGTATATAAAAAGCATTTGTTTGATTTTTGATTTGTTTGATTATTTTTTCAAAATTAAGAAAACTGACAATTGATGCATTTTCATAAAATAATACACTCATGTAAAAATAATTAGCCAAATTATCTTAGTAGTCTTATCATTGTATGTCTTTATACTAATGTCAATAGTCTTAAATACATTTTTTTGAACAAGTTTCTAGTGAATTAACTTTTTTGTCCTAATATGTGGTGATGCAACTACATTAAAACCTAAAATCTAAGTAAGATTAAACATCTAAAATCAAGGATACATATGCTGATTTTTTTCAGCCTAAGATAATTATTTTTACTTAGTAGTTTTTTTTAAGATTTTTTTTAACTTGTTTTAGAAATTCTTGACAGATTAATGTTTTTTTAAAAGGGATAAATCATCTGCCAACAGAACAAGAAATTTTATCTTATTTCAAGGAAAATTAACCTAATTTTTGTAGGTTTTTTCTTGTTCTTTAAAGCCAGTTTTTGTAGTGTAACTCTTATCATTTTATATCTTTATACTGTGAATACTCTTAAATAAAATTTTTGAATAGGTTTCTACTGAATTAACTCATTCGTCTTAATATGTGATAATGCAACTAAATTAACAAAATTCAAAGCATAACTAGTAAATAAAAAACATTAATCTTGCTTTTTTATTCCAAAGGAATAACAAAACTTACACGCATAGATCAATACAAAATGCTAACTTAATTATAAAACATTCCATCATAACATATATGCAATAACCTGGAGTTATGTGTTTATCCCCACCAACAACACAATGCAACAGTTGTCCAAAGAGAATAAAATCAGAGGTGTAAACATTTGGATTGAGCAAAACACCATCACAACAGTGTACGTGAAACAAAAGCAGACAGAGAGCTGCTAGATCCCTCTGCAGACACAGGTGTTAACCACACTGAAGGATTATTCTACACACAGGTACTGTTTGGGGCCTCTGTCTCTCCCCATGTCAGAGAGAGACTGAGAGAAATGTAAACATTTATTGGTTGCACATGTTGCCACTGCCGGTCAATGAACTCTAGCGTTGAACCAGTCAAGCATGTCAATTTTTCATGTGTTCTGCTATTTTCTCTTCATCACTGAGTATTTACATCGTGTTGTCATTCTGGTTTTGTTCTGTTAATCTCTTCTCTTGTTTCACCCTCTACTCTCTTAAATAACTCACACATTTTCTTTGAGTGATTTATTTGGAAGCCTTGGGATTAATCCATATTTGGTCCCACTTTTTTTTAAAAAAAAAGTAAGTTATCTTTTGGTTTGTTTTGGTGAATTTAAAGAGTCAAGCTGAGTTTTTTAGTTTGACTGAGTGTGAAAATGTACATTTCTATGACAAAAGAGGGTAGAAATGGACATGCAAGAAGCGATGAAGAAGAGGCATTGCTGTATCGTATAAAGAGGAAGTACAAATAAGTGGTTTTTGAGGCTGGTATGACAGCAGACAAGCCACATCCTTAGTCACACCTATTGCAGAGTGAACATCAGGTGCTGTCAGCAGAATTAAATCATTTTTATTATTATTTCAAAATATAAGATTGGGAAGCAAGATGTTTATAAGAAATTAGTTATTTATAACTTAGAATGATATGTAGGGGTGGGTGTGAATAAGTTTTACGTCTTCCCACCCTTTTTTCAGCCAGGTTGATTAAATAGAAATGTGTGTATGTATGTATAAATGTGTGAATATGGGGATGTGTGTGTGTATATGTATGTATATGTATATGGGTATATGTGTGTATTAGTGAATGTATGTACATTTATGCGCAAATGCACATCGTCGTGTTTTCGATATGAATATGACCTATCTGAAATAAAAATAAATAAAATCAAAAAGTGAAATAAGACCAAATTTGTGCTGCTGTTTAAAAAAAGAAACACTAATATATACTTTGCATTTAGTTTGATTCACATAAAAACCACTTTACAATAGTTTCTAAAAGGCATTGTCTTTCAGAGCAGAGCGATGGTGATGGTGGTGAAAGCAACCTAAGCTTCTTAAAACAACAGCAGCTTTGGCCACAGGGACCAGGGGGTCATGTCCTGTGATGCGAAACGACGTATCTGTGTCTCTGTCTGGGGTTTGCATCTACTGAACTTCATATGGAAGCCAGAATTTATCCCAGCTTTAATTTGTCTGAAAGCACAAAAAATTGCAGCTGTTGTTCCTAACTTGGTGTATAAATATTCACATCCAGCATAACATTCATTAGGTCACGAGGCATTTGTTCCTTATGGATTGTCTTGGGTAAAGCCAGATCACCATACAGTCTGCCATCTCACATGCTTGTTATTCTTTTTTTTTCGCATGTTTGTTTTGCAGCCTCTCTTCAAATTTCTTTAGATATCAGTTAAAGCAGGAATCTGATCTTACTATCTAGTAAGACCTTTTTTTTACAGTTCCACTGCTGTGAATGCATTCAGTCTAAACATGATTCCAGATGAAAGCCCGCAAAGGGTAAAAGATGTGATGAAAATTTAGAATGGGGACATGTTTAGGAAAACTGCTCTTACTAAAAAGACAGAATGGATACATTTTTTTTAACAAAAAGCATACACTGGGCACAATGAATTAAACAAAGCAGTAACCTTAGCTGTGCAAGCTTGAGTGATGAGTGAAAGGGAAACTTGAGAACAGCCGGTGGAAATACAGCATTTAATAATGAAGGAGAGAATTTAAGACGGCAAAGCTTCATGGTCAAGTTTAGTGAAACAATGCTTGAAAAAAAAGCTGTGAGCAGCATGCTGAGCAGCCGCAGGGGAGGGCTTTGTGATATCTGCTTGAAAAAATCTACACAAATATTAGTCTGTGTGTTCAGATGCCTCATGTTTTCAATGGCAGGTCAAAATAAACTGAACTGATGCCATTTTAATCTTAATATCTCAAACTAATTCCCAAACCATTGTTAAATGATTTTACATGCATCCTGCTTACATGCAGCAAAACATTTTAAATAACTATTTCAATACTGATATCGTATATCTACATCATCAGACTGATATCAGTGTTAGACAATTAAAACAGTCAGAAAATGTCTTAATTATATCGATAAATTTCCTCTTTTAAACAAATTTTAAGCACCTTTGACTATAGCGCCCCCATCAGGCTGATTAATGTATTTATACCTTTAAGTACAAAAAGTTTCAGGGAAGTCAAAATAAAGGTATTTTGTTACGCATGTTGCAGACATTTCCCTGCTCTGATTCAAATTAAATAGATTTTTATCAATAACTTGGTGTCAAGTTTAGCACAAGCCTGTTAATGACACATTAATCTCAGGGTGCGTTGAAGGAGGAATGATGTTATTAATGATATCTGTTTTAGAAATAAATATTGTAATAACATAAATCAGCTCCACAGATAAATATCATTATGCAGTAGTTGTCTTTCCAGTGAGTCAATCATATCACGGTTATTTTAGGAGGGGTTTTGGCAGCATTGGTGCCATGAATTGAATTTTTATTGGTGTCGATGTTTTTATTGATTGATATGTTGTCTTTATGTTGTTTCTTGCCTTTTCTTTTATTTTAGCTTCCCATTTTTGAGACTGCATCTGCCCAGCAGGGGCTGCCATGGCAACAACTCTTCAGCCAACTGTGAGCACTTACTGTAGAAATGATAACAGCTCTGCTTTGTGTTGCGATAAAGCAAAACTTATCCTGGTTTCTAAAAAAACATGCAAAGGAACAGTGTTATCCAAGAGCAATGCAAATGAAGCAGCGCTGTCCATGTGAGAATGCCATTCACCTGTTGTCCGGCACACTTTTTTGGTTAAAGTGAGGATGACCTTGAGGAGAAAATCAAAACATCCAACTGGTGTCAAGTTCATATTATGCCTGATGAAAAGAACTTCTTAATCTTTCATCCCACAGAGGACATTCAGAGGTTTCACAGAGATTCGAACAGGCGTAATGAGAGGAAGTCAAACTTAGGCTTCATTGTCTCACCAAGTGTATCACACACACACCACATTTTCCACCCAAATCCAGTGGAGATAATAAATAGTGAGCAGCAGGCTGGGAAACTTTGGAATCTCTGTTTGAATGTCTTGATGTAGAGAAAAGCGTTCACTGTGGTAAGCTTTATGTGAATGTGCTGACAGCTGCTCAGCTGACCACAGCCGCTCTGAGGGAGTCTTTGTGCTGCGGAGATGTCCCAGGTTGCACTGCTGAGAGATTCATACAGGACACAGGAAGCTAAAATGCTACACAACTCCTCACATTTTGTCCGGGCTAACAGCTCGATTTCTCCTCGTGACAGTAAAACCTGCATGAGATCTAAGTCAGGTGGTCGTGTTGACCTGGACATGGAAATGATGTGTTTATCAGCCTCCACAGAGAAAGCTGCTCAATTAAAGGTGATGTTATGATCACAATCCAGCCATAAACTGCAGAGAACAAAAGAATAAAAAGTGTTTCCAGCTTCTTACTATTGGTGTTTATAAATTATTGGATATTTTATAATGGATGTGAACACAGCTGAATGTGTGTTAATGTAATTTTATGATCAGATAGTTTTTTTAATGGTATTCACCTTGAAGTTAGACAGGCTGCAGAGGAAAAGCAACATTTCTGTGTCTATTTTTGCAGTCATTCATTCATTTCAAAGTGTGATGGTCTTGCGACCTGTCCAGGGTGTACCTCTCACCGTATGTCGCCTTTGCCTTCCTGTTCAGGAATAAGCAGTAGATAATGGATGGATGGATTCATTCATTTCTTCCTTTTTTCATTCACCTTCATCAGTTTTATTCTTACCAGTGTTCACTAGGTGGCAGTACATACCAACAAGCTGGGAGCAGATAATCACTAACTTATTCACATCTAAATCAAACATGCAAAGAAAGAAACTTCTCACTACTCTGATAACTATGATTCTCTCTTTAGTCTTTAGTCTTTAGTAATTGCACATTAGATAGTAAAAAACCATCCAGGTTTGGCTTTGATGCCCTTCGCTGTCCCCACCAGCCTTACAGCAGCAACATGTGAGTCTCTGGGTGCTACTGTGTGGGCTTCAAAACCTTTTTTCAATTTGAATTACATGTGACTGCCTGGTGGAGCTGGCAGGGGGTCCATCACTCTTGCTGCCGCAGTCCACTTTTATGTTGCATAACTGCTTTTTTATTATTATTATTTTTCACTTTCATTCTCTCTGTAATTCAAATGAAATCCTTATTTTCTGAACTCCATGTCAGTTGCTGCCTTATGTTACAGCATTGTATACATTTGTACTAAGCTGGGAAACAAGGAACTATTTGCACATTAAGTTGAGAACATCTTTATGTCATAGCTATCTAGTGAATATAAATGTTCTAAAGGAAGCTTAGTATTAATAATTAGGGAGCTGATTTATGCCTATCTAATATATTCAGTATTTAAGTGAATATTTTGATGTATATCACTGAGCATTTCTTGATGCAAGCTGATGGAATTTGCACTTATTACATGCAGGCTGCACTCCAGCGATTTATGTTAATGAATTTAAAAGCTAATCTTGATTATCTCTGGACTCAGACACATCATTTATTTGGTGAAATGATGAGTGCTCAGCTGAACTGACTTATATTGGAATTTGTGGCAACACTGAGTCCTCACTTTCTTTGATTGAAAGCTTGAGACAGTTTTCAAAAAGTATTTCACAAGAAAACATCTTGTGTGCAAAACCTGCTTGGATTTAATCTGTCATGGTGTAGCAGGAAAATAAAAACTCTGTGAAAGGTCTGTGGTGTCTGATCTTGTTTCTTTGTGTATTTGTGATTAGAAGAGGGTTCAAAATCAGACAGCCACAAGATGAATTAAACCTAAAAAAAAATTACTTAATTTGACTTATTTTGACTGAAATGCTGAAGCATAGCTACTCTTTTAGAATAAAAAGTCAAAAATGTAGTGTACCTGCACAGTGAAACAAAATGTCCTTTAGTTTCACAGCTTAGAAGTTTCTGCCAATCAAATTCCAGGTTTAAACGACTTTTATTCATGTACAAAGCAAGAATTTAAGTAAATGATAATTAAATGCAGTTGTTAAATTGTAAGTATAATGTGAATGTGCAGTCTAAGTTAATCATGCACCTGTCCAGGGAGTGCAATGCATCTTGCGTGCTAATTGCAGGATATAACCGTAAAATAGACAAAATGGCAGAAAATGAATAAGTGAATGTGTACTTTATGTAAATTTTATATATATATATACATTTTTAAAAACAATATTTTTTTGTCATATGATTATTTTTCAAATGAAAGACCTGCTGATTTGTTTCTGCTGTACAAAGATTCAACCTTGGTTGCTCAGTCTAAAAACAGCTGAGCAGATAATTTTAATAAAAGCAATTAAATTATTATAGTACTATTGATTCAATTTTTTAGTTTTAAAAAGAACATAAACAGAATAATTTGCTCAGCCTTACCACACAGTTTGATGGCAAACTATCCCTCTTGTTCCCAATTGAGATTTATGGTTTCAAGTTAGTGCTGTAAGAAAAGTGCACACAAAGACATTTCCACACTTGCCAGTGGACTTCTGTGGATTTAAAACAGGACTTTAGATGTTATTTGATAAAGCATTAATTTGATATAGAAGTGGCGAAGCTCCTGGACATGTTGTTAACGATATTTTGTTGATTGTAAGTTGAAAAGGAGCGCATAATTAACCTTAAGACCATTTCTAGTGTCTATATAATTAATAAAGTCGGAAACTGTCATAAGCTGGAAATTTTTTAAGCAGGAAGCTTTAATCTTCACACAGTAGCTTTAAATACGTAAATAACAGCAGGTTAAACCAGATTCATTAGACAGATCAATAAACCTGGACTAATTCCGTGTTACGGATCAGCTGTGCTCCATTTAGACAGTTTGCGTTTCTGTCTTTTCCTCCCGTCGTGTTTATTTTTTAAAAGACGCCACAGGAAGTTTTATGTCGCAGCCTGAATGAAGAAGTCTACAACAATGTCAGAGAAAACCGAAGTTAATCTCACTGGAGTCAAACAAACTAAAGGCGTGTGGCTAGTTAAGGTTCGTCCACGTGGAAATGAGCAGAAACTTTGTCGATGTTAGTGTTTGACACGCGTGATGCGTTCAAGGATCAATACGCCCTTAAAAATTATTCCTCCTTTTAATTCGGATTTTGACCTAAGTGATACATTTCTCTTTGTTTTTATAATTTTGCTAGTAAGTAAACTGCAGCTGTTTTATCTCTCACCAGGTTCCCAAGTATTTATCTCAGCAATGGGACAAAGCAACAGAAAAGGGAGAAGTTGGAAAAATCACCATTGGAAAGTATGTATGAGAAGGCCTCAATCTGTTTTTATTATATTTAATGAAAAGGAAAAGCACATTTAAAGATGCTGACTTTGTTTCTAACAGTTTCCAGCAGATAGCATGAAAGTAAGTGTTAGCTGCAGCGTCTATCAATATTAAACACATTTTTTCTTATTTCTTCATAGGAAACAAGGTAAAACAGAGGTGAGCTTTTTTCCACAGGTGACATATGACATGTTAATTTCTGATTAGAAACATTTATTTAATCCTCCTTTATTTCAGTCCCTGTCTTTAGTTTTTCCAAAGGCAGTTCTCTGCAGCTCTCCATTTTTCTTTTTATGTGTTCCTCCTTCCTCATTGCTGCATCTTTTCTGTTTGCTCCGGCACTGACTCAACTCCCTGACAGAAATCAATAACATTTCACTGTATCATATTTGACCTGATTAAACAAAGAGACGGTTGCTTATAGGCTTGTCAGCAGTGTATTGACTAATCCGTGCTCCTCAGGTATGTTTCAGTCTGAATGAGGATCTAGCTGCCCTGGGCACTGTGGGAGAGGGAGATGCATCGCTGCAGGTCCCAAGAGATCATCCCTTCACCATGCAAACAGTGGGTGGACAGACCATGGCGGTCTTCAGCCAGAGTGAAACAGGTCAGTCTCAGCCTCTGCTGCTCCAATTCTCGCGTAGCTGATGGATAATGTCATGTGGAAAACGTGTGGTATTGTTGGTGATTAGAGGCTGAAATGCATTTCAGAGTATGTGAAGGGCCACAGTGTAGTTTGGAATCGAAAACAACCAAACAAACACAAAAAATCTAAATCCTGGACAGATATGTGCTGATAGAAGAAATATAATTCTGTTATTTTGTTGAAAGGCAACATTTGTTGGTTTCTTCACGTCTCAATTTTCTCTGATGGAAACCTGTTGCTTAATATATAGGTAGCGATGTTTCTGTTTGGAGTTTGCATGTTCTCAAAGTGTTAGTGTGGGTTCTCTCTTATCTTCCTTCCACCAAAAACATGAATGTTAGGTTAATTGGCTATTTCTAAATTGTCCTTAGGAGTGAAAGTGATTGTTCCTAGTTGATAGATAGATAGATAGAGATATATATATATATATATATATATA
>JBAMHX010000014.1:19659032-19686770 GCA_037177515.1 Pseudomugil tenellus | reverse complement strand
TCTTTTTTTTTTTTTTTTTTTTCTTTGATTGCTCTTTAAAATTGATGAGAATATTCAAACTTGCTCCTTGTCGAGGACATTTTCTGCCAGGCATAATGTGTCATTGCTCTTTTTGAGCCAGAGAGATTTGCTTGGATTTGCATCAGACCAGCATAAAAATAGCTGCAACTGTCTTGTTGGGTGTCTGTTATTGTGGGACTTGAACTGCAAAAGCAGAAAGTGTTACTTTTAATTGGATATATATATATATATGACTGCTTTGATTTATCTGGTTATTTAAAGTTTTGTGGTTTAAAAAAAAGAAATTGTTTGAATGACAAGTAAACCATTTAAATAACACAAAATATTACTATATTACTCTTGGTTTAAAAAACAAAACAATACAAAACTGTAATTCAGTAAAAAGGTAAGGAACAGACAAGGCATACAAATCAGCAAATTGCCAAGAGCATTTCTGTGCCTGCAGGGTGCTGGTACTTGGTAAGAAATGCCTGCTTCTCACAGTTTTTCAGGGGCTCAGAGGGGGTGTGCAAAATTGACTTGTATTGGCTTCAAAACAAGAAGCATATTTCGGGCATTCCCGTGGCGTGACCAAATTAGTTTAAAGCACATTTGATTACAGACCAGAATGCAATCCAGAGGGAAGGGTGTGAAAATGGAGCAGTGCACGGCTTTCTTGTGTGGTTTGGTGAGAAAAGAAGATAAAATTGTCATCTCTCCAAGTGTGACAGCACAAATAAAACATCATGTTTGCTGCAAGACAAAAGCAAAGCACAACATGAAAGTAAGTAATGAAAGCAAGTGTGATGTGATTTGTTTGTAAGACTAAGAAGCGGAGGGGCGGTTTGGGGGAAGCACATTAAGCAGGCAGAGTGTACACACCTTTATACCCACTTTAATCATATGGCTGATACAAACACAACAGGCTTGTTTGGACGCCAACGAGTAGTTAAATTGATGAGTGAACTCTGTTTTATTCCAGGGACTGCCAGAAATTTTTTTTTCTCCTTTTTATAAATGAAAGAAATTTAAAGAATACTGAAGCCTTTCATTGAAGACATTTCAGCTCCAGCTAGTCCAGTCTTGTTCCCAGCACACAACCAGCTTCCTTTACCAGTTTGTTCAGTCTCTTTTGTGCTGCCTTCATGTGCTATGGGAAAGATGATATTTTCCACTTGTAAATAGGAAATTAGTTATTCTGTTGTGGTTGCAGAAAATAATGGAGAAAAACTTTATGATAAGTTGCTAAACGGATAAAACAGTCCTGGACTAATTAATTCATCTGCTAAATCAAGAGCAAGATGTATGAAAACTCAAACCGTAGATGTACAATATTCTGTATGGATTATGAATAATCTAGTAGCCTAATTTTAAGGACAGAAGCATTTTTATTTGACTCAAAGGGAAAATGCACAAGTTGTTTATGCTACATATTTAAACAGTGTGCTAATGAGTAAAAACATTTATTAACCTGCATATTTCTTACTATCTACAATTCCTTCGCTGCTGCCATGTTGAAAGGTTAAATCTGACTTTATCTAAGCAACGTGGGTATCAAAATAATCTTCGCATTCTTCAGTGGAAATTACGACAAAAGAGGGTGTTTATGTGCAAATTTGACCTCGACATGTGGTATTTCCCATAATTCCCATACCACATGAAGGCAGCATAAAGTTACGGTTCTGGTTCTGATGCTGCTGCGTCAGCAAGTGGTTGCAAAGCTGATTGCATTCTCTAAAAAAGACTTGTAGAAGATATGCAACATCTTGATGCCGACATTGTGAAGTCGCATCTGCTCCGTCCCTCTGTGTTGCACTTCCAGTATGGCCTGTAGGCCAGCGAATCTCTGAGGTACTTGTATTCTGTTGCTTTTACTCCCTTTTCCCTCTAAAAGCAACAATAATCTATGTGTTTGTTTTTTTGTGTTCCGGATGAGGTGATTTATTTCTGCATCATCTTACATATTTATGAGTATTTTCTGCGGATGACTGGTTGCATTAGAAGTGCGAGGTGTACACTGAAGACAAAATGTGTGAGTTCGGTCCCTTGTGGTGCTTGGTTTCCCAAAACTGTTGTGAGTCATGTGATGAAGTGGCCCAGATTGTTAAACGAAAAACAGATTGATTACCAAAGTTTGGTAATCAATCAACTTGCCTGCAGCTTAATAAGCGAGACAAACGCTGGTGTTTTCTTTGTCATAGCTGCTCAAATCCTGACTGTTGCTACTGATTTGAAGTTGAAACTAAACAGAGATATTGAAGTGTATTCTGGGTTTTATTTAAAAGTGCCTTTCAGGTCTCTCAAGGCCACATTACATTAAAATACACTACAACAACAAGAAGCCATAAAACACAATACAATATAAAACTGCAATACTATATAAAACTATGGAGAATCAGATTTTTTAAACAGGTGAGTTTTGAGATGGGATTTGAACATGTACTGTAAATCTAAAGGGCTCACTGATGGAAATTATTTCAGAAAATATACGTTGTTAAACTTCTTTTTATATTTGGCTAAAAACAAAGATGCCTTCTTCCAAAGGGTCTGCAAATTGTACTCACTTTGTCGATACAAGACAATAAGTCAGGAAGAAAACTCCTTATTGGGGCTTATTCTCTCGCCGCCCTCATGCACTTTAAATGCACCCACACTTGGATGTGTGTTAATACCACCTACATGTGATAATGGATTTCTCTTTTGCATGGCTCCTTCCTGTTGCTTCAGCCTTTTATTAGAGCAACACTTTAACATACTCAACACTGAACATGTTTTAGCAAAATTAGACTTCTAAATGGGGACGGGAGGGTCTAGAATTCGGTAAAACTATAAAAGCAGAAGGTGTTTACAAGTTTCGCAGAGTTATAACCTGGTGATGGTAAATTTGGAGACAGAATGCAGCGAAAAGCCTCTGAGGTTTTTCCCGTAAAAGCTGTCCGTGCTTCAGAAAGTTCACCAGAAACAAGAGGTGGAATATCATATGTGATGGTGTTTAATCTCTATTTTACCTGACTGCCACTCAGCTCCTCCCTCTTTCTCCCACGGTGTACTGTTTGACACCTGTCTCCCACTCAGCGCACCACACAGCTGCTTTCCAGCCCATCTTTACCTGCACAAACCCACTTGCACAGGTTTGATCTACGCTTGCTCTTTCAACTGCAAACTTTTTTTCTGATCGCCTACACAGATCTCTCTGATTCTTGACACAGTGGACAAAGCAGGTGTTGTGTTTTCAGGCATTTGGTGGAACTGTGAGAAATGTGAAATAAAGGTGCGCGGTTGGTGTAGATCTAATTTAATGTTTGTTTTTTTCTTTAAGTCTGAAATGCATCATGACTTTGGTTTTGCTTTTAGGCTTTTTCAATGTAAAAGTATTAATTTTATTGATTAAGAAACTGTTTATTGTAAAAAGTTGCAGTTTGACACCAACATTTTAAGCTAGTTAGACTTGCAGGAATGAATTTCTGATTCGTAGAATATTTCTAATGCCTCAAATTGTGTTTTTTTTTTTTTTTTTTTTTTTTTTTTTTTTTTTTTTTTTTTTTGTCTTTGTCAGTGATGATGATTTGTTTTGGATGATATATTTTATCAATTTTATTTAATTCAATCAAATGTTCTACTTATCACCCACTATTGCTCAAATTGCCTTAACTTTAATATGTTCTGCAGGATTATTTGTTTAATTTAGCAGACCAATACTCAAAGTTGGCACGTCATTTTGTTATGTATTAAAATACATAGATATTCTCTCTGAAATCATTCAGTTAAATCTTTTTCCGTTGCTAGGTTATGCAGTGACTTACCAAAATGGACATGCATCCATTACCTACTATGTTACTACCATGAAAGGGACAAACCTGTAAGCTAGTAGAGATGGCATTCACATTATATCCATTCTGGACCAAAATTCAGATAATAAACTTATTTCAATACTTTTTGGCATGTGATCCGCTAATCCACACAGTAGCAGTGAAATGATTCTCCTTGGTGTCTTACAGTATGGTAGAACAGATTATTATTGTCTAGTTATGTCAGCGAGATGATTTAGTTCTTTTCAAAAGCTCATGAGAAATGGGAGAAGCCATACTAGTAGATGTTGAAAACGAGCTAAATATGGATCCCTAGGCGTCCCAGTCCAGCCGAGAGAGAGAATCTCTCCAATGTGTCTTGGGTCCCCCCCCCCAGGGACTTGCACCTCTTTAGGAAAGTGTCCAGGAAGCATCCTAACCAGATACCCGACCCACCTCTTCTGACTCCTATTGATGTGGAGGACTACTACTCGGAGCTCCTCCCAGAAGACAGAGCTTCTCACCCTATCTCTAAGGGATAGCGCAGCCACCCTGCAGAGGAAATTAATTTTGGCCGCCTGTATTTGCGATCTTGTTCTTGCGGCCACTACCCACAGCTCAGGTGAGGGTAGAAGATTGACCATTAAATCCTTTTTCACCACGACAGACCGACACAGCTTCCACATTATTTCGGACACGGCAGCGATGCGCCTGTCGATCTCACGTTCCATCTTTCCTTTACTCGTGAACAAGACCCAGAGATACTTGATCTCCTCCACTTGGGGCACTCCACCCTTTTCCAGCTGAGGACCATGGTCTCAGACTTGGAGGTGCTGATTCTCATCCCATCCGTTTCACACTTGGCTGAGAATCGCTCAAGCCATGACCAGATGAAGCCAACAGAACCACATCATCCGCAAAAAGCAGACATCCAATTCTGACGTCACCAAACCAAATTCCTTCAACACCTCAGCTGCACCTAGAAATCCTGTCTATGTAGGTTATGAGCAGAATCAGTGATAAAGGGCAGCCTTGGCAGAGTCCAACCCTCACCAAAAACAAGTGGACAACACATGCAAGGGGGTCATGCACCCCCACTACTCCCACACTCTCACCACCACTCTTACAGGAGTCCCAGAGGTATACCGTCGAACTCCTTTTCCAATTCCACAAAACACATGAAGATTGGTCGGGTAAACTCCCATGCCCCCTCCAGGAACGCGAAGAGAGTATAGAGCTGGTCCGCTGCTCCACAGCCAGGATGAAAACCACACTGCTCCTCCTCAATCTGAGGTTCGACTATCCGGCGGACCCTCCTCTCCAGGACCCCTGAATAGACTCTTCCGGGAAGGCTGAGGAGTGTGATCCCCTTGTAGTTGGAGGATACTCTCCAATCCCCTTTTTGAAGAGGGGTACCACTACTCCAGTCTGCCAGTCCAGGGGCACTGTCCCCTATGTCCCAGTGATGCCTTATAGGCGTGTCAGCCAGGACAGCATCCAGAGTCTTTAGAAACTTTGGGTGGATCTCATACCCCCCCGGGGCCCTGCCACCGAGGAGCTTTTTCAGCCACGGAGATGGGACAGCACACTGTAGAGTCCCTGGCTCTGCTTCCTCCTCGGAAGACATGTTGGTAGGATTGAGGTCTTCGAAGTATTCTCCCCACGTACCCACAACATCTCAAGTCGAGGTCAGCAGCCCCCCATCTCCACTGTAGAAAGTGTTGATGGGCTGCTTTCCCCTCCTCAACCGCTGGATGGTGGATCAGAATCTCCTCAAAGCTATCCAGAAGACGTTCTCCATGGCCTCACCAAACTCTTCCCATGCCCGAGATTTTGCTCTAGAAGGGGGCCCTGGTGACCCATGTCCAGGGAAGGGAATGTTCTGTCCTTTTCTCGTCGTCATCAGAGGGGTCTTCGTGAGGTTTGTAATGGCATTGACAAATCTTAAAGAAAATATTGATACAATTTTATTTAAATTAAAACATTCATTAAAATATATTTTTATTTAAAGTTTATTTGACTTTTAACCAGTTTAAAAACCTCCTGTTTTTTAATGTAGTTAAATCAGTTATTTTGATTTTGTGTTAATAAGCTTTGAGATTTTAAATTCATACTTGAACAACAACAATTCATGCCTGGTTGATAGAACATCCTTTTCTATATGCAGTTTCTCAAACATAAGACAAAACTAGAAAAGTCCTCAGACTACAGACCTCATGCAAGCAACTCGTAACCGTAATGTGATTGCCAGCTTCAGTTAGTGTCCCACTGTTGTATTTTCAGATGCATTGATAATAAATCCAGTGTTTTGGCTATATTGTGATAATTGTTGTATCTATATATTAATTTATTCTCCACTCGTGAGGAAAATTCCAAAGATCCCATCTTTTTCCCTGTTCTTGATGGTAGTATCCAGAATTTTACTGTCTTTGCTTTTGGACACTTCTACTGTATTTTCTGGCTAAGCAATCTGATCATTTATTGTACAGTTACAAGCATTTATTCTGAAAATGGCCCTATCTCAGAATGATAAAGAATCCTTGAAAAGATTCCTGGAGCCAGATGGTGATCTGGGTCACTCCCAGAATTTACTAGAATCCAAGACAGTGAAGCAAACATACAAATACTGGTGAAACTATAAGCTCTGCTACTTCCATGGTGGTAATAAATGTCTTTACATGATGCGATGAGATCATCACAATATATCTGTAAATGTTTTATCTGTTAAACTGTAGGTGGATTTAGTTTAGCTAGTGAATACAAATTGAAGCGTGATTATCACTTAAACCAAAAGTGTTGACATCTGAAAGGGCCTTGGAAGACCTTTTACTGGCTCTGAAGTCAAAAAGGTTTAATCACTGTGTAACTAACGTTAGTTGTTGTGACCAGAACAAAAACCAGCCTAAACTGGATCTACACTGTTACTGCCCACCTGTTGGAAACTTTGTAGATCTGCCGAGCACACAGCGTTTAATGTCTATAATCAGACCATTCAGACTCCGTGCAACTCATTCCTTTGCTTCTGTTATGCAAGTGTCCAATGAGCCAGTAACAGCACGAGGTTGCTAATGGAGACCGCCATGCAGATATACGTACACATATGTCTGTCACGGCTTTAGTGCTGCGAGGCTGCTAGCTAAATATTCCTCCATTATTTCCCCTCTCGTTGCTTTGCATTGTTCCGGTTGAGGACCAGGTATTGATTAAGAGGTTGCTAAGCAACAGGCTTTGCTGCCAGAGAAGCGTGCAGAGGAGAACAGTAAGCCAGATGTAATGTGCAGCGCTGTTACAGTGACTCCCTCAGCTACCCATGAGGCTTTTCATTAAAACTTTGGTAGTGTTAAGGAACGGAACAGGATGTCTGTGCCTACATTGTGACAAACTGTGTGCTTTTACCCTCAATTAACATGCAACTCTCTTCAGAAATGGTTGTCAAATCCAGAATCTTTTAGAAGAAATTGTTTCAAAGCAATTGCTTCTTTTTCAGGATTTCAAGGATTGACAAGGATTTCTTTGCCAGTTTAACTATTAATCTTGCAAAAATGTAATTTTTTTAAAAAGAAATACTGAACAAAATAAGTGATTGGCTTCATTCGGGCTGTTTGGTTTGTTAAAATCTGTCAGCATTGAAAAAGAGTCAATCCACCAAACACCAGCACCACATTTTCAGTGTTTCTAAACTGTTTGATTTGTCAGTGCAGCAATAATTATACTAATCAAGAGCCACCCTGATTTAGTTTAAGTTGTGTAAGAAATGAATGATACAAAAAGCAAATCTTCATAACCAAATACAGCGATGGGATTTAAATGTTGCTGCAGTAGATTTTAAAGCAAACAATTGAAAACACACAAAAAAACCCCACTTAACCTTCAGTGTCAGTTAAAAGTCTGGCTTCACTGCTTTTTCTCTGCTTATCCTAATGAATAAAGTAACCTCCTATGATGTAAAACTCTGCTCCACACACGCCATAGCACTTTCTCCTGTATTCTCAGCTCCTCTCAAGCGAACCAAGAATTTAACTTATCTTAACAATAATTACTCTTCACACAGTTCTCAAATAGCTTAATTTGATCTTATTAAGTCCTGATCCCATTAAGGTGGGGTTAAATCTGTACACCATTAAGGATTTAATAGTACTAAATTATGCAAAACAAACAAGTCAGATGGATCATCCTGTGTGTCATGCCTTTTAGGCTGAGATTGTTAAAGCAGAAGCGTCCTCCCCAGCTTTGTGTTTTCTGTTTTCCTTGGAAGTTTGAATACACCTTCAGATGCAGTTTTCTCCATCACAGCTTTTTGGTTTTTTTTTTTTTTTTTTTTTTTTTAAGCGCTAAAATGAACAATTTACCATTATTTCAATTTAAAATGAAGTAAATGAATGCATTAGTTGGTTCCTGGAGAAATTTGAGCTTCATATAGGCAGACATCTGTAGGGTGACTTCGTAATTGACAAGGTTTCTGTGTTCCTCGAGTGTTTTCATATAAATCCCAGCAGCGGCGGGCTGCAGTAAACCTGCAGGCTGGATCCTGGCCAGTCTGTAGGTGTTTTTCACTGAAGGAGTGCACCCAGTCATTTAATTCTAAGCGAGCGGTTCATGAATTGTTGAGTTTTTAAAGAGGAATGTCTCTTGACAGAATAACTCTTGAAGAGCGTGGTCATCTAGTGATATATTGATAGCCACATTAAAATCTAACCAACTCCATTCAGAGGGATCCAGCAGGCCTGCTGTAAATTGTTGTCATCTACTTTCTTTTGGTTGTCTGTGTGCGCTGTCTCCGTGGCTGACCTCAAAGCACAATCCTGTGTTTTGTTAGGAGCGTTAAAGCTGAGGGTTGTGGAGTTCATGTTGAAACCTCTCAAGCTGTCAGTCCTCTCCTGCTGGCCTCCATCCCTATAGATGACATGGATGAGTACTGTTTTCTAGTGTTCGGCACTAATTAAACAAGTTTGGGGTAATCCTGGTTTCTATGTAGAAGCATTTATTTCTCTGCAAGCGATCTAGTTGAAATGCATCTTTTATTAAGGTTGTATTTGTATTGCGTGCTTTCTGGAGTGCTTCTGTATATTAAAATGTTGTTTTGCAGTTGATGGCACCACAATCTGATGTGAGTGGGCACCCTGTTGCCTGAGATTGGGGATCCCAGCGTGTGTTTTGAAGTCTATCGATAAGGACAAGGAAGGTTGCTGAGAAAGCTGTAGGTGCTCATCAGGGACAGCCACTGAGTCACGTCTAAAGAGTTTAAATCTCAGCTGTTAATGATCAAAGAGCTTGTGGACAGATTGACATCCTCGGATTGGTCAGTCAGTAAACATAGAAGTTGTCTCAAAGTTCACACAGAAGCCCAGAGTAACTGAAACAGCTAAGGCCTCTGCCTGTTTGTCTGCAGCACAGAACGCTGCTGGGAACTAACTTTTGTGAACAGCTTGATGGAAATACTGACAAAATGTGATGTGAAGACAGCAAACATCCTGAAAATGGATCAAATTACAGAAAATAAAACTACAACCAAATGTTAAAACTGTTTTACAGAGTAATGGGTTAAAATTCCCACAGCTAGGTGCATCAACAGCAGAAAAGTGTGGTTGGGATTTATGCTGTGCAAGGGAAGCTATGGTACATGCTGAAAGCAGAAGGTTGCACACACACTTGCCACTTTATAAGGTACACACTGCTAGTTCCAGCTTTGGCACCTTTTGCCTTCAGGGCTGCTTAATTCACCGTGGGACAGATTTCACTGGCTGCTGGAAACATTCCTCACAGATTTTGCTCCATATTGACAAGATGCTCACACAGTTGCTGCAAATTTGTTGGCTGCACATCCACGATGGGGCTTCCCCATTCAACCACTTCCGAATTGAGCTCTTGGATTGCAAACTGGTGGCTGTGGAGGCCAGTGAAGCACATTGATCTCACTGTTAAAGAAACCTGATGGAGATGGAGTTGTGTTAGTGCGTTATCCTGCCGGAAGTAGCAATGGACAGTGGTCAATGGATCAACATGGTTAGCATTAAAACTCGGGTAGGCTGTGGAGTTTGAACCATGTTCAGCTGGTAATAAATATCCCCCACACCGTTATCCCACCACCAGCAGCGTGAAACATTGATACCAGTCAGGATGGACACATGTTTTCCACCTCGTCCTGCCATCTAAATGTGCAGCTGAAATGGAGTCATCAGGCGTGGCAACGTTTTTTCCATTTTCAGTTTTCCAGTTTGGATGGGTTTGTGTGAACTGGAGCCTCATGTTCCTCTTAGCTGACAGGATGTCATCTTAATGGCCTCTCCTGCAGCTGTAGAACATCTGCTTGCAGGTTAGATTGTGTTGTGTGTCCTGCAAGCTTTGGATGGAACCAGTGCTTGTTTGAGTTAACTGTTGCCTTTCTGTCATCTCCAACCAGTCTACCCATTCACTATGCACTAAACTGCTGCCCACTTGATATTACCTGAAATGGTTGTGTATGAAAATCCCAGTAGAGTCATATAAAGACATGCTGGTTGCACCTCAGAATAGCCATTTGGCTGTAGTGGAAACTGAAATTTCCCTCCAGGGATTAATAAAGTATCATTATTATGGTTATTATAAATGTACCATCTGCTTCTCTCTGATGTTTCATTAAACTTGAGGAAGCTGTCTTGACTGCATCCACATGACTAAATGCATTGAGTCTGTGCCTAATAAAGTGGTCAGTGAGTGTATATTCACCACACAAAAGCTGCTTTCAGGTCACAGGCCTGGAATGTTCAGGAGACGTTTCAGTGTGCTGGCATGTTTTTTTGCAGAGATTTTCCACTCAGGCTCTGAATAAAACCTTTAAATTATCAGCGGGTGAACTGTGTAAGACAAATGTTTTGCATGTGAACTTAGTTCTTCTGACATGTATTCTGGTTTCTGCAAACTCCTTTGCACATAGTTTGGTCACATACAGACACATGCAGTAGTCATATCGGCATGTACAGAAAACGGATCATTTTCTACACACTTTGCTTTCTCCGTGCTCCATGCATCTGTTGCTCCACACATCCTCCCTCACATTTCCAGCCAGCTCATCTCCAGGAGGAAAAGGCTTCCGCTGTGGTGGTTTAAAAACTGTCCAGACCTGCACCTGGAAATGTTGTTCATGTGGGGAAAAAAAAACACCTAAAGACATTTAAATAAAGGTTGTATTAGGATATAAGCGGTTTTATGTTAATGTAAAGCTGAAAGGTGTGAAATTCTGTCTTACAGTAATCCTTGCTGTTTAAATGTGTTGTTCTGTAGGTGATGAAGAAGGAGCGTGTCATTTGTACCCAGCAGGCAGATGGGGTGTTGCTGGGCATAAACTCAGCCTGGTGAATTAGGAAAAAAAAACATTAGCAGATAACAAAATCTACAGCGTTGAGCGTTAGTTTGCACTCAACAAGTGTGCCTCTGAAAGGCAGTTCATTTGTTTCACAAGGTCACAGTGAAGAGAGCTGAATCACAGGCCTGCTATTCTTCTCAGAGATGTTTGTTTGTTGTTGCCCAAGGTAAAATCATGAGAGCGAACCAGCAAATGCTCATCAAGAGAAATGTCATCTATGTTCCCATTTATGTTTCTGCTTCTTGAAACAAAGCTTTTCCCAGCCTCTGCTGTGCACCCACACAGACATGTGACAGTCAGGATAATGATGGGGGGCTAAAATGTGATGTTCTGTCGTCGATTAAAGGTATCATCAGTGGGTCGTTATGAAAATGCTATTAAAGGAAAGTGTGAGTTAAGAACTTTGTTTCTTTTATCTGTTTTTGTCGTATCATTTAAGAGGGTTTGAACTTTTCTGTGTTTTCAAAAAGGTAAAATGGTTAATATTGAAAAAATAAAGATGACTATTCATCAGAAAGAGATGGTTTCACACATTTTAGGTATTTTTGGCCGCAATTATTTTCACAGGAATCTCTTCTCACATTACAGCATTTTTTTTTTTTTTTAAATTGTGTTTTCTCTCCCTACTTTCACCTTTTTGGCTTGATATGAAGAAGCCGGTTAACTAAAACATTTCCATTAAGCCTCCAGACGCTAGGCTGGCCTGCACCGGTAGCTTCTGACATGAGCATCTGAGTTGGCTCAGAAAAACGAAAAACTCAGACTGATGTTAGTAAAAAAAAATGCAATCACATCAGTGTTGTTCACGTCTGATTCAACAGTTACCCCTACACACAGGTTGCACAGCCCTTATGTTCATATTACTTTTATGCAAGTGAAAACATCTTGTGTTGTGTGGGAGGTTTTTATTGAGTGCTATCGAGGTGCACCTGATGCTGGCTTAAAAAGATAAGTGTAGATCTTATTTAAGCGCTGTTTTTACATTGTCAAATATACAATCCCATCTACAGAAAAGCTGGGATGCTAGGTAATTCTTGGCAACAAAAGTGGTAGTTAAAAGAAACTAGGTGAACTGATAGCAGGTTAGCAACATAACTGTATACAAAGAGCACCTAAGAGAGGCAGAGTCTCTCTCAGAAGGAAGGTAGAGTTTTCTGCAAGAAACTGCAAATAGCAATTTGGTCATTTCAGAATGGAGTTCTTTTGTAAAATTGTGGAAAAATTAGGATATTCATACAATGTAAAAGATAATCTGAAGAGACCTCTGTGTACAAGCGACGTACATAAATTCTGGATCTTCTACATTACTACATAAAATAGTCATGGCAGTGTTTCTCAATCCTTTTCCTCAAGTACAGCTGCCTTGTATGTGTCTTAAACGTGTTCCTACTCCAACACAGGGTTCAGATGCCTGATCTTCCTCATCAAGTTCTTTACAGCCTGTTACCGACTATTCATTTCATAGGATCAGAATTGAGAAATGCTGTTTTCTGGAAATCGTTGTCTGTAAACACAGTTTCTTGGCTAACAAATACGGGTTTAACTATATTATCCAAAGAAGAAGCCGTTATGTGAATATGATACTATACTGCTATCTTCTCTGCACCACAGCGCTGTTAAAATGAGCTGGGGCAGTAGAGGAAATGATTTAAAATGCAACCTTTTTTTTGTTGGTTTTTGTGAATTCATGGATGGGATGCTCTCGGGACTGAAGAGGATAGTGACTCTGATGCATTAGTGTCTTTTAAACTGATACGTTTCACCATCATAAGGGCTCCATCACTGCTGAGCGAAATCACGTGTAAGACTTCTGCAAAAACAGACTGCGCAAATTACAGCAACAGCACGTTTTGTTTTTTAGCTTTAACCAACTTTAACATTTCAAACATGATTAAGTCCAAGATATGATTAAAAACAGGAGTGTTTAGGAAGAGGAATGGACTAACTTCCCTCTACCTAAGGCTAAAGCAGCTGGTCTCGCAGATCCCACATGTTCATGGACTGATGCCACACAGTAGCACACATGGCCCAGTCCCAACTTTTGGTACCCGTTGGGACATATAATTAATGCTGCTTGTGTGTGATTTAAGGGTAATTACACACTTTACCTTTTCACAGTTTGGTTGCTTGTGCGTTGGGTTCTGTTCTGTGTCTGGCACTGAGGTTTTATACAGATAATACACCTGAACCAGATATCTTGCCTGTCTCACACTTGACTTGTTGCTATTTTAGGGGCTTTGTGTGCGTTTCATACCTTTCCACTCTAAGGACATAAATTATGTTACTGAAAAGCAGCATGTCTGAAATAACATCTCGCAATAAGACTTTGCTTTTGGCTCTGACTTTACTTATAGATATAAAAGAAAGGTATAGGACAGGTTTGCTCTGGTTTCTACCTCACTCTTCTGCCTGTTCCGTTTTATCCTTCTCTACATCCCTTGTTTGTTTTTTTCCGCACCCATTTATTCTCTCAATTCTGATATCTTCACCCATTTGTTCACTCTTTTAAGGCCAGTGTTGCTTCATTTTGTCACATTAAATGGGGTTTATTCCATAGCCTGTATTTAGTAATATAATACAAACTTTTCCTTATTCAAGAGCCCTAAACAGAAATCTACTGGTTGTGAGAAAAGAACAGCAAAGGAATCAAGTTCAAGCTTGAATTGAAAAGAGAAAAGCTACAGACCATTAATGAAGCCTGTGTCCTTGTTTGTCCTCCCCCCTGTCTTTTTCTCTCTAATCATCATCATTTCATCTTTGCTCTTCCTGTTCTGGAGCTGACATATAAGAATCTGAGGTATGTTAGTCATTTTCTGGCTCAGCGCGGCTGAGGAGGGGCGCGCTGGAGATGAAAAGTGCACGATGGGGGAGTTGAATTTGCCTGGCAACAGGTGAAAGAGGTGAAAGACGGTGATAATATAGCGTAGCGTGGTTCTCCTACCTGCCATTTCCACTACGCTCCCAACACCTCCCGCTTGCTTCTAATGAGGCGTGGATCTTTTCTAAACCCGCAGCTCATAACTAAACCTGTTACCGCCATAAAAAATGCATGGAGCTGATCTGCAATTAAGAGCAGGCTTAAAGCATCACGCTTGACATGTGAACTTCAGAGCTTCGCTTGTATGTCAGCTTCTATAAAATGACACGTGTGTGTGTGTGTCTGTGTGGCATCTTTCTTTTCTTTGTGTACAAGTAGGGGCCTGTACATTAGATTTGTCTCTTATTAGAGAAAGTGGGTGTTTGAGTCATGAAGAAGGATGCTGGTGGGTCGTTGGTTTGACGGCAGACGGTCTCGGTCGGCGTGCAGAGGAAGCACGGTTAGAGGAAAATGCATGTTTTTCATTTCAAGCCTGTCTGATAGTTGCTCGCTGTAGGGTTGTGCTCTGCAATTAAAAGTTCAAACAGTCGGAAGGAAATTTACTTTTTCCCGCAAAGGTCTTTTTTTTTTTCATTCTCTATAGCAAGGAGACGAAAGAAATGCTCTTCGCTGTTTGGAATAATTAAATCTAAAGATTTCCACTCCTACAAGCTTCCATAAATGGCTCATGACACATCCCTGCTTCACATTGTTTGGGTATAAGCCAGGCTAGACTTGTTTTTGCATTTGCTTTGGCACGGGCAGAGTTGTCCAGTGCCAGAGCTGCTTTTCATCCTCAAATCCAAGCATTATACACTGGTATTGGCTAATTTCCTGACCCAGAATGATCTATTTATTCATAAAATAGCGCTAATGATTTAGTTTGCACTACTCTGCAACTCGTGTCTCTTTAATCTGCTTAAACTGAAAATTAGTTTAATGTTTATTTTCAACTTTTATTGGCAAAACAAATGTTTAAGCACCATGATGTTTTATTGGCTCCAGCTCCTTCTTGCTTTGTCAGAAACTCTTAGTGACGAATCTCACAGACTTTGAACTGAAGTCGCTCAACATGAATAAATAAGAGGTTTGATGGAGTTGCAAAGACATGTCCTGTTGGTTTATGAAGACTAGAGTCTAACTTTTTATGGTCTCATTTTGGGACTGAGGCTTGGCAATGTTTGAAGAGCGCTTGGACAAACGTGTGTTTTCTTTTTTGGACTTGTATCCATTGAGATTTTATTCTCAGAAAGACCACAAGGATGCAGGTCAAGGGGAGGGATGCTTTCCTAATCTGTTGAGGTGTAATAGCTTCAGGAGCAAGAACCAAACAGTGGGTTTGCAAGTCACTTTGCTACAGATGTTCAGTCAGTCTGAAACACCTTGTCTGCTGATCTTACGCGGGGAATGTACCTGTGGTGCATTTTACTTTAAAACCACTGTTTTCCTGAACTCAACCAAGGAATGGTACCTAAACTAATTTACTTTTCATTCAGTTCGTCACTATGCAGCATGTGCTAATTCAATAACTTTTCATAAATGTTCAAAAATGACTATTTTAAAATTATTTAAATCAGCTGTGTCCAAGTCCAGTCTTGGAGCTTTACTATCCAACTTTTAGAAGCATCACCCTGAATAAAATGTTTGAATTCATTCTTCTGCATGTTCTCGAGCTCTGCAGAGGCCTCGTATTGGCCATCCATTTCATTCTGGTGTGTTGGACAAAGGTTGCTTCTGAAAGCTGCATGATGGCAGATCTGGACCAAATTTGCCCATAAATTATACCAAAATAATAGCAGTAAGTTTTTCAGCCTCTGCTACTGAGTGTGAGATTTACTGAACAAGGATTATTCCATATAATTATTGCATCGTTTTAAAGCTCAAATAAAATATAATAGTAATACCACAAGCATGTGACTGCTCCTTTCGGTAGATTCCATAGGAAAAATGTACATTATACGTAAAACTGTTTAATAAGGTTTCACATAAATTTTACTATTATCAATATTTAATTTATCAATACTGAATGGCTTTTAAAAGCATGGAGTATCATTGAAAGCATTGAAAATCCTTATTTATTAATCAAATCATAGCGTTTCTAATCATTATTGTGAGGGACCGAAGATGGCAAACTTTTTTTTTTTTTTTTTAATATCCAGCTCATTTTGGTTTCATAAAGTTTACCACCAAAGTGAGTAAAGAAGAAAAATATTAGTTAAATGTCTCCAAAGCAAAAATTTCTGCTTTCAGTCTCCAAGTCTGACTTTCTGTTAAAAATCCTCCATCACCACCCCTCTGACCTCCACATGAGGACCTGCGATGCCTGCTGGCCACAGCAAGCTGATGATCAACCAATCAAGTTATTCAATAAAAAATAACACAAATCCACAAAGAAAAAATGTTTTGGTACCATTTATTTTACATCCAAACTAGTAAATTGGAGTTAGACTTTCCTACATTGTCTCAAGCAAATTAGGACAAGAACTTCTAATATAAGTGACTGAATTTTTTTCAACTAAGTTGTTAAAGTAACCATATTAATTACTATGTCATTAATGAATCTGGTGATGAAAATGATTACTTCTCATTAGTAAGGCAGTAGAATAACACTAGCACTGATGATGACACACATCAGAGGGATAAAAAGAGATCCTCCTTCAGGGAAAAGGGCAGCGTTTATCTCACAGACTGACCCACTTTTAAAATGCCAAACATCTTTATAGGACATGGAGGGTGTTAAGGAGAGACCTCCAAAAGGCTCCGCAGGTGAAGCTGCAGTACGGTGGGGACAGCTGGTCAGCAGTACTTACTGACGACTGGGCGAGAGCAGTAATGAAACAATTTACTGGCAATATGATGGATGCTTTTGCAGGACTGAGAGATTTTAAAATGCTCTTGTTAAAGAAGTTGAAAATAGTTGCCGTGTCTTTCTAGTGAATTACTGTGGAAAATATGATAGTTTATTGCTTTAATTTCTTCTGTGCCTTCTGTATAAATTAAAGCAGCATGCACTGGTATAATTACAGCCTGCTGATGGAATTATGCCATTTCAAACACATTTAATGTTTTTTATGTTTCACATTGAAGGCAAAGGTCCTCAGGATAAGATCATATCAGCAAAAATCCAGCAAGCTGAAAAAAAAAATTATTTTTGGTTTTAATTCTTCATTCAAGTTCTATTAGACTCTAAATTTAGTCAGTCTGCATGCAAACATTGTGTGCTCTGCCTTACAGGGTCGAACTACATTAGATGAGATTAAATGTGATGCAGAAATACTGAAAACGAGCAGCTTTCTGGTTTTATAGATTTCACTGTCAGTTTCTGTGTAGCTAAAAGGGCTTTTATAGCTTCTTCATATAAAAGCACTTTGAATAATTTTGCAGAATGAGAGTTGAATCTAAGGAAAAGGACACCCTCTACTGTTCTGATGAGTTGTATCTGTAATGATACAACTAACATGTGTTACGTCCTTCTAATTTTTTGGGCTTTGTGTTTCAGAAATGAAAATAATTATATTAAATGTACAGAAGAATGTGTATTTTTAAATATACATTTTTATATATGTGTGCTTATGTATTCTGTGTAAAGCTTCTATTTAGTTACTCAAGTACATATAGAGAGTATACAGACTGTTTGATAATGTAGGTCAGCAGGATGCAAAGAGGCTTCAGAGATTTTGGTTATACAGACATTTCAAAAACACATTAAAACCAAGAGTTTGAGTCTCACTTTAATTTGTAAAATATATACATTTAAAAGTCATAGGCATTGTGTCACTGGCTTCACAGAGGCTCACAGCACTAACAAACACGCTGTTTATTTAGTGCACATGCATCATGCTAGATTTAAAGCCCTTGCGATCACCACAGTTCCTAAACCCGACTCAGCAGCTAAATGTGAAGTCTGTGTCCATCAGAATCAACCTTAATGAGTTGTGCTTTTTCCATCTACAGTCTCCAGAAAGGCTAATAAACTAAACACAAGCTATTAAACCAGCTAAACACAGCACACACACACACACACACACACATACGGGGTGCAGTGAAAGCTGAATGGCACAACAGAGTAGCTTACGGCTGGTTGTGGAGCCTTTTTAAGAAAGCAGAAACAAATCCACTGGTAAAGCTGTATTCTCTGTGGAAATTTTCACTGTTGGCTTGTTTTCCATATTACTCACACTTTTTTTTCTCATTAAGACTTTCTGGATCATTGTGAAATCTAAGAATACAAGGCAGTGCAAGTTTTTGTATCAGCTATAACCCCAAACTTTTAAAGCCACTCTTGAGGTGGGAAAGAAAATAACTGTCCATTTGAGACGGTCCAATTCCCCATTTTTCTTCTACCAAATGACAGGTTACAACATTTTACAACACTCTCAAATCAATACCTTACACTGGGGTGGTGGATGTGGAATCGAGCACTACACTTTTCCCTCTCTGACTCCTTTTCTCCCTGTTTCGTCCTATTTAACAAAGTGCAGAGCCTCTGCTGCCACCACCGAGCCTTTGCTGCTGTCGAGGCTGGTGACCAACTTGAAGCCTGACTTCAACGCCAGCATCACTGTTTCTAGTTTCAGGCAGTCAAGCGTGCACACGAACGTGCTGTCCTCCTTCAGAACGAGCCGCGAGCCCGGCTCCGACTTGATGAAGTGGCGGAACTGGATCACGTTGGATGACACCACGAATTCTTCGGGAAATCCGTCCAGGCGACTCTTGGAGATCTGCACCAGCCGCCCTTTGACCTTTTCGATGAATGCGGCGTCGCTGCAGTACACCTTGAGGCCCTGCGACCTCTCGTGACTGTCTGTCACCTCCAGAAATGCAGGTTCCCGCTGAGCCGCCCTCTGATTCTCCCACTCGGCCACGGCTTCCACCAGTTCGCTCAGCCGGTAAAAATCAGCCTCCCGCCGCAGAAGTCCCGCTTCCCGGAAGTCATCCGGCAGCTGCAGCTCTCCGGTCCGAAGATAGTTGAGCACATGGCGGAAAACCGGGCCGTCCCTATCGATGAAGGGGTTGCCCATGGAGTCGGTGTGCTGGACGGGCTTCTTACCATTGGCCAGCTCTTCCAGAAAGGACCCCAGGTGCTTGGAAAGGGTGGTCCGGTGGGCAGTGTAGAGGAACCCTCCGACATTAAGCGTGATTGTGCCTGAAGAGGGCTTCTTGAAGCTCTTGCTGGGCTGCAGCAGGTCGGGGTTAATATGTCTCAGCTCACTTTCCATCCTTCTGAGGTTCCATTCCATTCTCCAGTCAGTCCCTCCAGCCTCGACCAAGCCTCCTCCTCAGAGCTGGCGTTGTCCCCCGCGTGCGTGTGCCACAGCTCAAGCCGCTTTTTCTCTTCTTTCTTTTTTGGACGTGGTTGTGTAGCGCAGCTGAGAAAAGGAGGAAGGTGTTGTCAGCTGTCGTACAGTGAGAGTGAACGTGTTTGGAGGGAGTGTGACTGGATGGTGAGTGCTGTCTGGCGGAGGAGCTACAGCGAAGTGGGAGCAGAAAACAGACGAGCTGTGTGTTGATCCGTTTTTTCTCTCTCTCTCTCTCAGAGTGGGTGTGCAGACGGCGTCACATGCAGGGAGGAGAAAGAGGGAATTTGTAGCAAACAACAAAAGATGTGGACTGAAGGAGCTCTCTGTCTTCTCACTTCTTAATTATGTTTTGAGAAAGAAAAAGGTGCAAAAAACACAGATGGACTTTTTATATATTTACATATATATTCTTTTTGTTGTGTAGAATTTTAAGATTTGCGAGTCTCGTGTTTAGCAAACATCACTTTGTGAAAACTGGATTTTATTTAAGGTTTGATGTTGTTTCTCTGGTTACGACAGCAAGACTTGGTCTGCTGGTCTCATTTATGTAAATGAAAGCAAGTGGGAATGAATTTATGTAAATATCCTTTTTTTTTTCTCTCTTGGAAGGTAACAAGTAGTCCATTCTGTCTTAGCGAGTGTCGTCTGTGCACTGACAGCGTTGTTTTTTTGTGTGCTGGCTGTGAAGGAAATGGACCAATTACATTCAGTGTGTCTGGACGTGCAGGACAGGATTTCAGTTGGTTACATTTTGGCGTGTAGCCCCCTGTTAGGGGAAGTGCAGAAGACTGGCCATTTGCTACAAACAACTCATCACTGTAAGAGACTGTGTGTGTGTCTGTCTCCTTGTGCAACTGCAAATATCACATTTTTATATCAAACCTGATGAAATACACAGAGGGCTTTTGCTTTCTGATGGGTTGGAGTATCTTACTATGTGGCTGATCTCTATATATCATGGAAAAGTAATGGATGAAAGGTTAAGTGTTGAGTGTTGTGGTGCTGCATTGTGCTCTTTGTTGCGTCTTTATTTCAAATCTAACAACAACAAAAATCAATGTGTATTGACTGCTTCCCTTCCTAAACTAATCCACGCTGGGTTAATGACTTTTTATAAAACCATTTTAAAATGCCTCTTCACCTTTTTTCATTATTGCTTTCTACGTGTCATTATGTGAAGCATCTTGTGACTAAGGTTAGTTTGTGGCAAATATGTGGCAAAAACAGGAAAGCCCTCTAAAACACACCCTAATCTGCACTCTTGCAGATGGATTGCAGTGAAGGCTTATATTTTTGGTAGACTCTGACCCCGAAAGCTATTCCACTGCAGAAATATTTCATTTCAGACAGTTTGTAACCTACTTCAGATGTGTTTTTACACCAGAGAGGCGATGCCTTTCCACTTGCATAATTTATCAACACAGGAGTCTGGCCGTGACAGAAAACCTGGATTGTTGCAGTATTTGTCATTGCGGGGTGATGGAGATGTGTTTGTTTTGCATCACGCAGTGTTTGAGGTGGACATACACACAACAGTGTCATCCTCTTAGAGGATTGGGCACCAACTTTAGATTTAAGATAAGTTGAATACTGGGCAAAATGTCTCTACAAGACTCTTTTTTTTTTGCTGAATGTGATTTTCTTGATCTTAATTAAATTTAATAGCTAATTATTTCTAATTCTTTCATCTTTATTGTGTTACAGTATGTTGATGGCAGCATGTGCAACATCGCACTGCTGAACATTTCAGTTAACTAAAGTTGTAAGTTAAATGCACAAAAATAAAATAATCGGATGCTTTTTTAAAATTGACATTTCATAGTTTTATTCATAAATTTGAGTACGGGCTGCACGGTTAGCACCGTGGCCTCACAGCAAGCAGGTTCCCGGTTCGATCCCCAGCTCGGGCTGTGGCCTATCTGTGTGGAGTTTGCATGTTCTCCCCGTATTGGCGTGGGTTCTCTGGCTTCCTCCCACAGTCCAAAGACTTGCACTGATTGGAGTCTCTAAATTGATCTCAGGTGTGTGTGTGCATGGTTGTTTGTCTATGTGTGTGGCCCTGTGATAGACTGGCGACCTGTCCAGGGTGTACCCCGCCTCTCGCCCGTTGGCTACTGGGATTGGCTCCATCCCCCCCGCAACCCCGTTTGGGAATAAGCGGTAGAAAATGGATGGATGGATCTTTGACTACTTGTATGCATACATTGAGTTAACATATTTAGTCCCTTTGTTAAGTATTTCAGTTACTTTTCTTTGAGCTCCCGTTTCTGGGACATTGCTGTGGGAATTGCCTGGCCTGCCAATGAAAGGAGTCCCTGCTGCCTTGGATCTGCTTACATAGTGCTGATGCTTTGTGAGACATAATTGGACCATTCTGACTTTTTCAGTGTGGGAAGGATTTACTCTGGTTTTATCAAATGTTTTATTGTACTCTGCTAAAGGTTCTGATTGAAAGTTTGTTTTTTTTCCCTCATGAGCTACATGTTTCTTTTTTTCAGTGTAATGAAAAAAAGACAGAGGCTATAGTGTTTGGTCCGAATGGTTCCAGCAGCCCCAAAACGGTGCCGCTCATCTTCTGGTTCAAGCATGTAAAAAGACTATAATACGCCTATTTTGGCATAGCTTTATTGGCTGCTTGTACATGTTAGAGTTCATTTTAAGGTTTGTTTTTAAGTCCATACATGGTTGGGTCCCTCTGTACCTCTCTGAGCTGCTTTTTTCATACTCACCAGCCCAGTGCCTCAGATCAGCTAACCCGCTCCTTCTGGAGGCACCGAGGTCCAGGCGGAAGCTGAGAGGGGTCAGAGTCTTCGTTGCACCAAAGTGATGGAATTCTTGGAATTATTCTGATTTCACATTTCACTTTATCTACTCTTTAAAAGTTTTATTTCTATGTTCAGCATAGAAATAAAAATAATAGTTACATCCGGTGTTGTGTTAAAGTTCTTTATAAATAAAGTTGAGCTCTTGACACTGATCAGTTTAGTCTTTGTTGTAGCTTATTTGATCAGTCGGTTATTTCTTAAAACACTTTTTCACACCAGGATAGTCCGGGGACTGGCTCAGATGGGCCGGATCTGTGTTCAGACTGTGGACCAAGCCACCAATTACTACTTGGCAAGAAAGAAGTGAATTTAGCAAGTTTTTTTTTAATTTTTATTGTTGTTATTCTGATCAGGCACTGATTGTAAAAGGATGCAAGAGCATTTCCAAACCATGCGCTTACAGTGAAGAACGTTTTCATCATCCCACATTTTTCTGCTGCTGCTTGTGTGGATGATGTCTTGTTAATACAGCATTCTCTCAAATGAAGCCTCCAAGTAGGAAAAAATAGACCATATAGGGAAGTGTGATCGTATGCAAATGAAAAAAATCTTTATCGCATGTTCTGCCTCAAACTAACCTTCAAATATATTTACTGTGCCGTTATCTTTTCCTTTGTTTTATTGTAAATAAAACTGATTACAAAACATGTTAAAAATAGGAACAAAAAATGAAAAGCAATAATGGACTGTGTACATTTACAACCGCTTACTGTGTTATCGTGCAGGTCTCACTTCATTTTCTTAGTTTCTTGTGTTTGTAGCTTTGAAGTTACTTTTGTTCTGCCTAACAGATTATCATTATTTTAGTTTTATAAAAAGGTTATAGTTTCTAATTCCTATGTTTGGAATCACTGACAATTACATAATAGAAGCTGCTTGAAGGCGAGGAGTTTCATAGAGTTGGGTGCAAATCAGTGAATTGAGTGGAAGACTTCATGAATGTCAGGGAATAGTCCTGCTTATTTGACTTAAATAACATACAAATGATCACATTTCTTTTAAAGCTGAAATAAAATAGAGTAACAGGTGAGATACACTGATGCAACAGGTTGGCGAGCGAGGGGTGAACTGAGTAGGCAACAACTAAAAACTCTTGAACTAAAGCTCTCAATTCAAACATGCAAGTGTCGTTGAAATTGATATGTGTTATTTAAATTCTACTTTCTTCTCATACTCAGACAAGCTGTAGGTGTCTCTACAGTAATTTCTTTTAACAATCACAGGTGATTAGTCGTGCATCCAATTTGAATTGCAAATGATGCAGCAGAGAGGATTGTGGGAGGGTTGACCTGCTTTTCTCCCTTCTGTTCTTTAAAACTGTCTCACTGCGGACAATCATTGTCTTCAAAGTCTGTGGAAGCCTGTTGGATCTCTCTGTCAAACTGACAGCTTTTGACGTTTTGAAGTAAAAAAAAAATTTCCCCAAAAGCTGCTGGCGAGGACTCTCCTTCCCTGTTAGAGGTGGTGAATAATTCATAGCATTGCTCTAAGAGCTTGCGGTTTAACATGGAGTCAGTGACTGCTGTGAAGCTGGCATGGCAACCACTTAAAATAGGGTCTTGCATGAGCTCAGAGCTGTCATTCTATTGCTTCGATCATTATAGGAATTTCTGCGCTGTAAAGTCTGCATGACGGGCCTGGAGGTTTGTTTCAGTAGATCAAGCATCAGAAATTTAGATGTGGACTCGTCAGTTTGCTCCTGTGATGGATGCAGTCCTGTAGGTTGTCAGTGTATCTCTGCACCAACTCTCAAATGAACGAGTCATTGTCCAGAGCTTCATAGGCAGTTTAATCCATTTAATTTGAGTCAGGTGTGTTGGAGCAGGGATATATTGAAAACCTGCAAGACCCAGTTGAGTGGACATCATTTAGAGCAGTTTTTTTTACTGCTGATTAAAGGAAATATTATCAAGCTGTGATCAGTATCACAATGTTATCTCCTGTGTTTTGCCTGAATTTACATCCTATGACACAGTGATTTATTAAATCTGTAATAAACGGACATGTTGATTTGTCATCTGCAAAAAAGCTACCCTGTCTAACATTAAGAATAGACAAACATTGTAATAACATTGTACAATAAAACATGGCCTGTGGCGTAGAAAGCGATGACTAGGGTTATATCCCTGAAACGCGGCAAACCCCGAATAGACGCAATACAATAATGTAAAGCTGCACATGAAATGGTCACAAAGCTCCACCTGCTGTTGAAACTTTGAACCAGCCCAGTATGACATCAGGACAGGATGCGTCCTGAGGTCATGACCTTTTTATTTGCACTTGGGTCAAAATAGTTCCAGAGATATAGCCAAAAATGTTTTTTTTTTCATGAATAAAGTGCCCCCTAGTGGTCAAATTATAAATCAAATATTCATGAAATTTGATACACATCGTCTCTTTGGGGACTTAAACGGGTCAAAAGTTATCGTGCTCACATGAAGGATGTCTGCCGGACATGGCAGACATGGCGGCGGTTGTGATGAAACCATAATATCACCAACACTCTGTCTGCGTTTGGTGATATAATTATTTGTCATAAACACAAATCTCTGAAACATTGGAGGGCTTTATACAAGTTTTCCCTGATGTCACGACCTTTCATTTCCACGTGATTTAAGGTCAATGAGACAAATGGTTCCAGAGATATAGCCAAAAATCAGTTTTTGTTTTTTTTTTTTTGTTTTGTTTGTTTTTTTTTTGTGCGTAAATCGCCACCTGGTTAGGAAACCATAAATCCAAATATGTACAAATTGATACAGATCGTCAAACATGTATACAGAATATCGAAATGAAATTGTAAAAGTTCTAGAAATATAGTTGCATTATTTTTTCTTTTTGTGCATAAATAACCACCTGGTGGGGAAACCATGAATCCTAAAATCATTAAATTCGAGCCAGGTCGTCCACTTGGGAACCTAAACGGGTATACAGAGTATCAAATTGTGATCGCTCACACGAAGGATATCCGGTGGACGCAGCTTTCAGGGATTTAATAAAGAGAGAGTGCTGAAAGTGTTCAGGGAAAAATTGTGCACTACTAGCATTGCTTGAGTATTCCTATCATTACACAAGTGAACACATATTTTCTATACTGATCAACTATGCTACAAAGTAGAACTGGGTCAGCAATGAAGGCATAAGAAGTAACATGGCAGCAAATATGAAACAGCAGAGCTCTAAAGATTCGGGCATGGTGACAAGGATGTCGTGTGGAATCAGAGTTTCAGTCAATGCCAGGCGTTGGCCTGCTAAGGGAGCCCCGTGGTCTTTACAAAACATTTAAATTGTTGTGAACTTTAAGGACGGTGCGCTCAACAGTCGGCTTTTTGACCAGCTGTGCGACATCATGGGGGGTTCTATACACACATCTCACTCTTTCATAATGAATGGCACTGGGTTTCCAAAGGTAGAGTGCACGCTTTTCAGATAGTCTTATCTGGAAGATATACTTTAATCTGTCAGCAATTGGTTTAAATCAGTTTGTTTGCATGTATTGAGACTAGAAAACTGGAGCTAAATTTGATGCTTTTTTCCATGATATTACTTAAAAACACATTTACCGATGATGACAAAACATTGAGAGTTTTTAAACTGTTGCTCCCTTTTCGCCACACAGCTTCTTGCTTAAATATTAGCTGTGGATGAATTGAATAAAGTGTGACTCTTTAAAATGGTTAGTTTAAGATGGGGCTTATCTAGTGATAAAATCATAAATATTTATTTATCTTAAGAAGTCAAGCCACAAGTAAACCTGCTGTCTAACAGGGAAGGGGTCTGCTGGGAAAATAAAATGCTTGGTGATGGAGAGCTTTAAATTCTTTTGATTAAAAACAATAAATCCAGTAATGAATATATTGACTATAGCATAATGATCTAAAACAAATACACCTTATTTAATCAAAAAACTAAAAATACATTGACACAGTTATTACATAAACGAAAATACACTAAAAGCCGTATACAGTAGTGCTAATAAAGTTGCCCACCAGCTCTATCTGTATTAGCAGCACATCAAAGCCTGCTTGTTGCATATGGATGTAGCTTACCCACCTTAACATCAAAACGAGTGGGTGGAATACGGTTACAGAGGTCGGAAAATCTCTTCAAAGTTAACGAATGAAATCATTATATTTCCTTAATGAGGGAGCCTCTGGGCCTGGAAGAGATGAGCTCTAATGGAAAATGATATTTGGAGATCCGATCAATGACTTTACCCGCCACCCACATGGCTTCCTTGTTGTCTTGATGTGTAGACGAGCCTCTGTCACAACTGTGTGTGGCGAGCTACTACTTCTGTTGTGCTTTCTGCTCTGGTGTCAAGAACTACAGTAGTATTTTCCCTTATTCGCAGAGACCAGATGCATGAAGATTTCATTAGCTACAGTCTGTTTGTAGAGGCACAAACATGCATCTGTGTTAATTATGTTGGGTTTCCGTGATTATCAGCCTGAGAACAAAGGTCTGGTTTTTCATTCCCACAGTTGTTCTACATAAAACTAAATGGTTGTGTTGCATTTTTCTCCAAGAAGACCAGAGCAGCAGTGTTTTACAGCCATCTCATAAAAGATACAAAGATGTCACAATTAATGATAATCAGGAATGTTCTTGTTGAAAGTGTTAATGACGTCTCTTTTGCCTTTTTGATTTATGGATGGATTTATCACTGTTGAAAAGTTTTGGGGCCAGAAATGAAGCACGAAAAAGATGTGAAGAAGCCTTTCAGAGCAAAATAATGATCCAGAGAACACCTGACGCACGCTGAAAACCTATTTCACCCAGGAGAAATCAGTCTTACAGGAGCGTTCTCAGTGCTAAATCCCAAAGAGCATCAATATCAGGGATACTCTATTTACACAAAGGCGATAGTCCTGCAGGATGTCAGTGTGTACCCGCTGCAACACATCTGACCCAAACTGATCCAACAGCCCAGGATGTTCTGCACAACGGCTTGTTAGTCAGGTGTATCGGAGCAGGGAAACAAAGAAAACCTGCAGGACATTGGCTCTTAGTTGAGTAGCCCTGATCTAGAAGATGACGGGGGTAATGTCGTGGATGAGCAGAGATGCTGTATGGCTGGAGAGGAGTGGGGGCTGCAGAAATGCATGCTTTACTCCACACATGTAAAGTGATTTTGAAAACTGATCCAAAAAAAATGGTATTTGATATCTATTGTTATTGACGTCATACCGCTATCTGATATATTGATTTTGTCTCGCTCTATTTCCATTACTGATATATTTTGAGGATACTTGGCTAAGAGTTTGATTATATAATAAGTAGATATTGTCATAAAAAATGTAAAAATAAAATCTCTATCCTTTCCGATAATACATTTTAATCCTGATAGTTTCAGGATACCGTTAATATCAAACGACTTTCATTATTTTATTATTATTGATGATGATGATCATCACAATAATATAATAATCATAACAAATGTAGTGATAATAATAATAATTCATTCATTCCTCGAAGGAAATTCAAGTTTCCAGTTCAGCCAAAACCAAACACAGTAGAAATATACAGACATATACAGGTAATGACTGTTCTGGTAATGACAGCCTGAGCGACGCATCTTTGCAGGTGGGGGGCAGAACGCAACACATGGGTAGTATGCGGAGAAAAA
>JBAMHX010000014.1:19639041-19658932 GCA_037177515.1 Pseudomugil tenellus | reverse complement strand
TATTTAGGATGAAATTAAGAGTAAGAGTTATGGGACATGATATGTCTCCAAGTTGAATTTGAGAAACTGGATAAAAAATATCACAAGATTTAGGAAATTAAATGAAAAAATTCTTTCCTCATCAAAATAAATATATTTAGATTGTGTTTATTGACAGTGTTGCAGGTTTATTCTCTGGCTGTCTTTCTGTGAGAACGGTGGTTGTGTAACAGGAACTGTAAATTATTTCTATATCTTTCAGAAGTTTTAGAAAAGTTAAATGTCTTGTAGACGATTGGCTCTGCCAAAATAAACTGGGATAAAGATGCACTTGTGTGATGCTGATACACTGATCAGGAGCCAACAGGAAGTGGACACTTAAAAGGTTTTAGTTTGAAACTATTTTAAATGGTTTTGTATTGTTCACAATTCAAAATGAAACTTCTTTGTACTGAAACATTGCAGCAATAGCTCAATGTGAAGGAATCTGGCTCGCTGGCTCTAAGTGGTGCGGATAGTTTTATTTTTCAGACGGGTAGAATAATGGGGAAGTGGTGGAGGGATTCAGCTGGTTGCAATCTACGACAATCACTCCTGCATATTTGACCTTTAATACTGTTGCTTAATTGCTGCATTTTAATACTTCGTTTTTGTAGTAATGTCCACTTCAACTGCTGTTTCTGCATAAAACATCACTGAGTAACTTTTGAACTAACGTCAGTTTTAACATTATGTTTATCATTTCGCCAGAAATTACTACATTTTAGCCAAAAAGAAATGTCAGAAAAAGAAGCAGCGGCACAGATCAGCTGATGTCAGGGCTGGCGAACTGAAGCAGCGATATCTGTAAATTTGGGCTTTATTGGGAAACTAATTGGCTCACATCTCTGATCAAAACACCAAATATAACAAAGCATCTTCTGGATTGCAGATTGTCCTTTTAAAGTTGCTTAAAGTACCTTGAAAGTGAAAAGCATGAATGGAAATAAACATTTCAACAAATAATGGCATAAAAACTGTGACGGCCTCAACTGAAGAAAAACTGAAGAATTGCTTTGAGCCAAAAACAATGAGAGAAATATGACATTATCTCTACCACTAAATAAAAATGCATTTTCAGCCTTGAATGAAAGAAATGTATTGAGTCCAGTTTCCTGTTAAATAGACTTTCTGGTCTGTTTTTTTTAACTAATGGCTTGTAAATTTGACACTGCTCAACAGTAAAGCCTGTCTGTAATATGATGTTATGCTACTGATCCATCTGCTTGACTGTATATTAAGGGATTGGCTAATAATGATTTTAAGAAGTATAGTTATGTCATTTTTAATGAGATTTTTTAACTTGTCCAACGTAAAAGTGGGCAGAATGAGAATCTATCCGCTGTGTCATGCTGAGCACATTTACTCTGTCAAGAGGAACTATATGTATCTATGTATATACAAAGTTCCTCTTAATGATCTGAATTCTTTATTTTAGTTACATTTTAGTTCGACAGTTTCCATGTATTGCTGGACACAACCGGAGGGGACAGAAAAAGGAAAAGAAAGAGAACACAAACAGAACATAAAGAAGAGACAGAAACACACCACAAAGAAAAAATTGCAATCTAACCACCCATACTTTGCCATCCGGCACACACTGTACAGAAATTAGGGGGGAAAAGGATCTCATGAGCTCCTGCAATGGAAATGGAAAGGAAGAATGACTGTTACTAAACAATCTAAAAGAGATCTTAGTGACTGTGTCATCATGCAAAATGTAATTTATTGAGAGAATTTGATGCTTTCTGAGATTTTCCACAGTGAAATGAAACCATAGCATAAGGTATCTATTTGTTTGTATAATTTTATTTACAGTCAGTTAAAAAAATAGCTCTGCCACATTTTCTGCTTTATTTTCCTTTTATTTCACAATTGAAAGGTTTTTCTAATAGAAATCAATGCTTTCAGCACAATGTCATGTTAAATTTGGTTTCAATAGTAAATAAAATAAGAGAAACATTTTAGTTTTTTTTTTGTTTTGTTTTTTTTTTGGGGGGGGGGTTGAGAGAAGCAGTGAGATCAGCCACTAACACACTAGCTCAGATTTTGTATTTGTAAGAAAAAATAAGGTTTTAATAAATGCTGGACTGAATAGTAAACCTTAGGAAAAAATTAAATGAATAAATAAAAGCTGAAGGCATCGGTGGTTTAGTGCTGAGACGCAGCGTCCATGTTGGATGCTGATGAAATGTGTTGCTATGACTTCATATGTTGGATTTACATGTTGGAGGCTGAAACGTAAATGTGAGGACTGACAGTTGGAGACCATGATTGTGGGCGGTGAGCTGTTTGTTGTTTTAACATTGAGGGGGGTCACAGCTCTGAGGAAAGGGCTCTGAAGCAGATGGAGGTAAGAGATGAGAATGAGGGGGCGGATAAGTGACCTCTTCACCCCCGCATTTGTGTCTCTCTTCTTCTGCCATCTTCTTTTCTCTGCTTTTAACTAGATTTAATGACTTTAATGGTGTTTGCATGACTTAAACATCCTTTTCTTCTGCCTTTTATTTTCATTTCCTGATTTTTCTTAATCAAACAGCTTTTTATTACCGTGTTTAGTTAATCAAAAGTTATTAATTTTCTCCTGATCTCCATGTATTCATGTAGCTCTTCATTAAGGAACCCTTTTACTCACTCTGACCCTTTATTTTGTAAATGAAGTGATGTTACGATTGTAGAGGGCTGGAGATCCTTTTTCCTCTGAATATCAGATTAAGTCTCCTTTGAGCTTGTTGTGTTTTCTTAATATCTTTCTTAATATGGTTATTTGTATTTCTGGGGTAAAATTATACCGAAAGAAAAGGAAAAATGCTGACAATCTGCAATAATGTGAACTGTATGCGGAAAGTCTTTCCTTTTGTCTCTTTGTGCTCTCTGCTTGAGCTGCATCTATGAAGTGTGCAAATATATGTGAATAGACTTATGTGGTACAAAGGAACAGTTCCTGATGGTGTTATTCTGAAATGAAACAAGTGTGGGTGAAAGAGTGGGTTTAAAGCTGGGGGTGTTTTTATGAGTATCTTATTGTTAAATTGAATAGAAATTTCTAGGTGAAGTGTGAAATGCCAAGAGATTGCAAAATGAAAGTGATGGCATAACAAGTACTTTGAATTTAGACTAAATGGTTTAAATATCACAGCTGAAGAAATACATTTTCTATACATACAGTAGATATGTCAAGTCATTGTGAGAAAACCTTAAACTTATATTATCAAACTCCTTTTATAGTCTTTATGAGCTTGAACATGGTTCTTCCATCTAAGGTTCTTCCTTCTCCACAAAGATTGATCAGTAGCTTGTCAGTTATCATCTTTCTTTCATCAGTTTTGCTCCTTTGTTAATGGATCATAACATCTTCCGCTTGGGAATGATGCTGATTAACTTAATAATTACTAACTCCTCTCCCAAATATGTTCCTGTGCACAGTCTTGCAAAACACACTGCAATAAATTGCAATTTTCAAAGGTGAAGCCACTTTTCTAGATGCAAGCACAAATGTACAACAGAAGTTTTACTTTAGCAGATCATTTCTAAAAATGTTTTTAATCAGATTGAATCTGGGTGATTCAGTATTAGTATGTGGGCTCCTGTATCCAGCTGAAAATAATGACTAAAAAGCAACAAGGCAGGTCATTTTAATGAAGTCAAAGTATCTTACTTTAAATAACGGTTTTACATAACGAGTTGGAAAAAAAATCAAGTTTACAAGGGCAGTTTGTGCGCTGTAGGACAGGTCTATGTTCCCTTTTCCCATTGATTTTTCTTTCTTTTTAAAGCCATTGCAAAGTAAAATCCAGTTATCTCCTGTAGTCCTCTCAGTTGAAATGATGATGCATCGGAGCTGAGTTTTGATCGTAGCAAAGGCCCTTTTATGAGAGTATATAATGAAACAAAACATTAGCAAGTCTCAACATGTTCGAATGCACTATTTTTTTCACCACCCTCTAAATCGGGACCCCAAGTCCAGTCCTCGACATCTACTTCCCTGCAACATACCTGAGTTCCCTCGTCAGCATGTCGTACAGCTCCGCAGACGCCTGGTAGCGAGCTGTTCATTTGATTCAGCTGTGTTGGACAAAAGTTGCATCTAAAAGGTGCAGGACGCTACATCTCCAGGTCTGGAATTTGGCACAGTTCCTCTAAATCAAGCTGTAAAACAATAAGGCTGTATGTGCACCCTATGCCCTAACCCCTCATTCACTACATAGGGCTGCACTACATATCACATTATAATGTTCCTTCAATTTCATTGATTCGGACACAAGGCTCACTACTTTTTCTATGTCGCACATCACATGACTACCAGTTGTCACTATGGCAACCACAACGGACTTGAAGGTTACATTTCAAATCCAATATAATTTTGAGTAACAATGTCTTATTTACTTATATTGCATTTTATTCTTGCATTATATCATAATGATTTAGTATAAAGGGAATAATAAAAATAATGCTCTATAGTTTTTTTTTTTAACGTTTTTAATGTGCATTGTGGTCTACATTGATCCGTTAAGTGACTATCGATGCTCACTACTTTTCAAGATGCATTGTGGGTAATTTTGAGTGACTACTTTTTTCCTCAAAGTACATTTGGACACCCCTGCAAAATGACATGAGCACTATTGGGCAGGGGTCACCAACTCCGGTCCTCGAGGGCTCCCATCCTGCTGGTTTTAGTGTTTTCCTGGTACATCACACCTGATTTAAATAAAAAGGTTCTCCAACAACTTGTTGTCATCGTCCACACCTGCTTTTTAATAAGCAACTGGTTTGAATCTGGTGTGTTGTAGAAGGAAGACTCTAAAACCTTCTGGATGGTGGCCCTCGAGGACCGACGTTGGTGACCCCTGATCTAGGGAATAGGGTGTACATTTGGACACAACCCCAGTTTCTTTCACGGAAATGCGTTGTTTTTCAGTGTGCTAAAAATGACATGCTGACTGTAAGATTATATTCTATCCCTTTTTTAAACAGTCATCATGATTCATAGCTTCATTTCTGTTCACTTAAATCCTCTGCAAGTGTGACTAAAACAATGTCAACATATAAAGACCTTTTTTTTTACATATATATATATATATATATATATATATATATATATATATATAATATAAAATATGAATGACAGGATTGTTTTTATATTATGCTCTCCTCTTGAGGAACATCCTCTGCAGCCGTGGATTAGCCTCATGTGATAATTATGCAACTTAGTGAGTGTTTGACCTTTAAGCTGCAGGGCCTGAGCACAGTGAAATGTGCTGATTCTCTCCACAACATGTAAAGTCTTACAGTGACCTTTGGCTGAAAGCTTATGTTTCAGGTGAAGCCCCGATCCTTGTAAACGATCCCCTGCTGTTACGGAAATGTCCGGTCTTACACCTGAGGCATGATTCACTGCACACATAACTGGCATGGATTATAAGTGTGTTTCTAGTCTACGGTAACTTGCTTTTGTCTCTGTATTGCATTGCAGCATGATGGGCAGGTAAAGCAAGTCTGTGTGTGTGAGAGAGTTACACAACAAAGTGGGAGAAGAAATGATTAGGTAAAACAGAGTGGAGGTAAAGGAGGCTACATCAAACCACACAAACTCTTAGCCACTTGATTCCTAGATACTGGAGAGGGATGTGATTGGATTTATATGCAGGAGCGAAGATCTGCCATAGAGCGACTAGATGGGCCTGTTGCAGCATGCGCCTCGCAGCCCTGATGGAGATCTGCTAATTGCCTTTTCTCAGAGCTTTCAATCAAATGTTCAATCTCTACTGCTTCCTACATAAAGACAAAGCAGCCTGGATGCTTTTCCCTCACATTTGAGGTGAATAGACACATTTTCCAAATGGGAAACCTGCATCAAGCGAAACATGTCTGTAGTGCAGTGACGATGTTCACACTTAAAACAGTAACTTCTAGCTTTAATACTTTTTGTGTTATTTTTCAAGGATCTTATAAAAAAAAAAAAATGCAACACTTATCTAGATTGCTATTGTTGTGTCTTTTTTATGCAATCATCTTACGGTAGAACTATAGACACTACACTCTGAAATATAACTGCATGTTAAATACCTTTTTTACCACAAGATGAACCCATTTAGC
This sequence comes from Pseudomugil tenellus, assembly GCA_037177515.1. Lineage (NCBI taxonomy): Eukaryota > Metazoa > Chordata > Actinopteri > Atheriniformes > Pseudomugilidae > Pseudomugil > Pseudomugil tenellus. The sequence continues at coordinate 19,652,818 of JBAMHX010000014.1, read as the reverse complement.
ATCATTAGGCCATATTGTTTTGCAAAGAGGAACCCATGTGAGAGAGGAAGGATGACCACAACAAACAGCCCATTAACAATTTCTTGGAAGTGTTGTTTTGTACGTGTCTCTAATGGACACATGGGGTATATCCCCAAACGTCCCCAAACGTCCCCAATCCTCCTATTCCCCAATCTTTGAATTGACAAAATACAAGAATATAAAGCTGCACATGCTCAGTCACAAAGCTCCACCTGGTGTGGAAACTTCATCAGGACAGGATGCATCATGAGGTCATGACCTTTTATTTGCGTTTGATTTTAGGTCAATAAGACAAATAGTTCCAGAGATTTAACAAAAAATGAGATTTTTTTTTGCGAATAAAGCGCCACATGGTGCGGAGACTATATATCCAGACATTATGAAATTCGATACAGGTCGTCCCCTTGGGGACACAAAATCCATTTGCAAAAATTGTTCAAGTTATCACACTCACACGAAGGATATCTGGCGGTTGCGGATGTAGCGGTGGACATGAAGCCTCTCTCTAAACACACCAATGTTTACAGAGATGAGTCCTACACATTATTATATCCCTGAACGCGGAGCGTCTGGGATAATATGGCTACGCACCAACTGCCGGCGCATCCGCCACGGCCGCTGGATATCATATGTGTGAGCCCAATAACTAATAATTTTTCTAAATGGATTTTGATACTCTGTATACCTGTTTACGTCCCCAAGGGGACGATCTGTATCAATTTTCATGATTTGGGGATTTATGGCTCCTCCACCAGGTGGCGCTTCACGAAAAATCATATTTATTGCTATATCTCGAACTATTTCTCTCATTGACCTCAAATCAAGTGCAAATAAAAGGTCATGACCTCAGGATGCATCCTGTCCTGATGTCATACCAGACTGGTTCAAAGTTTTACACATCAGGTGCAGCTTTGTGATTGAACATGTATCTTTTATATTATTATTATTATTATTATTATTATTATTATTATTATTATTATTGTTGTATTAAAACTGCGTAGTCCTTGTTACTGTGGTATGGAACATGTTGCATTTTTACTGGGCCATCAGCTCTAATAGTTCAGTTGCTGATCTCATACTGTTAGATCTGATCTTATTAACCTGATCTTATACTACTAGATATTTTTATTCATCATAAGGCTTGTGTATTCAGGCTCCTTTTGCTAACAAGAACATTAACTGTCTTGGATTTATTCTTCCATAAATGTTGTATCATAATTGCTACAATGCCGTCTCTGTTGGGCTTTCAGGAAAATACTCTAAAACAGATCATGTGCATTTTTTTCTCCGCTGATGCAGATGCTGAGAACATGTGGGGGCAGGACCAATGAATGAACTGTTCCTCCATATAACTACACCTACACCTCTGGGGGACAAATAGTGGTCACGCTTCTTTCCTCTCTAGAAAACATAAACATAGACCAAGACCACTTCACCTTCCTGTATACTGGAGCACCCAGTGAGACCCAGAGAGAAGGAAAAAAGAAAAAAAAATAAAGTAGTAAATCATGACAAATAATGCATCCATTCATACAGATAGTTTACTCTGATGCTCACAGCTCACTGTTTGTTGCATCTACGGAGATGATCTCATTCATGTTGCCGCACATAAACTAACTGTAAGAGCGTAATGGACCCTTAAACAGTCCTGAATGATTGGTGTGTAGGAGAACTGGATGATTGAATGCACGTTGAAGGTGTTGACCACAACACTAATACACTATGTAAGACATGCAGTGTGCAGGAGTCTGTTTGTGTTCCTCCCACATACCGAAGCCTTGGGCTGCGTTTATCTGTGGTCAGTCTTCTCTCTCTCTGGTTTGTTTGTCCATGTTGAGAAAACGTATTTCTCTTCAATGTTGCGAGTCCACGTGAGCCACGGAAACAGAAAAACCTGAATGGCAGCACAGATACTGAACTCTTGTCCTCGACCCCTTGTGGCCATCACAGCCTCGCTCAACACGGATATAAAGAGGGATGTTCAGTGCAATCTGTGGACACATCTGTGTGTGTGTGTGTGGGTGTGTTTTTTGACTCTGTGCTCTGGCACTCACTAGCCAATAATTGCACATAATTGCATCCATTTGTGGAAAAGGCAAAGATGAACATTAGTGAGATCCGTGACACGGACTGCAAAGTGTTTGTTGCCGTAAGAGACTCTTGCGAGCAGTTGTGTGACACAAGATGTCAGGTGGTGGTGTGATTGTTGCTATGGTGACTGAAGCGGTGTAACCTGCTTTTAGAGCTGCTCTGGTTAATGCTGCGTACATGCATTATAAATACATTTCTGTAATATTTTTTTCTGTGTCATAGAGCACACGAGAAGCAACAACAAAACAGGATCACTGAATGCATCCTCTGCTAAAGCCAATGCTGATTTTTATTTATTTATTTATTTTTTTTAAAGTTTCAACAAAAGCCATTTTAATCAGGGCCATGTTTATTTATTTATTTTTTTTTTTTTACTTTTTTCACAGTCTAATAGGCGTTTCCTAAAATTTAGTTTAGTAATTTTTACATAAACTAGCTGACAAATAGACAAAGAGGAGTGATCACACATCTATATCTTGGCTCTCACTGATCATAGTAAAATGCAACTTTTACTATTTTTACTAATTTATTTTTACTATGATCAAAGTAAAATATGATTTGGTAATATTGCAGTGGGGTTTTCTTTTATGTACAGTTACTGAGGGAGGGAACAACTGCTGTTCAGTCTGCCCTAGTCAACATTTTACACCCCTTATGCATCATTATCTGTTACTTAACTACGTCCACTTTCTGCCTTGCTACATTTTTCTCCTCAAGCAATAATGTCCATCTGTAGGCATTGTTTATCTTCAATGCCCTGTGCTTTGAGTGGGTGTGTTGCTGTATGTACCACTTTTTCTTCAGTTCACAGTTCAGGTCAGAGGAATTCACAGGGCTACACAAAGCAAAATCTGAACAGATTGTGATACCTCCACTACCAGTTTGACAGTACAGATGGGAGAATTACGACTGCTTTTTCTATTCTACGAAGAAGATCACCCCTTACATAATCTGTTTTTTTTTTTTGTTTTTTGTTTTTTGGGACACTGCCTCTGGACTGGCAGACTGGGTTGGTGGTCTCTTTTTCAAGAATGGGTGTGCTTTTCTTCTTAACTTATATGGACAGATTTTCTAGGAGCAGCTGAGGCGTTGAGGGGATCTGATTTGGTGACCTCAAGATCGAGTCTCTGCTTTTTGCAGATGATTTGCCTCTGTTGGCTTCATCTGGTTTCCAGATCTCACACGAACTGTTCACAGCCACCGTGAAGCACCTGGGATGAGGATCAGCACCTCCAATGAAGAACGAGGTCCTGCGCCAAGTGGAGGAGTTCAAGTATCTCGGGGTCTTGTTAACGAGTGACGGAAGAATGTAGCGTGAGATCGACCGACGGATCGGTGTGGCGCCTGCGGTAATGCGGATTCTGCGCCGGTCTATGTGGGAAAAAAAGTAGCTGAGCCAAACGGCGAAACTCTCGATTTACCGGTCGATCTTTACTCCTACCCTCGCCTATGGTCATGAGCTGTGGGTAGTGACTGAAAGAACGAGATCACGAGTACAGGCAGCCGAAATGAGTTTCTTCCACAGGGTGGCTGGATTTTCCTTTAGAAATAGGGTGAGAAGATTTGTTATCTAGGAGGGACTCAAAATAAGGCCACTGCTCCTCCACATCGAAAGGAGCCAGATGGGGTGGCTCGGGCATCTGGTGCTGCAGGGATTATATCTCTGAGATGGTCTGGGAATGCCACGGGCTCTGATACTGGCACTTTCAGATAAGCGGTAGAAGATGGATGAGATTATCTTACCGTTGGAGCTTCAATCTTGAAATTATTCCCCCGCTCTTGAGTGTTTTTAGTTTAGTTTTGAGCCCTATCTAAGCCTCTGAATCTTCTATTAAATGAAAATCAAACAAACTCAAATAACTTCCTAATAAACCGTATTTAATATAGTTATACAATTTTGATGCATTGTAAACATTCTCCCTTTTTTCTAAACTAAAGCTTACATGACATCCGTCTTACATCCTCTGAACTCTCTCCAGTCGTAAAAGATGCATGAAATGTAAGTCTTTATGTATTTTAGCAATTATAATGAAGTGTATGTGATTGAATTAAAAATATAATTGCATTCTGTTATGTTTCTGTATTCTTCTGATGATGTATAGAAACATTCACAATGAGACTTGCTGCTAGCTGCCCTCTACCAGGAGGATAATGGCTGAGGATTTATGGAATTTGTAGAGCCTAAAATCATTACAGGCAGTTGTGGAATCTTTTCAGCTTCTTTTCATCCCCATTTTATCTCATATGTGTCATGATGCACTTAAAAAAATCTGTTGTGAAGCCTACTGGCATTAATTCAGGTTATGGTGAGTTTGCTTGCAGAGACTGGACATTGTTTTTGTCTTATTTTTGGTTTTATCTCAGGAAATAATCAAGGCCACCATTACTGAAGCTTTAATAATTCTTTTTCGTGTTGAATTCTTACAAAGAGCTTGAGAGAGATACACACAGCATACAGCAGCCTCTTGTGAAGCCTTTCCCTTACATCTGTTGAAGCTGGATTGATTAATCTGCCATGAACTCTAAAGTTTCACACTAGCAACTCAACAGATGTCCTAAACAACAGTGAACATATTTTAATTATCCTTTATAACTGTTACAACATTTAGTTTGCAAACTGTATTAAGGACGTGTGTGTTAAAGCACAAATATGAGTTTTATTTGCACAGTCTAAAACAAGGTCATTAGTGTGTGAGCGCATACTTTTAAGGGCCAACATATTTTTGGCACTATTTTAATATGTGGGAGGACATTTGTAAAGCGATAAGTGCTTTTGCAGCACTGATATGCAGCCTTGTCATTATGTTGACAATACACCACGTCATCTAGGCAACAAAAGATGCTACAGATCAGCCAATGCCAATGACAGGCAATCCCGCTGCGTATCCGTCATCGGAGGCTGACGTTCCTATGACGCCCGAGGGAGGGAGGGGAGCCTCTTTTCACTGGATCTTTTCTTTAGTTCTCCCACGCGTTTTAAGTAGGAGGGGCTAAGACACTAGAAGATGTGAGGCCATTTAGATGCATTTTAGGAGGAAACTGATTTTGTCAGGAAGCTAGAACTGAACATCCTTAATTGTTTTTAAATGATTTAAAGAAAATGGTGAGATATGTTCTCTGTAGGCCCACTCTCTCCATTTGGTCTTTGAACATCTCTGTCATTATCTTGGATGCTTTTTGTTGTCTTGTTAGCTGTGAAATGTAGGGGCTTTGCAAACCTTTCATTTGTCCAGATAAAACCAATGCCAAATCATAAAACATTGCACAATAGACTCTGCTGTTGCCAATGGAACGCCAACGCTCGCCAAATGGACTCCACCATTTCCTGTACAGTTTATAAAAAGGAGAAAAATAAAAGCAGCTACAGTAATGTTTGGAGTGGAGCAGAAGAGGCACAAATGCGTTTGGAAAAAGCTTGTAGGTTACACTGCTGACCATGGGCTAAATCACCTTATGAAAGCACTGATGGAAATATTTATTTTTCAAGGTGATGTTGAAATGACCGAAAATGTGTCAGGCTGTGAGTTTTATCTAGGTGGGTTATTGAAGGCTGGCTGGATGTGGTGTTTTATACTTTTTATAATCAGAAATCAGTATAATATGATTATTAAAATGGGAAATCTTACCATTAGCCTCATTTAGCCTCAAAATTTGCAATGGAACAAACCAAGACAGGGAAAATACACTACCCTTAAGGGAGCAGTTGGCAGTGCAAGCAGAGTCTCATAAGTGAAAGGTCCTGATCCTATTCCATCATCTTAAGTATGATTTCAGTTGATTCTAAGAATCTGGAGACATCACTGGAGAGAAAAGTCTGTATCGAATGCCTGTGATCTTCTGATATTCAGGGGTCTTCAAGGAGCAGAGGAGTTGAGCACTCTGTCCAAAACCCTGCATGCCTGATTACATGGGGCTGTAATATATGTTTTCTAACAACATATGTTCCTTTCCACATTGCATAATAATGCTTAACAACATAGTCTCCACCTTTTATAACAGAATGAGTTTGTAGTAGACTGATCCAGGCACTGGGCTGATCTGCCTGCAGTCCAGACCTACAAATGAAACATGAACACAACAAAATAACACCCAGGACTGTTGACTAAAGTTCTACCTGCTGGTCTTTATTTACAGATTAATCTGCCTACCTATAATTTTTCAGTAAGTATAATTGTAATCAGAGTGAAAGTGGTTTCTTCTTAGCAGCCTCCTGTGAGCATTTTCCTTTTGCTTGCAGAGCTGCTTCTGTCACTTTAGCTTAATCTCAGCTGAGCTTTGTTGGAGTGTTGCATTGTTAGTTTTTCTTCCTGGAAACATCCAGTCAGTTTTTTAGCCCTTCTGTAGTTACTGTTAATCCTATTTCTGTATTCGCAATTTTAAGACTAAATTAGCAACATCAAGCACGGACCAAAAAAAAAAAAACATTGTTCACTTTAAAATAGATCTTTCATTTTTACACTTTTAGCATATTTGTTTCTTTGACACATATCTGTTACTGCAACATTGATGTTAACATAACCATATCTGATATATATGTTTATTTATTTTAACTTCAATCTGATATGAATATTTAATCAAGATGTGATAATAACATCAAGATTTTGTAATAACACACCATATCTTAAATAAAATGATAAAACTCCCATATCTTATGATGGGGCAGCCTTTTCATGAGTGGTCAATCCAGCCATTAGTGAATTCTGCTTTGCTTCTGTTTACAAAACAAACAGAAAACATCCAAGATGATTTTCACTTTAAGCTTTCTCCTATAAACGTACTGTGAGAGTGCACCATGCCCCATCAGTCATTTATTATTCATCACCAGTCATTGTGGTTCCATCGTGGTGCTTTATAACCCCTCTACCAACACCAACATCAAAGAAGAACAAAAGGAATCATTCTTTGGAATATTGGAAATGCACATCTTGGAACTAATACATATTTAGTGTAGAAACTACTAGGTACAATGGTATGTGTCATGAATCCTCTTATTATATCCCCGAATGCGGAGTGTTGGAGATATTATGGTTTCACCCCGACTGTCGCCGGATATCCTTCATGAGAGCACGATAACTTGGAACAATTTTTACAATTGGATTTTGATACTCTGCATACTCGTTTAAGTCCCCATGAGAATGACCTGATTCAATATTCACGATTTTGGGATTTATCGTTTACCCACCAGGTGGCGCTTTATTCACGAAAAATCTGATTTTTGACTACATCTCTGGAACTATTGGTCTCATTGACCTGAAATCAAGTGCAAATGAAAGTTCATGACCTCAGGATGCATCCTGTCCTGATGTCATACCGGGCTGGTTTAAAGTTTCAACACTAGGTGGAGGCTTGTGACTGAACATATGCGAGTTTATATTATTTTGTGTCTATTGGAGGATTGGGGACGTTCGGGGGATATACCCCTAGTTGTAGTTTCCGACAGCATAGCCCTTGTTGATATTTTACAGATTGGATGGAAGCAATACCAAACAAAGCAAGTAAATGGTGCTGCAAATATATATTATTGAGATTTTATGTGGAAAAAATATAAAAATTAGCTTTTTTTCTTTTTTCTCCACAATAGAATGGTAATGGGAGTGTAGGAGACTGTTGTTCCTGACAACGACACTGTTTTCAGCCAGACATTAATTAAGAGCAAGGTAATTGGGTTAATACATGAAATTCCTCTACATTATCAAACCCGTGATAATTGTAAACCTTTGTTTACGTGAAATCACACAAAAATAGGACATTTCATGGATTAGTTTCATCTGATCACAGGGAAGAACCAAAAATCAGCTTTATGCTGCACCAAACCCCAGGGACCTTAATCTTGACAAAAAGAAAAACTCAAAAGAAAAAGAGAATAAACACATAAATTTGAAATAAATAAATAAATAGAAACAAAAAAATAAAATAAAAAAGAACATTAGCTGGCTTGTCAGCTAAATAAGATTGGGACTTACTCGAGACGTTAACACTAACTGATGCTTAAATATCAGTTATGAACAAAAGAGAAACCATTAAAATAAAATAAACAGGAGATCTGCCCAGTTATAAGTCCCCAACAAATACTTTCAGAAAAAAAACAAATGATCTGGTCCCTGAGAACTAGAAAAATGTCAACACTAACTTAAACACCACGAAAGCCTATTAAACAGTTAAACAGTCTACTGATAAACTTCTGATCATATGTTGACATACGGTGTGGCACTTTCTTCTCGTAGACACAACAAGACCAGGGGAAAACAAAGGGGTGGGGTGTGGAAGGAGAAAAAATAAAGGGAGAGGACTGCTGCCCCAAAGGCAGCACGAAATATTGAGAAGTGTGACAAACACTGAACCTCAATTTCTTATGAGACCATTTACAGAAAATGAAGTCTATAACTTGGGTCTGTCTTTTAACAGACTGCCCCCAATTTGTGAATTATATAATCTCTAATTAAACAATGGATATCAGTAATCAGATTAATTAAGGTCACTTTAAAATAATATCAAGCTTTTGTTTACCTTCTTTTCAAGGAGAATCTGCAAGCTTTAATACAATCAAAGTATTTACCTTTTATATAGATTAAATACGCTTTCTTTAATTAAGGCATGTGAACCATAATTAGACAGTATAATAGTAACGTTAATCGGAAACGCTCTCTTTCTCAGGCAGAGGCCAGGAAATCCATTCACGTCAGGTGGACACTTTCGAAAAGGCATCCCCCAAAACAGTTCAAATTTAAGCTTTTGATAATGTTGGTGTTAGGTGTGAATCTTACCCAGTGGATCCAAAAGCAGCTCCAGTAATACACTCACCCTTAGATTTGTACGCTTGCGGGCTACAGAGCTGCCCCCATCCCGAGAAGTTAGATGTTCGGACCTCAAAGTGGGAACCAAACCCCTGATCCACCACACCTGCCACAAGGCCGCCCCTATTTCTTGATCTAAAAAAACCCTGTATAGCATTTGTTTGTTTGTTCTTTTTTTCAGAAGTTAACATTAGACAGAATTTGAGACAATTGTTTCCATTTGAAAGTTTGCAGCTTCATAAACACGTTACTTCTCTTGTACAAATAAATTAATTCAGGAAAAAAAACCCTTGTCTTCCTGGAGACAACTTCCGACTCTTCAGGACCTGTATGCATCCCTAAACAAAGGTAATTTCTCCTGCTAAATAGACATCTGAATAAAGGATATTTCTAATGCCCTATGCATAAAACCTTAAAGTAAATTTAGATTTTGATAAGTGATGGTGTGCTTTCTTAGTTTGTTTCTGATATAAGCTAAGAACCCTGCTTGATTGGTGATTAGTAAGACTTTGTCCTCACTAATATTGCTCTTTGTCTCCGCTTAAAGAACAAACCCCTTGTTTTTTTCTTATCTCTTGTGACAAAAAGACTAGAACCTTTTCTAACTCAGATCTTACCCATCTTTCTTTTCCATACATGGGTTTTCTCTGGGTTCTCTGACCCCCCCCCCCCCAGTTAAGACAGGCAAGGTTAGATCAGAACGCTCAAATGTTTTGCAAAAAATCAAGCACATTTCTTCTGCTATGATTTAATTCCCATTCAAAATCTGTCACCTGGAAAAGCACCACTTTCTAAGTTATTTTGGCTAAAAAAGAAATCAGAAACATCACATCCTCAGTGCACCTGTTGATTTTTCATTTTTAGTCTGGTTACATTAACATGAAACATAACATCAGAAATCATTTCTGGCCATTTAGACTGTCTTGTTTGACTGTGAGGTAGATAACAAGGCTCATTGTTATCTTTTTCCAGGCTGTTTCTACAGCTCATAATAACTTAGATACTTTACTAAGTTTAACTAAGTAATTTTGTCTTAATACAACGTTTTCTGCTTACTTAAAATGCTATTACTTCCGACTTCCAATTGGTCCGAGTGAACACTGGCGCGTCCTGCTGCCACTGCTCGCAGTCGCTGTTTGCCAATTTTTGATTAATACGATTTTTTAGTCTTATGTTGGCTGAATCTCGTTTAGATTGACTTTCAATTGCGTGCTGATAAACATTCTAACTGTTTACTAAACGCCAAGTGAATCAGGTCCCAGCTTCTGCCTATCTCTGCTGTCAGCTCTTCTGTTGCTCCCAGCTCCAACATCGGAGTTCTCTGTCTGGTGGTAATATATATGGATCTATAGGTTGCATGCCTTAACAGCATTCTTCTCCATGATCTACAGTCCAGTGGTTGGACTCCGGCAGTACTCATCTGCTGAGCTTCGGCGGCTCCGCTTCCACCTGTACGACTCACCGCCAATTGAGCTTCGTTTGGAACCGGAGATCAGCTACCTGCCTCGTCGGAGATATGTACATCGAGGGTCCCGCCGGAGCATACGCACTGCTAAATCTACTATGATCAACTCTATTTGGTCTGCAACTCGCCGTCCTCCACATAAACCCAGCTGTGTTGCGAATCACAGCGTGTTAGCCCACCTGGCTAGGTCGGCTAAAGCTAACTTCGTTGTCAAACAGAAACACTCTACTGTGAACTTTGGTCTCCTGAACATACCCTCTCTCACGGGGAAGGGGCAACTTGTCCGTGAACTCATTTTGGACCGTAAGTTGGACTTTTTATGCTTAACGGAAACATGGCAACATCCTAAAGACTTTTCTCAGCTGAATGACAGCTGTCCACCGGGGTATGTTTACATCTGTGAGCCGAGAGTCTCTGGTCGTGGAGGAGGTCTCGCGATGTTTTTCCGGATATTTGCAGTGGTGCAAGTATCTGGTCCAACACCAACAATAATTGTAACAGTTTATTGGCCACCCAAGCCAAATCCAAACTTTTTAACTGACTTTACGTCTTTTCTTACACACATCTTATCTTTTTCCCCAAACATTATTGTTGTGGGAGATTTTTATATGCATGTGGACAAACGGTGTTATCACTAAAGATTTTTCATCGTGCTTGGACAGTTTTGGACTTCAACAACATATGAACTTTTCTACTCATTCAAAAGGGCACATTTTGGATTATTATATAATTCTAAGCTGCAAAACATTTTAAATTCCATGGCCCCTGTCAACCAGATCAGTCTCTTTTGCGTACTCAGCTCCTTGGTATACTCCTGAACTTCGGAAATTCAAGGCAAGAGGCCACCAACTTGAGCGTAAATACAGGAAATCAGGTCTCACCATTCACAAAGAAATGTACAAAAAACACATATTAGATTATAAAAACTCCATCACTACTACGAGATCAACCTATTTTTCCAAATTAATCGTCAACAGTACGCAAAAACCCTTTTTTCCTTAGTCAATAACGGTACACAGTCTCCCGATCTCTTTGCTACACATTTTTTCTCAAACGATCTTTGTAATTCTATAATGTCTTTTTTAACACCAAAATACACAAGATCCACAATTAAATAACTTTCAATGAAAGCATATGTACTTTTACTTCAGATTCCTACATTCTTCCTCTCTCCATGTTTTCTCAATTTACTCTTCCCTCATCTACTGAAATTTCCTCCCTGGTCCAGAAATCCAAACTCTCTACCTGTACATTAGACCCTACGTCAACTTCCCTGGTTAAAGCTTGTATTCCTTCTCTCATTCCTCTAATAACATCTATCCTACATTCCTCTCTGATTTCTAGAGAAATCCTCAAAACGTTTCCTCAAAACGGCACAAATAACTCAGATTATCAAAAACCCGGTGCAGACCCAACTGACTTTAATAATCTGCGCCCAATATCCAATCATTTCCAACCATTTCTTTAAAAAATATCGGAAGAATTGTTGCTTCCCAACTCCACGCTCACCTCACTGATAAATTGTATGAACAATTTAACCCTTTCAGCCCCTGCGTCCATTTGAATGGACATTATTTTTTTATTGGTTTGGACCAATAAATATGTACTGTGATTGAGTCTTGTCAGCAATGGACAAAATATTTTTTGCCCAGAGAAAAAATTCAGGTCTGAAGGGGTTAAATCTGGTTTCAGACCCCACCACAGTACGGAAACGGCCTTAATCAAAATCACAAATGATCTTCTACTTGCTGCTGATTCTAGACTCTTAACAATTCTCATTTTACTGGACTTAAGTGCAGCTTTTGACACTATCACTCATTCAACACTCATTGACAGACTCATTTCTCTTGGCATTTCACACACTCCCCTCCACTGGTTCATTTCATATATTTCTAGTCGCTCTCAGTACATCCAACTTGTTTCTTACTCTTCCCTACATGACCTGTTTCTTCAGGTGTTCCCCAAGGCTCAGTTCTCTGCCCCATTTTATTTATAATTTACCTCCTTCCACTTGGTCAGATTTTCAGAAAATATAACATACACTTTCACTGTTATGCGGATGACACCCAGCTCTATATCTCCTCCAAACCATGCAATATTCTCCCCCATTCCACCCTTACCCACTGTCTTGAGGAAATCTAATACTGGTTTTCCGCCAATTTTCTCAAACTGAACAGTAATAAAACCGAAGTCCTCTTACTTGGCACCAAATCCACATTAAACAAAATTAACAGTTTCACAATCACTCTTGATAACTCCTCCATCTCTCCCTGCCCTCAGGTAAAGAGCTTGGGTGTCATCCTAGATAGTACTCTCTCATTCCACTCACACATCAACAGTATCACACGCACTGCCTACTTCCACTTCAGAAACATAAACCGCATCCGTGCCTCACTCACCCCTCACACAGCCGCCATTCTTGTCAACAGCCTGGTCACATCACGTCTGGACTACTGCAACTCCCTGCTATATGGTCTCCCCCCAAAAAACAATCCATAAACTGCAACTCTTCAAAAACTGCTGCCCGAATCATCATCAGAACCCCTTCTACTTACCACATCACCCCAGTCATGCAGGAGCTTCACTGGCTCCCGGTTCATTATTGTATTCAGTTTAAAATCCTACTCCTAACTTTCAAGTCCATTCATAACCTTGCTCCTGCCTATCTCAGATCTTCTCAATGTTCTTCACACACTCCTGCTCACTCAGGTCCTCCTCCTCCATCCACCTCACAGTCCCTTCAGCTTGCCTCAGCACCATGGGAAGCATGGCCTTCAGTTGCTCTGCCCCCCATCTGTGGAACTCACTCCCTGCTGACCTCCGTAATTGTGAATCACTTATTTTTCAAATCTCAACTCACCTGTTCAAATTAGCTTACTCCACTTAAACATCACTCTCCCTTCTTATTGTTTTAAATATTTTTTATTGTTTGTATTGAATTGATTATTGTATGGTGACCTTGAGTGTCCTGAAAGGCGCCTTTAAATAAAATGTATTATTATTATTATTTATTAATTCCTCAATGGCAGAACAGCATACATCTCATTCAATCTTTTTCCAATTAATTGATTCTAAAGCCTATCTATTGTTTCAATAGATCTGTGGCCTTGACAACCTCTGCTCTGAGAAGGTTATTTTAAACATCCTCTAAGTTGGTCAAAATGCAGGTATTCTCCAACCAAGGCCAAATGGCTGGAAACAGGAATGAACACTCTTTTCAGAAAGATGACCTGGTCCAGAATATAACTTAAAACTTTGGCTTGTTTGGCTTGGCTCGGGGTCTTGTTCACGAGTGATGGAAGGATGGAGCGTGAGATCGACCGACGGATCGGCGTCTGCAGTAATGCGGACTCTGCGCCGGTCTGTCGTGGTGAAGAAGGAGCTGAGCCAGAAGGCGAAGCTCTCG
>JBAMHX010000014.1:19594856-19625632 GCA_037177515.1 Pseudomugil tenellus | reverse complement strand
AATGAAAAAGTTTAGGCTGATCACTTTCAAGATTTCCTTGTATAAATCATGGGTTGTTTGGATCATAAAATATAGCAGATAAACAGTGATGTTTGAGGAGTGAAATGAAGTTTATTGTGATTAACAGAAAGTATGCAATAACTACTACAAATGTAGTCAGGTGCAAAAAAATCTGGTCAACCTTGTTGTTTTACTGATATAAATACCATTACCACTAATTATAGGAACACAGTTTGTTTGGTAAGCCTATTGACCCTTGAAAAACATACGCAGGTGAAGCCAATCATGGGAAAGGGTATTTCAGGTAGCCAGTTGCCAGGCAACAACTCTCAAATGACCTGAAGACAATGATTGATGTAATTTTTCTGTTGTGCACCTGCCTACTTGCTATATGATGTATTTGACTGAAATTGTTGATACAAACAACCAATGATTTGTAAAAGAAAATGCTGAGAATTACAGAAAACACGTGATTGTCTTAATGGATTGTAGTTTGCAAGTGATGTAAACTATAATAGTTTTACAAATATTAATATTGAATAATTCAAAAGCAATATGATTAAAAATACTAAATTACTACTCATGTCTGGGACACAGCTGGGGGGGCATGACTAAATTTGTGGACAAGTACGGAGATTTTCTCACACGCTTCTAAAGGGGACATTATGTCTCATGAATAATAAGGTAAACTATGGCGAGAATGTATTGTTGCATGTGATGTATACAAATGACAAACTGAAAACATACATTACTTGTAAATCAACTTTATTCATTGTCAGCACATTTTGGTACAACAAACACCATTTCAGTGTTTGTGATAATCTCAATCTATACATGTTAACAGACGTCTGCTGGAAAAGTCAAACCAGATGTGCCATAATCTGGACATCCTTTTCCAAATGGGCAAACAACAAAGGGACTTCAGTACAACAGGGTAGATATGAAGCCCAATTATCTCCACTGCAAATATACTTGCATAAAGTATGAAGAAAAATGAACGCCTTGCAATAAAAATGAAGCAAAAGGCCGTATTTTGAGCAGGCAGGGGCATGGCAGACAACCATTTGCTGCATTCAATTACAAAGCTTGCTATTCAACTACATTTAAGACTCCTTCAATAAAGGGAAACATAACATTTCAGAGTGAAAGTCGAGAGAAGACCAGCACAAGCAAATGAAAACAAAAACATTAAAAAGAATGTAATGTACAATTATACACAAAATGAACATCAGAAATTGACAGATGATTAAAGATGTGAGTGCAAAGGTATGCACTTTCACCTACAGCTCTGATTGGGAGCAAGGTGGAATGATAGTGGGTCTATGCCTGTATTCCTGCAACCACAGCCTTATGTCTAAGTTTTCCGCTGCAACAGAAGGGTGAATACTGCACGTGGAACACATAATCTAAAATCTGTCATTTTACCTGAACTGAGCAGCTGGTTGTAATGTTCAGAGCTGCCCACAGTCTGTGATGATCAGCTTCTTTGTGGGAGGTCCTCCCTTTGTGCCCAGCTCTCCCATCTGCTTCACCACATCCATGCCGTCTCGTACCCAGCCGAAGGCCACGTGTTTGAAGTCCAGGTGCTCGGCTTTCTTTAGGGTAATAAAGAACTGCGAGTTGTTTGTGTCCCGGCCACGGTTGGCCATAGAAAGGATGCCGGGGCCTGTGTGCCGCACATCGAAGTTTTCATCCTCAAACTTTGTGCCGTAGATGGATTTGCCACCTGTGCCATTTTGATTGGTGATGTCGCCCCCCTGACACGCACGAGGAAAATATATTAGCAATGTCACAGCTGCAAAGTGTGTAAATGTAAAACAGACTTTTAAAGTGCATCTGTAATTTTGTGCTATTCAAAAAAGCCACTACATTCATTTTTTACTGATACTTTGCATTTCATACTAAAGGTATGAAATAAGAATTCATCATTTATATATAATATTATAATTTTTCATAATAATTTATTACATATAATAATCTATAAATAATCTTAAAATCGAATCAAAATAAGATCTAAAAATAAAATAAATAAAAATAATCTAAAAAGAAATTAAAATGTAATAAATAAATCTAATAAAATCTGCAATAATCTAAATCTGCACAAGGTTTAAACTCCAAACAATCTGTCCCCCTCCCCATTCACCCACCTGACACATGAAATCTGGTATGACTCTGTGAAAGATGGAGTCCCGCAGTCCAAACCCTTTCTCTCCAGTGCACAGAGCCCTGAAGTTCTCTGCCGTCTTAGGGACAATATGGGAGAAAAGCTCAATGGTGATGGTTCCCAGCGGCTGGTCATCTGCTGCCACTTTAAGGAACACCAGTGGGTTAGTGTCTCTGGAGTGCTCCTGGACTCTGGACATCTGAGGTGACAAGACGCAAGAGGGATCAATGCTGGTTTGACCCATGCGGCTCTGACACTCGCAGAAGATCTTCTTGAAGGATTCGGCGATCTCAGCGGTTTTGAATTTGGCTGCCAGCTGTTCAACAACAGCCTCGCCGTCTGGGAAAACGAAGGACGGGGAGCAGGTGAGACAATCGGAAAGACATCGGTACAAGCGTAGAGAGTAAATAAGTGAATTGCAGATGTGTACCAGAGTAGTCTGTGGCAGTCCAGACAAGAGCGTTAGCCGAGGTGTTCATGGGTTTGAGCTCCATCGCCTGAGAGATTGTGTGGTTAGCGCAAACCCTCAGCACCTGATCCCTTCTCATTAGGATTCGGTAGAAATGCTTGCTGGGGTGAAACAGGATCTTTATGTCACCAATCCCACGCTCTTTCCATTGGCTGAGGTCACGGTCCCATCGATACAACTTGGTCCGCTCCTTAAACAGGATCTCCTCGTCTTCTTCGCCAGACTTCGTCTCCACCTGAAAGACGCATAATAATCAGATGAGGCGTTGGTTCTTAAATCAATAGTTTTACAAAAGGGGAGAAACAAAAGGTGGTAACATACCTCAGGAAGGGATACTATTGGCTCAAAGTGAATGTCCTCATTGTTTGTCTCCTCTTCATCACTTCCCTCCTCATCACCGTTGTTTTTAGGTTCAGATGGCACGGCAGACCCGAACACCGTAGCTCCAGCATTTGCCCAGGAGAAATTGGAGTCTAAAGAAATGGGATATAAGCTTATTTTATTCTGTTTAATATATCAAAGCGATAATTTAAAGTAAAACTCATTTAAGACCAACCTTGATTTCCAAACGCAAATCCCTCTGTGCTTTTGGCCAAATCTGCAAAAGAAAATCCTGCACTGGAGCTGAAGCCGAAGGTGGAGTCTGTAGCAATGAGCACAAAGATATCCCAAATAAATGTCTTCTAGTACACGTCGCCCTGACAGCAGCATGTGTAAACTTACATACTGAACATAACATGGAAACATGTCATATCTTATTAACACCTCTAAAAAGGTACAAATAAGATATTTGCTCTAGAAACAACAAAAGTTACACATATAATACAAAACTATAAATGTAAAAGGTCCCAATGTGAGGGGGCCAATGTCTGCTCCTCAATAGCTTTTATCCTGCAACCCATTTCCAACAGACCTGGATCAAATAGTTCACATGTCTTTCAGCTCTTCAGGGGCCGATGACAAACTATTTATTAGATTCAGGTGTGTTGGGAGTACGGTTGCATCTAAAAGCTGCAAGACCGATTTCAAGGACATAAGCGGTTACATTTCTGCAATAAAAGTTTCTTTAACCTTGACTGGTTGTTGTGGGAGTTGAAGCCGCGACGGCTGCGTCAGTCGAAGCATCAGTCGCTGTATGCATCTCCTGTTCTTGACTCCTCTTAGTTGACAGGTCAATAGGAGAGGCGCTGCTTGGAGTTTCACCAAGAGTCTTTGTTGGCTGGTCTGAGGTCGTGCCACCTGCAGCCTCTGTAGTGCTGGATGATGGAGTTTCTTGGTCTTCTGACAGACTGCTTGAGGCCCCCTGAGCTGTGCTTAAGCTTGCAATCTGATACAAATAAAACCTACGTTACTCCTCATTCCGCTTCATCAGATTCCCGTCACATAGATATGAAAATCTGTACATATCGAGCACACAGTCAAGTGATGCGTCTCTCACCAGGTCTTTTGCTTTGAGGACTTCTGTCTCAAAGTCTTCGGGCTTGTCTTGGTCCAGGTCGCTGTCTGTTGGGCTCAGGCCACAGAAGAACGTGTTGGGAAGCTGCAGGCTCTTCGCCTTCTCCTCCTCCTCTGGTGTTGGCTTCTTCTCCCACACAACCTGGCAGTCTAGCTCTGAATGCAGCACACACAGGTTTAACGTAACACAACGACAGGTATGATGTGAGATTAGCATCACAGCTAGATATGATTAAATCAGATTTGTGGCGATGAAAATGAAACAGATTGCTTTTTTCATCTTAAAATGAATGAATGAACCTTTAATAAGAGAACTGAGTGCAATGTTTAAAGCGTGGAAGAGTTGGAGACTTACCATCAGCACAAGCTGCAGCTGCTGTCGCAGGAGGATCAGGGTACAGCTTTCCATTCAAGGCTCTTACTGCTGACTCATAGTCCTCATCTGAAAGTCCAAAACAAATTTACCGTGAATTTCCTGTAAAAGCATTTGCTTGATAAAACTTTGATTTGGATTCGGTTACATTTCTCTCCTAAACACTCATATTTAATCAACTTTATTGCAAGGATAAGAGACAAGATCAACTCACTTTGGCTTCATATGAAGTCACATTTTGGTTCATTAAAAAACATTTAAGCCAAGTTAAAAATGCAATGAGTTGAAAGCAAAACCCACAATCGCTAAAGAGAAAAAACAAAAAAAATGCTTCACATTCTTTTATCTCACCATCCGTTTCAGTGTCGCTGGTGTAGCCTGGTTCATTCTTGTAGCAGAAGAAGGTGAGAGGCAGCAGGAGTTTCCTGGCTAAAGCTGCCTGCTCTGCAGTGGGTTCCCTAACGAACACAACCTCTACCTCGGTGTCCTCCTTTGACCCTGAGCTGCCTCCTTCTGCCTGAGGGGTACCTAATGACAGACAGAAACAAAAGAAATAAACAAGAAGAAAAACATCAAGTAGACTTTGGCGTTCAAAAGTGTTAGGAACACACGCACGCAACAAAAAACTCATGCACGACCCAGCGAATAGCATGCATGTCACTTACTACAGTGAGACAATCATATGAAAGTCAGAATTACTTTTTTTCCCCTGACAACACGTATCGCTGAACACAAACAGAACAAATTCCTGAGCTTCACCTCTAATTAGCGTTTGCTGATGTGCAAATCACTGGAACTTGCACCAGGCAGGGAATTGCGTTTCATACTGTTGCTAAACATCCAGCACTAAAAATGGCAGCTGTGACGTTTGCACGGTGGATGCCTCGCTGAAGGAACAGCCTCTACTCTCAGCTCACCTTTCAGGATGCATTCAACTTCCACTGATATGCAAGTTTGAGTCATACAACATGACCATTACATATTACAGAATAGTTGTAAGAGTCCAATAAATTTAGCATTTTATATGCATGCAGTAAAAGTATTTAAGTCTTAAATAAGGACATCTACTCTTTCATAGGAGTATAAAATACTTGCCTGAAACCCAATATTAGAACAAAATAGTAATTAATACATGAAACTGTTAGAAGCGCCATTGATTTTCCAAAACTATTCCCTAATGCTTTGAAAAATACAGAAAGCCAAAATGTATATTTTTAAAAATAAGAAACACACCTAAATTAGTACAATTTCGTTTCTAAAATTCCTACTTTAATAAAAACCTGAACTTCAACACATGGGACATGCAACACATTAGCTTCAGTGTTTTTAAACCACTCTGTGCATCCAGGTTATTATTATTTTGTATCTAGCAGCAGTAGGGGGGCAGCCAGGTGACAGCTGAGAGGTGTTAACACACACTGCAGTAATTAGAGTACCTGGGGGGTCAAATTGGATGGTGGAAGTGCTGGTCCAAAAAGCCATTGGGTTATCTTTGAAAAGCCTAAAATCCAGCCCTAAAGGATGATGGGTTGTTGGGTGAAGAGAAACTAATTGTGAGGCTCTCAAAATCAGAACAAGAAGCCAAAATAGTTCAAATGTGAAATATTGTGAGTGTGGGATGAACCAGTACCGAGATATTAACTGCGGGTCTATTTCTGCATACATGGTTATATGTACATATATACCTTGTGTATGAGCACATACAGTGATATTGTAATGTCTGTTTTGATAAATGAGAGCTGGATCAGTGCTACAATGATGGAACAATAAGATGCAGAAGGAACAAGACAGATGATATAAATAAAACAAAAGGCTGTAATACTCATGCAATACAGGAAAAGAATGAAATATTTAGCACTGTTGTGGTTTTCTTACCTGTACTCATTTTGAATGCAGGAGCTGCAGCTGTTGTCCTAACAGGACCTCCAGACTCTTGGACTTTGACACCTGATGCAGATGTTGGAGTTTCCGACTCGGATTTAGGAGTCCCAAAAATCTTCTGAACAGAGTCTGTGCCGAAGACAAACTTGGGGGGCGATACCACATTCTTTAAGATGTTGACTGGACTCTGGGATCTAGCCGCAGATGGCTTGCCATCAGCAGAGGCTTCTGTACATTCTTTTATCGTCTCTTCCAGGACAGCAATGGCCGCCTTGCCACATACAGCTGTAGCAGGGACAGCGGATTCTGGTGCTCCGCTGTCTTGTGGTGCGGCAACTCGCATCGTCATCGGAGTCATAAGCTCCTCTTTTTCATGGGCGACCTTAGCCTCGTCAAAGACCTGTTTGAACAGATTTGCGGTGTCCTGCAGCTTGAATCGCACAGCCAGCTGCTCAATTTTACCCTCTCCGTCTTCAGAGAAGTCGGTTGCACTCCAGACCCAGGCCTTCTCTGCACCTTTCATGGGTTCCAGCCTCATTAATGCTGTGATCCAGTGGTTGGCACAGAGCTTTAATACCTGGTCTCTCCTCATGATCAGCCTCACCCGCTTGGTGTTGAAATTCTGTAAGATCTTGAGGTCTCCAATGCCCCTCTCCTTCCATTGTCCCACTTCTTTGTCATAGCGGTAAAGCTTGGCTCTGTGGCTGAAGACCGCCTGTTCATTCTCCTCTCCTGTAGAAATCTCCACCAAATCGGGCAAGGGGACCACAGGCTCAAAGTAATGTCCATCCCGCTCTTCGTCTTGAGTAGTGTCCTGCTCGTCATCGGTGCCTACTGAGGCTCTGCTCTGGTTAAGCTTAGAAGGAGACTTGGAGGGGGTGATGCCAGGTTGGAAACTGAAGCTGAAGCCACTGGTTGATTCCCCAAAGCGGAAAAGACTCTTTCTCAGAGGGCTGCTAGCGAGCGGGGAGGCATAGACAGAGGAGTCGGCTGTGTCATCTAAAGCTTCTTCTCTTAGGTCGTAGTTATCCCATTCTAAAGTGGGCCCAGTTGTTTCGCTATGAGGTCTGATTACAAGATTGGAAACATCACCGGAGGTCGTGCCGTCTCCTTGTGTGTTTTCATCCTTGATTTTTGTTTTCTCATCGGTCAAAAATGATTTCAGGTCTTTCAGGCCGGATTTCATTTCCTCTGCTTTCTGGATGAGGTGCGCTGTTCTGCCTGTATCCACCAGCTTGTGAGGGGTTTGGAGGGGGATGTCCAGGAGGAGTCTTTGACACTCTTCAAACTTCTGTTTGAACTCCTCGGCGAGCTCTGGGGTCTTAAATTTGGCCGCCAACTGCTCGAGTTTAGCGTCTCCATCAGAGAAGTCGTTGGCCATCCAAATCCAAGCTTTGTCTGAGCCTGCAAGCGGCTTGAGATTCATAGTGGTGGTGATCCAGTGGTTTGCGCAAACCTTCAGAACTTGCTCTCTTCTCATCAGCACCCTCAGCCGCCCATTAGTATTGTTTTTCAGGAACTTTAAGACTCCCACACCGCGTTCTTTCCACTGACTGCTGCTGGCATCAAATCTGAACAGTTTGACACGCTGAGAATAAAGGACCAGCTCATCCTCCTCACCAGTTACCAGGTCCACCTTGTCAGGCATTTGGACCACTGGCTCAAACTGGATGTCATCGGTTTCTTCCGTTTTATACATGCCGTCGTCTTCCTGCTCATTTGAAGCTTCTGTCTTGGTGGGGGATGCTGAGAAAACTTTCTCTCCAGCCCCAGAGAACCCTTTGAAATCGGGATCTTTGTGGCCAAACTGGAAGTTTCCACTAGAAGATTTAGCCAAGTCTGCAAAACTGAAAGTGTTGGGCTTCCCAGTAATTAATGGATTTTGATCCTCATCAGTTTGGCCTTTTGAAGGTGTCAACGCATTTTCTTTCTCGTTGTGTTTGTCTGCAATGCTCTTAAGAAAGCTGGATGCAGAGCCGGTTGGCGGTTCATCAGATGGGGTGGATTCCTTTGCAGCGTCCTGAATGCCAAATTTGAAGCCACCAACTGGAGCGGGCATCGAAAAAGGGAAGCCAGAAGAACTGGTAGTCGTTGCTGCAGACTGGGGAGCTTCAAACTTAAAAGAAGAAGCTGAGTTTCCATCTTTGTTTTGACCAAACTGAAAAGTGCTGCTACTTCCAAAAGGCATTGAAAATCCAGTTGGAGCAGGCTGGCTTGATGAGCTCTTGGTTCCAAAGGTAAAACTGAAGTTGGAGGCGGAAGATGTGGCAGAACTACTTGTGCTTTTGGAATTGGGATTTGGGGTTTGACATGCTACACATTTACTGGCAGAAGCATCATTTCTAACCAGACACATGTCACAATCCCATTCTCCTTCCTTCTTGCCAAACATGGCCTCTAAAGAGGGATTCTCATTGGGAGCACTACAGGAAGCACATTTGGTTGCCGAAGCTTCATTTCTAACCAGACACGCGCTACAGTCCCACTGCCCGCCTTTCTCAATAGAATCCGTACCTAATTGTGTTGCTGCTGGTAGATTTGATGTTACTTGGGCCTCATTTTTGGATTTTGCAGCAGGTTTTGGGCTTTTACAGGCAACACATTTATCAACAGATGCCTCATTTCGCACTTCACACACATCACAGTCCCACTGTCCAGGCTTCTTGCTAAACTGTGCACCAAACCCAGATTCAGCAACAGAAAAAGAGGGTTGTGTTGTTGGCTCTGCGGCTGGTGGGACTGGCTGTGTGACAGTGGTTTTACTCGCCATTTTTAGAGTTTTACAAGCAACACAACTGTCTGCTGCGGCCTCGTTCTTTACAAAACACTTCTCACAATCCCACTGCCCCGGCTTTTTTGCAGATTGCGACCCAAAGCTAAAGCTAAATGCACTTGTCGCTGTGTCTGATGGCTTTGAGGAACTGATGCCAAATGTAAATGTGGAAGGTACAGAGGGTCCGAAAGCACCAAAACCAGTAAAAGTAGAGACAGAACTGCTCGGTTGTGGCAAATCAGTTCCAAATTTAAAAGTAAACGGACTCGTTTTTGTTTCAGGAGGCTGAATGTCTGGTTTTGATGAAGATTGGGGATTAGGGGACTGACATGCAACACATTTCCTATCTGTGGGTTTATTTCTCACACAGCACACAGTGCATTCCCATTCCCCTTCTTTAAGAGCAAACTGGGCTGCCAGTGATTCTGACCCTTTTGAACTCTCTTCTTTCCTTCCTTGCTGAGGGGGCTTTTCTGGGGATTTGGTTGCTACTTTTTGGGCTTCCTCAAACTTAGCTTTAAATAGAGACGCTTCATCCACAGTTTTAAAGCGAATGGCCAGTTGCTCGGGCTTCGGCTCTTCATCGGCGTAATCAATGGCATTCCATACCCAGGATTTGTCAGAACCAGCATTTGGTTTGAGGAGCATATCAGCAGTGATGTAATGGTTTGCACAGATTTTAAGGACTTGTTCTCTTCTCATCAAGAGGCGGACCTTCCCTTTAGTGTTGTGTTTAAGGATTTTAATATTGCCAATGCCCCTTTCTTTCCACTCTTTCGTCTCTGCATCAAATCTATACAACTTTGCCCTGTTGCAAAAAATTTCTTCCTCCTCTTCCTCACCCGTTTTTACATCTACCTTATCAGGAAGAGGTACAATAGGTTCAAAGTGGGGCCCATCTTCATCTTCCTCAGCATGTGTGCTGTCATTGTCGCTCTCCACAGCCTTTTCCTTCTCCGTTGTAGACGTGGCAACACCAAACACTGGTTTGGATACGTCTCCAAATTTAAACGGCTGCTCCGCCTTCCCAAAAATCCCTCCGCTGGCTGTGTTCTGTGCACTGTCAGCAAATGAGAAGCTTGTAATATTTTTATTGCCAAAGGTGAAGATGTTTGGTTGGTTGGGGAGTTGCTCCTGGGCTGGGGGCTTCTCTGGAACAACATCTGTTTTGGGGGTAATGTCAGATGTGAGTAAACCAAGCAAACTTTCGCTGTGCTTGGCTTGCGAAGCAGAGAAAGTGAAATCTCCATCATTGGACTTGAAGTTGGAATTGAATTTAAAAGCGGTGGCAGGTGTGGACTGAGCGGCAGCTCCTGTACCAAAACTTGGCAACCTGGGGACGTCAGCATGAGCCTGCTGGTTGAAGGAGAGCTTCCCAAAGTCTACAGGCTTCCCCTCAACACTCTTTGGTGGCTGAACAGGGACAACAGATGGCTTGGTGAAGTAGCCAGGCTCAGGGAGAGATGGGTTGGTGGTCTGTTGGGCAACGTTCTGGCCATAATACTCTTCACTATATGGGGAAAGCACACTCGTGGCTGGGGACTCAAATCGGAGGGGAGCGCCAAACACTTGTTCTTGTGGTGGGTAGATGCAGGATGGGGCTGCCTGCAGAGGTGGTGTGTGAGTGGGCTGCTGGTAGGCGTACATATGTTGCTGAGGTGGAATACGATTGACACCATACATTGGGGCCTGTGGGAAAAAAACAAACTTTAAAAATAAAAAAAATTATTGAACAGTTGTACAAGTTAAAAACCAATCATATAAATACCTTGGTGGGGGTTACATTTGATGCTGTGCGTAAGAGGTACTGAGAGTTATAAGCAGGAGACTGGTTGTAGTAGATAGAGGGACCTGTTGTGGCAACTTGAGATAAAAAAAAAAAAAAAAAAAAAAAAATCAAACTAGAAATAGAAAATAGAAATATGAATCTAACAACATTTCAGCCTCTTGTAGTAAACTGACCTGTTAAAGGGGCACCGTGATAAGACTGTACTGGGATGAAGGGTTCCTCTGGCCTGTAGCTTTCTCCATACATTTTATGATGAGGAGACCCTGCGTTTGCTGATGCGTTATGTTTCAGATCATGAACCTCATTCTGCGAAACAGGGATGTTAAGAGTACAAAACGTAACATAAGTGATTAAGAGTCTACTTATGTTCAACTGTCTGTCAAATGAAGACAAAAATCGAATAAAATAAACTGTTTCTGACCTTCAGGGCTTCGACTTGCTGACACAGCATCTGAAGAAGACTTTTCTGATCTTCAACCCAGTGAGGTGGTGTTTTTGGAGAAATCTGAAGAATGAATTATGCAAAGTTACTTCATTTTCATCTCAATGATTAAATACAATAAGAGTATCCTTTACAATAGGACTTACTAGTCTTTTGGAAGGAGAGATGATGCTTTTGTTGGGAGAAATCTTGGGAGAAAATTTAATGTGGGATATGGTTGCACTGGTTTCTGTCAAATGAGCAGGACTGGAGTGAGCCGGTCTTCTTTGACGCTCTAACTCTATCTCGTCCTCTTCATCCATGTCCTCTCCACTCAACCCAAGCTGCTGGTTTACATCATTCAGGAGGTCCACAACTTCCTCCATGGACACAGGCAGCTGAGACACAAAAAGCAGGAAATAGATGCACAGCTACAGAATTCAAGCCAACATTGTTAACACACAAAGAAAAAAAGACAATCTGGTATATGTTCTGCAAAATGGAGTGTCTTCCTCTCTCCCTTTTAGTGGTTCTACGGTTCAAAAATGAAACTCACTTTGTCAATATCCTCTGCATTGGCATTGTAGATCTTCGACAGATAGGTTCTGAACTTTCTCCTAAAAGTTATACACCTGTCTTGGGTTTCCTCAATCCCATTGCTGGCCTCCTCTGACAAGCGCTGGTAGATCTGCAAAAGAAAATACATGGATGCTGGTCAAGACGTGCAAGATAAAGATCAGCATTTCTTAGTTAAAATGCTTATTTGGTTTAGATATTGAAAGAATGTAGTGATTTTCAGCTTACTTGAGGTAACTAATGATATGTTTACAGGTTCTAGCAAATCCAAATGTAAAAGTTTTCAAGTCCTCTGAGCCACTTAGTAACCAGCCAAAACATAAACATATCCTTTCCCCACATCAACACAAGCCCTTACAGGCACCCCCGCCCCAAAGGTTTAACAGGAATAAAGTGTCATATCTGGTTGTATGTTGGTCGTTTACCTGTGCTAAATGCCAAATGGACGACATGTTATTGATGCTTTCCAAGGTGGCAATGGCCTCCTCTGTTCTGCCTTCGATGTCCAAGTAAACGGCATAGGCTATGTTTGCTGCTTCTTCATAACCTTTCACAGAAGATATCTAGAAATGGCAACACAAATGCACAATTTTCAAGCCACCATAATAAAGCTCTGAGACTTCACTACTTGCACCCCAAACAAATATGGTTAAAGTATTAACCTGAATATCCTTGGAACTGAAGTGTTTAAAAAGAGGCTCAAGGGGTTCAGGTATGCTCCGTCTGTTTTTGATTTTCTCCAAGAAGGGGAGAACAACTCTCCAGTAGTGGACGCTGCGGCCGATGTACTCCTTCTGGTCGTAGTAGGAGTTCAACCCATCGCCCTTTGTTATTAAAACACACATACAATGCAGATGTCAGAAAGGAGAGCATGTTTATGATGTATAGCACCCATTTGACTCCAGTTATTTCTTCAGCTGTTACAAATCATACCATTAATACAAACGACACACAGAAAAAGAGGCAGCACATGTGGGTGTTTGGACACAAAACTTGAAACATAACAGCTGCAGGCTGAGCGACAGAAAGGAGCAGCTGTGAAGAAATGAGCATTTGGCAAAGTTTCCTACGTGGTTGTAGCTGACTGTACAGTCAGAGTGGAAAGGACTGAAACGGCCTACCTGGCTGACTAAAAACAGTTTCTAAATTAAACAGATGATTGTTGTAGGTATGTTCTTGTGGCAAATTTCTCTTAAAATGATTTACTGGTCAACCTTTATTATGTGAATGAGATCTAATGTGAAAACAACAATATCTCACATGGTAATCAAGTACTGAGCCCTGACCTTCACCGGATAAACCATTTCTGGGAACTTACCAAGTTTGATTAAACAGTGTATACAACAGCGTGTGTGTGTATTTACCGTCTGGCTGAGAAACTGAGCCCAGTGGATGACCAGTGCAGGTTGAAGCCCATGTTTCTCTCCTGCCCTCAGAGTGCTTAACCCGCGCTGCACAATCATCCGCAGCTTGGCTGATGTGCCTGGACTGGAAAGGGACACAAAGACAGTGTTTTCAGGTAAATAATGATATAACGTATGGATCAACTGTTCCTTTAAAAACCTGGGAAATTCATAGCCACATCTATCCATTTTTGTGTTTTTCCCCCCCCTTTTACATACACAATGTGAATGTGGTTTTCTTCTTGCGCCAACAAGTCTGAAGGCTGGAAAAGATCTCACTTTCGTAGGTTTGAAACCGCTGAGAAATCTTTTCACTGGGTAAGGTTTTAAAAATAATCATTTGGAGTTTTAGCAGTATTACTTGTTAAATAGGTTCTTTCATCAGCTGAATATACCGCATGTTTTATCTTTGAGAACTGCTTAAGCACTTCCGACACTCACGCTGCTCGTTTGTGAATGAGGCTATAGATGGCATC
This sequence comes from Pseudomugil tenellus, assembly GCA_037177515.1. Taxonomy (NCBI): domain Eukaryota; kingdom Metazoa; phylum Chordata; class Actinopteri; order Atheriniformes; family Pseudomugilidae; genus Pseudomugil; species Pseudomugil tenellus. Next base: position 19,611,852 of record JBAMHX010000014.1, on the reverse strand, counting down.
CCACAAATCCCTCTGTCTGTCAGTGGTTAAGAGGCGGAGCAGAGGAAGAGGAAGGCAGCGGGGCTCAAAGAGCTGCTGATGTTGCTGGTTCATGAAGCTGCCGATCTTTGCCGTCTCCTGGAGCTGACAGTGGCTACAGAACACCACACCATACAAAAACACCTGGATGGATCAGACCAGAAAAAGAAAACGTGCAGAAATGAGAGAATTGTTCAGAACAAAGACATGATCTGAGCAGTTATTTCAATCTTCATACATAAACTTTGACTAAAGAACATTTTTAATAACCTGCAGACATAATATCAAACTTTATAGTAATTGTGTTTATTTGATGTTGTTTAGTGGTGGGATTTTATAAGATGCAGAATATTATGCAATTACCAGAACTATATTAATTACAAAAAAGCATAATAAAGCAACTTGCCAAACAACAACCCAATACTGACATGACGTCAGCTTACCTCTAGGTCTAGCAGACAGATTGACTCGGGTGCATTGGTGTCTAGCTTGGATGTTTCCAGTGTTAGCCTTGGAAAAAGCTGCTGTAGCCAGTCTCGCATGGGTGGTCTTTGGCCCAGGAGAGTCCACTGCAGCCCCAACCAACTTAGATGTTGCAAATCACCACCGTGCATCAGGATGGAGCCTAGAGAAGATGCAGCGAACAGTAAGAAAAAGTAGTTCCTTATGGCTACTTTAGTACTTCAGGTAATTTTATTATCAATAAAGTTTTGTACCAGTGTCCCTTTGGGCCAGGTGAGAGAGCTCTGGGGCCAAAGAGCTAATGGAACGAATGTCATCATTGGCAATAAAAGAGGATCTGGTTGAGGCTTGTGAACCCCAAAGTAGTTCAAACAGAGAGTCCCGACCACTGCAGTTTCCAAATGCTTCCACCACCTTCACAAAATAAGAGGAAATAAAAAAAAAAAAAAGAAAAAAAAGAAAAAAAAAAAAGAAAAAAGAAAAAAGGACAAGGCTTAGGTTACAATAGCATCCGCATCATCTTGTACTTTCCAAATTAAGGGCACTGGTGTCCATAATTCGGGGGCATCAGCAAAATTTTTGCCGATTATTTTTTACAGCGTTGCGCACAGCATCGTATTTTTACGATTCTCTTTTGATCATATCACATTGATGTGTTAAGATCAAGGAATTGACAGGATGCCATATCTGCTCTCAGTGTCGCTTTGTGAGTTCAACCCTGATTCAACATGCATGATTTGTGCATACAGGTAACCACACTTCCATCAGAGGACAGAGAACATGTTGGAAGACACGACAAACAGTTAAAAATCTGTTTTGTTTGTTGTTGTTTCTTAAATCTTCCAGTTAGCTGAACCTGGAAACATTTACGGTCCAGCAAAGATCCACCCAACCATCCATTTTCAACCGCTCATTCCCACAGGCGAGAAGCGGGGTACACCCTGGACAGGTCGTCCAGCAAAGATCAGCAGAAGTATTTCACCTGCTCTGGTTTCTATCACAGGAACGCACATATAAACTAGTTAAATCTACTGTTATAAGAGTCATTTCTGAGTTTTCTTAAGCATCCAGCTTAAAATAGATACAGTATTCTATTTGGGTTGGTTTTCTTCATTATTTTTATTCCCCTGAATTTCTGGGAGAGATCTGATCCCAGTCTATGGAGGGCTGCAGGTCCAAACAGATTCACTTCTCATCAGACTTTTCTGCTTTGTTTTGTTTTACAGTGTAAAACTCCTAAATTAGTGATTATAGATCACAACCATATATAGTAAAATTTCAGGTTTTACAACCAATTCATGTTTCCATGATTGCCATCTGTGTTGTTCTTCGCCTTGCGGGATGTTAAACTGTGCAGCGCTCATAATTTCCAACACACAACACAGCACAGCTGTGGTTCAGAAGTGAAGAACACACGGATCCCTTGGCTTTTTAATCACAATGTTATTCTTCTCTGAGCTAAAATAAGGAGAATAAAAACAAAACACGCAGATACACATAATTTAAATTCTTCGCTTAGACCTGTGAAATATTAGGTGCGCCGGTACGACCAAGACAGAAAAGTTAGTCGCACTCAAGAACCCTGTTTCAACTCTAAAAAAGGTCACAACATTTCATGTAGACATATCAAAAGACACATACTGACCTCTCTGATTAAAGTGGCTGAATCAGTGCTCAAGTTGAACAACATGTGTCCAGCTTGACTCTGTCTGTCATTAGCCAGCAGCTCCAGAAGCTGTGGAGCGAACAGGTCTCTTTTGGTGACTTTTGCTTTTGGTCTGGGTACCTGATGAAAAGATAAAAACACATTGAATGCAGAGCTCTGGGTTTACAAACATCAAATCAGTAAACAAACAAATATATGAAGAATGAAATAGAATGAGTGAGGTGCAGCTTTCAAGAGTTTTTAAAAGGAAAAACACCAGTTTTTGTGTTACATTGAAAGCTACAACAGTGACAGCCATTTTGTTATATGACGCACTGCATATAAGTAAGAACCTGAGTGAACAAGAGTCAAATTAAAGACTGAATATAAACAGATCATAACATGAAATGATATATCTTTTAGATAAACTAGTCTCATGACATTCAGAAAAATTAAAAGAGAAAGATTATTATAGAAAAAAATCCTAATAGGAAAAACTTTCCATGTTTTACAGTCAGCATTAAGGATTTTACAAATGAGTCCCTTTTCCGCTCGATTAACTGGGCGAACCGGAGCAGAACTGGACATCCTAACATTAGCTGATGTGTTAGTACCTGATATGCCAGCAGGTAACACAGTGCAGCCAGGTCAATAATGGCCCTCCAGGTCTGCTGCCGATCCTGAGCCAGCTTTAACAACAGTGTTGCAGCATGCAGGTAGAGGTGACCTCTCATCTCCACAAAAACTTCATAAAGATCATCTGGGTGATGGCCAGCGATGCTGCTCAGGGTCTGCATAGCTTGGTCAAAACTGTACATGAAATTGTAAAAATAAAAAAAAGGCAACTTGGACCAAAAAAAAAGTTTTCTGCAGCTGAGAAAATGCACAAGCCAAACTAAAGCATGAATAAGAAATAAAATAAAATGGATGCAAAAAGGTAAAAGGCATAAAAAAATAATGGAAACATCTGACAGGTCTCATGTGGATTCAAAGCAGAACAGATTTCATTTCATGGATGCAGCTGTTCAGTAACGTATACGGGTAATTCCAGCGTTAAACCTGACCGACCTTCTCAGTGCATCGAGGCTCGTCTGCACACTGCTCTCAGACAGCGTGAGCCTCAGCAGGCTACAATGTGTCAGCAGCACTTCTCTCTGGAGACGTCGAGACAACTTCTCATTGCTGGAGACGTTAGGCTGAGACAGATACTCCTGAAATGAAGAATCACACAAGACTTCATGTGAATTCAGAATGATTCATTTTATTCATTAAAACTAATGAAACAAGACAGGAGCATTTGAGTAAGAGATGATTTCACAAAAACGATAAAACAACCATCCTGACCTGCAGAGTGTGCAGCACCACAGTGTACCAGTCAAGACTGCTACGCAGCAGGCCCCTTTTCTCAGCCGCCAGGCAGTGTTTCACAGCCTCTTCCAGCCGACCATCCTGACAGAACAGCTGAACCAACTTTACGTTTACATGGGGGTCATCTGGTCGCGCTGCAAGCTCAGCCTGGAGGAGGTCGAACAACTGGTTCCAGCCCTGCTGACCCTGACAGCTTAATAGCTGCTCCTGTATGGAAAAAGAAGAGATACAATAAGAGTCTGCATAACATTTACATGTGATTACCACCTTTATTATAACGATGATTAGTATTTAAAGATATGAGTGACCGTACAGGTTGAAGCAGTGCAGAATAAATTCACATTTGGCTTCATTTGAGATCAAGGAAAAAGCAGGACACTTACCTTCAGGTTGAAGACAGCTGGGCTCCCAGGCCATAACTTTGCAGCTTTCTCCACCCAAAACTCAGCTCTGCTGTCAGACTCTTTCTTACTGACAAGTAACTCAGCCACCTTCAGCACCAGGTCTCTCTGTGCTGGATTCAAGTCAACCGAGCGCTACATAAACACACAGGTGAGGAATATGTTAAGTTTAAGCACACAATGGTCTCCATTAGAGCAGTCGTTATTAGAGACACGCAAAGAAAGGTTGAAATTATTTCATTACAAATGATATGTTGCTTCTACCTTGTAACATCCAACAGCCTTGTTGATGTCGCCCTCTTTCTCATAGAGCTGTCCGAGAAATTTATGTGCTTTGGGATCCCTTTCCTGCACTTTGAGATACTCTGATACATGTCTAGGAAAGTATGAAAACACAATCTTACAGTCAAAATGAAGGGGACAGAAACAATAACTTGGTCAAAAATTAAAACATCACATGTTTACCTTTTAGCGAGCTCATATTCTTTTGCTTCAAAGTACAATTTAGCAAACAGAAATCCTTTGACTGGCTTCTGTGAAAAGAATACAAAACAATGGGGAGTGTACACATTTAGAAATGACAAGCTAAAAGAAGTGGGTTCAGACAGAAATAAATAAATGTTTTTAGCTGCATGGCTAGTCTGATAATAATAATGATTTGCACTGTTAGGATGATCTTTGGATAGATTTCCATGGCAACCTCACAAACACATTATTGCATCAACGTGTATATTAGAGAGAATATCTTTATTAATATGATGAATTAGTAATATATCATAATATAAGTTAATCTTTAGAAAATAAGCTAAATGTTATCTACGAGATTACCGTTGGACTTTGCAATTGACGTTTTTAATCAATTTGATGAAATCAGTTTGTTTTGGTTTATTGAAACGATCAACAATTAACGTTAAACTAAACGCAATGTTGCAAAGTGAAGCTTTTAACATCGGTATTCGCATTTTGATCGAAAGGGATCAAAGGTCACATTTTGTGTGAATGTGAAAGACTACGAGGAGATGAAGTGGTCTAACACTAGTTATCTGTGCTGTGGCTAACTAGCTAGCGCTTCTGTGACAAACCGCGCATTTCCGAGCGTGAGGGGAAGGACACAACCAAGCGTCATAAAGCCGGTTAGCTAGTGTCCCAGCGGCTAGCCCGGTACGATAACCGGGGGTCAAAACTAAAGGCAATTTTACAGTAACTCAAATATACCCCACCATAATTAAAACTTAAAACTAATCTATACTTAAAATGCGTCCAAGCTGAGTTCTTATACCGGCAGGATGTAACATGCTGGTCTGACATAATGGCAGCAGCACGCTAACATTAGCCGTTGGCTCAACTTACCTCTTTGAGTGAGGGAGAGGAACTCTGTACTGAGGAAACGTAGCGGTCCACTTCAGCCTTACTCCGCCGCATATCTTCAGATGTCAATAACTTCTATAAAGACTGGCAGTGATACATAAAATATCAGGAGTTCAAAATATCTAAAACTACAGACATTAATTTCAGTTCGACCGTCACTCCGTCACGTTAACTCCCCATGATCATTAATGCGCAGTCTCAACACCGTCAAATGGCAGTGGGTCACGTGGGTGAGGGTGTAGTCTTAACCAATGGCAACGGAGCATTTAGTTTCACGCATGATGACGCACTCTCTTTTGAAAGAAGGTTGGGGACCCGGCTGGGGACTTGAAAATGACTATAGAAAAAGTCATTTAATTAAAGTACTATAAAAATTAATATTCTGCAGAACACAGGTGAATATCAAAATGATATATTAAGATAAGCAAACATACCAGTGTTCCCAATAACACATGGAATGCCTTCTATGAAGTAGATAAAAGCAACTATTTTATTTATTGTTTATGAACAACTGAGTGGGTTGGTACCATTGACTGTATATAAAAGAGGTAGGCTACATATTTGTCCAAAAATCTGGTTATGCACGGTCGCCTCTTTTCCACTTATCAAGTAAAACTATGTACCGACTATTTATAGTTCCACGGGAGCTCTGCCTAACAACTGGATTTCTCAGTAATGAAATGCAGAACAGTTAACATATTCTTTTGGTGTCACAGATTATGGATCTCTTTGATACTTTTAAGAGAAAAAAACTTTTCTATCCCAAAATACATTACAAGCGAGGTATTTTGATAATGACAACATTTGGCTTTGTTTCCTAAATTAGTCTGAGCCTCAGGGAAGTCCATTCAATTCCATTAAGAGGATAAATTTCTCTGGATTACAAACACAGGCAACTTTTATTTAACATCACTGCCACATCCGGTCTGTACACATCAGAGCCGTCATGCTGTAACACACACAGAGTTGTGAAGTTTATTGTGTATTAGTTAACACCAGATGTATTTTCAGTGCATATTTTTCAAACTATTTTTCTGCTCTGTGCTTTCTTTTGTTGATTGTAATAAACAATAGATAAAAAAAGACCCAACAAAAACTCCAAATTAAAAAGTATGCATTTATTTCAAAATGTGAATTTTTTGGGTAACATGTTTTTCAAAAATGAAACTTGTGACTCAGCATTAAGAGGCACCAGTTAGCAAAGCACTAACTCATAAAAAGAGGTACGACACAGTTTATCAAGGCAGAATAATATGTTGTAGGTGAGACTATTACTGTAACATGAAGTATGACTAAACTATCAAAGCACAGACTTGACAAAGTTATGCATTTAAGCCTTGTAATTTAGCATAGTTGAAGAAAATACATATCCATTATGCATAAAATGATACTGTGAGAAAACAGGAAACAAATTATTTACATATTCATAGCAAAGGCATTATTCAATATTAGTTTTTTGTTATCACATTAGAACTTACAACATCAAACATTTGGACAGATTTTGTTTTTTAGCATCACAAAACAAATATTTAACACATTTCTATGTCACATTACCTCCATGTGTTTCTTAAAGCCAATATGTTAAAATATAGGACCTTTGTCATGTATTTGTACATATATATATATATATATATATATATATATATCATATGTCATATACACAGAGTGAATTAAGTGAATTTATAGGAAAATAGTGCAGCATTGAGAAAAAAGGCACTCTGCCAGCTAAACGTCCTGACGACCGAAAAGGGCTAAAAGTAAATTATTGCATTAAATAATAAACCTAATTGTAACATTTACCAAATCATGTCTATCTTAAATGAATGGCGGTGAGAGAATGAAACCTGTGTCTCATCTCCACTTGCTCAGCAGTGTGTTTACTTCCGCGCAACGGTTTCAGACAGCTTCTTCAGCCTCTTCTTCAGCTCCAGGGGGAACTTCTCATAGCACTTCTTGCACACTGGCTTCATGTCAAACTCCACAAACTTGTTCCTGTGGTGGAAAGATGAGCAGTTAGATCTCGACACTCCAAACTCAGGATGCCAGTGACAATACCACAGCTGGTGGTGTGAAAATGGTTTGTTTACTTGCTGGTTTGTACTTCCAGGCTTTTCATACTGTTAACATTCATCTCTAATGCAGCACAAGAAGTGACGTGCTGATTGTGTAAAATTGTGAAAGGTGGATGAGTAGCAGAAGCATGTTTTATTTATTATTTTTTATCTCTAGCAGGACTAAACTCATTTAGAAAGCATCATTAAGTTTAAGTCTGGCCTTGTTGTGCAGTATGATGGTAGCTTCTGTTAGTTTAGCTTTCCCTTAAGCTCTTGAATACTTTTCCGACTTGCTGTTATTGCAACACAAGTCCTTCATTTTTGTTTTTACATATAACAACAAAATATTTCTTTCCATTTCGGTGAACATTTCTAATATTTTTGGTACACATATACATTTTTCGTAATTACAACAGCTTGGCAGACTTTATCTTGTCCAAAGGTAAATTTACATGAAGATTAAAATTCTTCATTTCTTCTAAACATTGGCGAACCCACAAAAATCCTCCCTTCAGCTGGCTCTTAATGAGATTCCCTCCCAAAGAATGTAAACACTGGGAGAACCGAGGCACCCGTCATACTTCTCTACATTTTTTCAGCTAAGGCCAGAAAGCAGCCGGAAGTGATTACGGCTTTGCGTCTTACACCAGACAGACTGAGAGGTCCTAGAAACAAAGCCTTCCCTTCTCCCTGTGACTGATCTCATTTTCCTGTTTGCAGAGCAAGTGCCAACCTGAGTCCTGATTGCCGTTTCCTGCTCAGAGGTGATCACGGTGCTAAAACATTTCAGTCATTCAGATTTGTTTAGTTTTCTTTCCGTTCTTTTACCAAATCTCTGCTTTCATTACTCGGCTTAAAAGCCACGTTGAATGAACCCAGTAAAACTGTGATTTTAGTATTAAGTTGGAGTGGAAAAATACAGCAGATGGCAAGCAAGGATGGTGGAAACTGACCAAAAGAAGAACAGCTGAAGTGAAGAGAAAGAAGCGAGAGAAGATCACAGACACATAGGTATCAATAATTTCTTCTTCTTCTCTTTTGAGTCGCGTTCACGCTTGGCCAACCGACGTTTCATGTCATCGGGGAGGCGTTCATAGCAGTGTTTGCACACCGGCTTCAGATCCACCTCCACAAACTTATCCCTGACAGAGCAGGGAAGAAGGAAAGAAGAGAAAGAAAGGAGGAAGATCAGTTGGACGGGACAAAGACAAAGAGAGGGAAGAAATATGTTTAGTTTTTTAGGAAAGAAGTGAGGAGTGGGGAAAAGAGGGAAACGTATAAGAGGTGAAGAAGTAGAGAAGCCGTGGGGGAAACAAAAAGAGAGAAAAGGGATAAAATCAAGTAAAAATAGGACTGAAAAGCAGATCACAGCAGCAATAAGTCTCAGAAGTGAAGCAAGTGTGGAAGAAATGTGTCAAATTCAGATAAATAAATGCTACACAATAAATATAATCAATATTAGTATAAAAAGCACTCACACCATACTGTAACTTACTTGAGAGTGAGCTTGGTGTTACAGGTAGAGCAAGCAAAACAGTTGACACACCAAGCCTTGTTGAGGGCTGACACCACTGGGCAAAGAAAGAAAAGCAGGATCACAGACCATCACATCATTTAAACAAACCTCTTTTAATCTGCAAATCGCTCTGCTTAGAAAAACCTCAGAGGATTTCTAAGATGATCAATTACAGAGGGCAGTGATGTCAACGGGACAAAAACGTCTTCCCCAAACAATTCTATGTTTTTGAAATATTAGTTTTCTCACCGTCTCCTTCAATGACGCGATTGCAGTGGTAACAAACATCTCCAAACAGCTGAGTGTGGTGAAGGGAGAGAAACAGAAGGTTAGCGACAGAGCTAAATGTAGCATCAGGTCGTTATCCCAGCTCGCACAACATGCTGTTTTCAGAAAACATGGAGACAAACACAGGCTGCAGACTACAACACACCTGTAGTTTTTTCTAAGAAAGGACTAAGAGTGTAAGTAACACACTGGGTGGAGTCATTACATTACCAAGCATATACAAACAAAACTATCAAAATGTAAGTCAGTATTGATCAAAGTAAAATACTTTTTGCTCTCCAAAGCATGCCACATACTTTCCTGTTCACTAATACTACCAGCGTTACAGTGTAGAGGATTGGGAGAACTCATTAAACATCACTTCAACATCTGTGCACTTAAATTATCAGGATCATCCAGGATTTAGAAACTGGACCAATATTCTGTTTTGCTGGTCAAAAGCTTTGAATTTTATTGAGCTTAATCAAAATAAAACTGCACAGATTACAAATAAAGTCTGGGATAGTGGATACGGTTACATGATACTTTTAATTTCGATTTATTAATCCATCGGCTTTGATTGTAAACTACAACTATAAATGATTAAATGCATGGACAGCTGAAGAAACTTTCTGCATTTTCATGAGAAGTTAAAACTGTGCAGAAGTTTTTAAAATTGGTTTCCAGAGATGTATGAAAATGATTTAGTCAAGATATGTGAACAACTGTAAGGAAAAAATAATGGCTGATTAAGGAGAGTTTAAATACTCGTTCCTACTCCATGTCAGACTTTTTAGAATTCTGAGGTTAAAAACCACAGAAAAAAAGAAAGAAAAATAGATTCCTTTTTAAATTTTTGGTACTTAGAAAATAATTTTATTATTAACCTTCTGTTTTACTACTTGCTTTTTGTAAAGGTCTAAAATAAAAACAATTCAAATTGATACACATATACACACACACACACATATATATACATATATATATCATTTGTTTTACTGCAAATGAGTTATTACAAAATTAAGAAAAATTAAGAACTAATTAAGAACTATCATTAGTGTTAAGTGTTGGTGGAAAAAAATGCTGCTTTTAGTATTTGTTCTATACGTATTGGACACATAAGCACATCTGAATTTGGCAAACTACTTTGGAACAAATTAAAAATCTTATCTAGTGTATTTGGTGTCTATCAAAATGCTCCATATGGTGGGCGTTACCTGGTTGTAGTGGGTTTCGCAGTAGGCCAGGCCCTTGCGCTCGTAGTGACGATGTCCCAGGAAGGGTTTCTCACACTTAGCACACACAAAATGCTGCAAGCAAACCCGAGGCCAAGCACATGTGGTTAACACAGCCAGCATTCAGTCTTTCATCACAGCCAGTCTGTTAAAGGCAGCATTACAATCTAGTTCAAACATTGTCAGGGCTGACCACAACCAGACGTCCTGCCACTGCATCCATACGGAGAGTGGAGTAGGTGGACAAAAAGCGTGGCCTTAACAGGATGTAATTATTCTCAGTTCAGTATCTAAACACTCTTACAAAGTGTAATACAACTTTATGAATAATGTCAACTCCAGATTTCATGGCTTTTACATTTAAGATTAAACCTGATGAACTGTACTTTCTTTTCCCAGTTCCCAGGTAATAGCACTTATTTAAATGGAAGCAGCTGTAAAATAATACATTACCGTATTATAATTCCAGATTATCAAAGAGGTTAACAAAAAAAAAAAGAAATTAAAACAACCATGTTGGTATAATTTAATATCAGTTAGTTCTCTGGTTCTTGAATAGTGTAACACAATGTGGCCTGCAGCTGACAACGTTTAGACTTTTTAATTAAAGACCAACAGGTGAACTTATTCTCTCAAGAGCAACCCTTGTATGGAGACAAGTAGACTGAAGCCAGGCAGGGAGATGGGCTGGTAATTCACGCCAGGCAGATTCTATATCCCCTCACCATATCAAAGTGTCTCTCACAATAGGCATGTCCGCCTCTTTCATAAAACGGGTGGCCCTGAAATGGCCGCTCGCACACAGAGCACACATGATGCTACGTGTGGACGTAAGATGTAAAAAGACAAAAGAAAAGATGAGAATTGAATAGACTGACAGATAATTGAGAAGTTCTATATGCAGAGATGAAGATACCAAACTCAACTGAGGATAAAAAAACATTATGGCCATAGTCAAAACTTAATATGGCTTTCAGACATTTACATTTTCTACTTAACTGTGTAGAAATGATGCAAAGATATTAGGAAACTGCTGTCTTTTTCATATAGACAGAATCATATCAAAATGAATACAGCCAATATGCAGATCTAGACAAAAGCTAACAGATCGCACCTCCACATGCCACTGCTTGCCCATAGCATTGACAACACGGCCCTCAATGGGTCTCCTACAGGCCCCGCAGATGGGCACCCCCATCTTGTCATGGCAGGGTAGACAATAGAGCTCCCCCTTCAGCTCCCTGGCATCAGCTGTCAGCTCCTTGCTGCATGGGAAGAGGTGAACAATATATAGAAACAAAGCTTCACTACAGTCAGAGTACAATGCAAAAAATGCATTTATTTTACAACAATGAAAAAAAGGATAAAAAAAGAATGTATGTATAAAGTATAAACGGTGTATAAATAGTGTAAAGAGAAAAAATTAAATGCCAGCAAGCGCAACTGCATAATATGTCCACCAGAGGGAAGTATAAGGCCTTTGGTTTATTAGATTTGTTCAAAATAAACTTTTATTTGCTTTTTCTATTAAAAGAAGTGTTTAAAATAAAAGAAAACAGATTCTACATCCGTAATATAGAAGATCATTTTAACAGCAATGAAATTCAGCTGTTTTATTGAAGAGAGTAAACTGACAAAAACCAAAATGCCACTGACAATGCATCTCAAACCCATCTGTGTGTCCGAAACGAGCGCGTCTTCAGGATTATTCATAGCCTGGAACACTCAGCTGTCTCACTTGCTTTGTGTTGTTCATTATTTGTGAGGCTGACACAGCTGGTCAGGTATGTGTGTGTGTGTGCATTTACCCGCAGTTGTTGCAGTTGAAGTGATCGGGATGGTAAGGGTCATTCTTGAAGAGCAGAGGCTGCTCATCAATAATAGCATGACACTTCTGACAGATGTACTTTCCGAGGCCGCGAGCTTTCTCTCTGTTGTGGCATGGACGACACAAGTGCCTGATGGGAGAGACACACAGAGACAAACGTACGTAAATAGATATTTCGTTTCCAATGTTGGGTCAGTTGGGTTTCAGGTTCACTGCTTCATCTCATCTGGGATGTTCTCCCAGCAAACCAATCAGGTTTCTAATATTTCAGAGCCAAAGGAATAAAAACAGGAAGTTCTGACACCAGCGCTGATGCACTTTGATCAGTAAGACATCAGTTATGGTTATAACAGGACTGACCGTCCAGCGTTTTTGACAAATCCAACGTCTGCGAGGACAGCCTGGCAGATATCACAGCAGAAGCAGTCTGGATGCCAGCTGTTATTCATTGCCTTGATCACACGACCAATGATGAATTCGCCTGAGAGAAGAGTGGAAATTTACAGACATTTGTAGACAGAAGCTCAGATCTACCTCCCCGTACAGCCATGAAGAGGTAAGACGAAGCGAGGTAAATGGATGCACTCACCACACTGATGACAGCAGGGAGCAAACAGCATCTGGAAGTCGTGTTCACAGTACTTCCTGCCTTCAAACTGTAAACAGAGCGCATGTATGGAGGACGTCATGAGAATTTATCATTTCTATTCAATATAAATTATTGTACACATATTGCGGTGTGCAGGTTGACGGTATTTTTGGAATCTAGATATTTGGAGACTTTTTTTAAACCAATGTATGATGGTAGCCACCATGACATCGCTTGGCTGTCCCCATCGTCTCTGCTGCTCAGACAGATTTGATGTGATGCGAAAAGCACAGATTTAAAAATGTCCATCAGATGGCTCAGATCCTTTAGGGTTAAGTGTGCTTAATAAACAAAACGTTTCTCATTCAAAGCTTTCCAGCCCAAAATATTTGAAGTGTTAACACTATATTTAAAGGTTAGCTGTATAAATATAATCATTTTGTAGTTGTTTTGGTAGTAGAAATCCTAATTTCAGTGGTAAAGGGACATTTTGACATGCAGCCTATAGAGATTAACCTGAAAGAAATGTAGAAAACTTATTTCAACATAGGCAAGATTTTCATTTAATGAGATATAACTTCAGCCAAATCATTTCCCTGCACATTAGCACCCACTTCCACATTGCTTTATTACCTAATCTAAAAATTAAGAGACTTTGAGCATTAGAGACAGCTAAACAGCATAAATATGTGCAGCTATATTAAATGTTTTCCTCTCATGTTTTTACCACATTGCTGCTCAAACAGTGGGATAAAGCTAACATTCACCTAACTGTATTTACAATGAGTACAACAGTGAATGACATATTAGGCTTAGGTTTGTGTCAAGCAAACACCTTCCCACTGATGAAGTAGCATAAAGAGTTGCAGGTTTTAGGAAAAAAAAACATCTGACCTCATTTGGAGACCAAACAGTTTACTGGAAAAATATTCTAATAATCCAGTGCTGCATTAAAACTATTCTCTCCTTTTTTATTCACTTCAATGTGATCATTTCCTGATTTAAAGATGTGTAAGAACACAGTTTTATGATGGACACGTCTCTGGCTGCTTTTTCTTTGTAGAGGAATAGTTAAAGGCATTGATTATAATCTTTTGTGAACCTTGATTGTGTCAAGCATATTTTCTTTTTTTAGCTCATAGATCAACAGCTCTGTGATGGACTGGTGACCTGCCCAGGATGCATCCTGCCTCTTGCCTGCTGACTTGGACAAAGAGATACATAAAATGAAGAAATGAATGAAACAAACAGCACGTCACCTCGTAGAAGAGTCCCTCTGGGAACTGCTGGAAGCACTGGGCACACACAAAGCACTGCTCATGGTAAAGTTCTCCATTACTGTTCACGATCTTCTCTGCTGGGGCGAAGCCACTCTTGCAGCGCTCACACATGGCATTGGCCAGTGCATTGGCCATGTTGCTGAGGAGACAAAAATAAAATCAGGAGGAATCTGTGAATGTGTGAACTAAAGACTGCAAGATTTAGACCATCCATCTCAACAAAATGTCATGTTCATTTTTATCGCCTGGTACAACTAAATACACGGTTGTTTGATGAAGGTGGTCTATATTATATTAAATACAACTGTATATATAAAATAAATCACAGTAAATGAATACAAGGAAACTGGAAATGTGCTAGTTCTTTACAATAGGCACAAAAAACCCAAACATATCTTCATTGTATGAACTTTGTGAGCATGATTCATGTCAGGTTACAGTATGTTTGCAGTTCACACTGTGTGGTTTTCACTGGTTAATTTTTAATTAAAGAAGCAGCATAATTACGTTGGAAACTGTCTGAGCTGATGGTACATAAATCTACAAAACATTTTGTTTTGAAGTTGTTTATTTTGCTGTATTTCAACTGCTAGCTTATATGTTTGTTTAATTTGAAGAAAAACATAACATGTCCAAGTTTCTGAGTGTTGGTTGAGCATGTTAAAGATAATTACGTAACCTACTAATTACTTTATTCATTTATTATTAAATGTAAATACATCCCACAACACAGACTTTGGAAACTATGAGCTAAGTCAATAATCAGTGTCATATCAGGACACGCCAAACAGCATTGTAACGTCATGATAACAGCTGGAACATTTACTTGGTAAAATGAGACAGCAGAGTGGGAAAATGTGATGCAAAAGGTTATCAGCTCACACACACAGTCTTGGTTCAGGGTTTATTTTGGCTCTGGTTATCAGGGCGTATGGATCAGTCTAATCAGCAAATGTTGCGTAAAGAAGAAAACTAGAAAAATGAAGCTGGTTTAACAAGTGAAACAGATGTTACTGAGACATTTCACAGCCTCACTCTGAAATAAAACCAACATATCAATGAAGATGAGTCCATTTTCTCCGTGTAGAACAGTGGTGTCAGAACCTGGTCTGTACCAGACAAACCCAAAACTTAAGTCGTTTTCATTGTACAGGTACACCCCAAGAGATTGAACTCCTCATCCACAAGAAGCACATTTGCTTCTTGCTTTGAGTGGGAAAACCAAGGCAATGTCATTTGGAACAATAGAAATTGCGCAACAGAAAGTAAATAAATCTGAAGAAAAAATGTGCAACATATCAGCCGAAGCATAAACCAGTCAGTTAATATTTACAGCATCTAGTTTTTATAGCTTTTAAGGACATTTGGGCCTTTGAGATGAAGCAAGCTTCACTATCCTGGAAACAATGCTTCTAACTGGTCCAGTATGGTCCAATTAGAAGCATTGTTTCCAATTGGTTCAGTATATTTCTGATCATCTTGGATGGGATTTGTTGTATGTTTTTGCTTTCCGTGCCATGGGTCGGGTTATTATGACTACTGGGATGCTGTGCCACCATCCTTTTTCTATTTCTTTGTACTCTTGGACGTCTGTTTGCTTTGGTTGTTTCTGATGATGTGACGTGGTAAAAAAATCTAAACTAAAACTTATTGAGCTTCAACTGTTTACCCATATACACTTATCCTTTACGCTTCAGACTTTTGGAGTTTCTGACTGGGAATCAGTAGCCATCCCAACATTGCATCATACAAACAAATGAGCGAATCCTCATTCCACTACTCCCAGTAACAACAGTGTTAAAAGCTGACTGTGACTGGGTGAAACCTGCTGGAGACAGATATGTTGATATGAAAAATACCACATAAGGAATGGTGGAGGGACAATCCTGACCTCCTTGCTTTCTTTTAAAGAAAAGCATGAACACACGTAAAGTTCTGACATTTGTTCATTTTGATTTACAATAACTTGATAATCATGTAAAGTTTCAACAATAGCTGGTTAATTTTCTAATTTCTTTCCATTTTGTAGTCTTGCTTCTATTAACATCCACATAAAAAGACAAGGGACATGGCATGTCCTCAATAAAAAAATCTCTCACACACACACACACACATTGGAGCAAGATGTTTCCAGTCTCCACAGGCTGTTCAAATGCATTTTCTTTTATATATCTTATCTGGACTGTTATCAAACACACAACAAGTCCTGCCCGATCCAACGGATTTGTGGGAGGAAGTGATACATCCCTCAGGCATTTCCATGCTTCTATCTTCCTCAAGTATCTGGCATCAAAGACAATCCTACACAAATACAGAACAAAATAGGTTCTCCTAATCATACAATTTTAAATCCTTCCCTGCTTTGTGATTAATTCGACTTCATGAATTTAAAATGAGGTTTGGAAAATGTTCTTAGCTGCCCTTCTTACATGTGTGCAGGTTGGCAAGATGCTTTCTTTATAACTTCCAACAAATCGATACTATTCGCTATTTCTGCACTCATCCCACATGGATTTGGGCAAATCAGCAGTATAAAGCCTTGGAAAAACCATATAAACACTAGCAGAAATGCAGAAAAGCAGATGCTAGAAGCACATACACAAGATCACCATGGATTCGCATTGTTTACGCCAGGCATCAGCCGGACATTAAACCAATATCTGCAACTATATTGATTTACAATATTGACACAACTGTTCTTGTTAGAGCAACAGAAGAGATTAGTTGGTAAAATGTATGTAGGACATGATTCCACATCAGCTTCCCACCAGCAACAAAATGTGTTTCCCCGTCAAGTAGGGCTGGGCGATTAATCGATTTAATCGATTAATTCGAATTTGCTGTTTATGAAGATTTATTTTTATGAAAATCGAGATTTTATTTTGCCGCCCCAGCGCCTTTTGGGCTTCCGTAGATTAGTGACGTCAGCGGACTCCTGCCAGTATCCGAAACATGGCAGCTAGCA
>JBAMHX010000014.1:19581743-19594433 GCA_037177515.1 Pseudomugil tenellus | reverse complement strand
GAGTGCAATAAAAGTATTTTTGAAAAAGAAGAAGTTTTTTTGTATTATTTTTTTAACAGGAGAGGGGGTAAAAAAAAAAAAAAAAAAATCGATTTAAAATCGGAAATCGGGTTTAGTATAAAATAATCGGAGATTTTATTTTTTGGCCATATCGCCCAGCCCTACCGTCAAGGGAATTTCTTTTTGCCCTTGCATTATCAATGCTCCCTAAACAGCGTGCTTTCAATAACACACCTTTATTTCATAGCTGAGTTTTTCTTAATCTTCATTTTAATATTCATTCATTTTCTATACAACTTGATTAAATTTAGGGTTGCACAGAATTTGGAGGGTACCCACCCCCCCTCCCCCGCCTCAAACAAGCAAGACTCTGGGTTTGACGCCAGTGTTTGTACGCATATCTACCATAAAATGATCACGTAACAAGTTTTGAAACTTTGATGGGTCAAACATTGGCACACAGGTGACACATGGACATTTTTTAATACCTCAGTATGCAGCTTCCCTTTTAATCCACTACCAGGGCTTTTGACTATAAAGGGAATCTGTTTGTCAGTAAAGGGGAAAGGATGCAGACCATCAGTCCTGCTGTGAATACCTTCCCTTTCCTCCACTCTATGTTCTTTGCTTTCTACTTTTTTATCTTTTGCATCACTGAAAACACATCTACAGGCCTAAAAAAAGTCCAATAATTACCTTTAAAAAAAAACACAACCTTAATATCATGTCATAGTAGATAGCGCACATGTCCCTTCTTGTCTATAACTTCCAATGAATCCCGATCAGTAAAAGACAAAACAGCATGTATACTTAGCTGTCCTGTCTCTCAAGCACACATACTTCAAATGCCAGCTGGCATTTTCTACTTTGCATCCCTTGGCACAAAAATAGCCCTTCCTGTGCATTCTGTCCTATTGCACTCACAATGATCCCTGTGCAAACATGGCACCTACGGCAGCTTGAGCTAATCAAACTAGCTGGTAAAACCCGGCTTCAAGCATATGAGAATTCTTCACATTCTGTAGCACTGCAGTCAGCTTGCAGTTAACACACTAATACCATGCCAGCCAATGAGCGCACCAAATTCCTTACCGCACACTCCTACTATAATAAACCCTTTTC
This sequence comes from Pseudomugil tenellus, assembly GCA_037177515.1. Lineage (NCBI taxonomy): Eukaryota > Metazoa > Chordata > Actinopteri > Atheriniformes > Pseudomugilidae > Pseudomugil > Pseudomugil tenellus. The sequence continues at coordinate 19,593,311 of JBAMHX010000014.1, read as the reverse complement.
TGAAATGTCATCCTTTTAATTGGCACATTGGTAGCAAAAATTAAGATTAGGATTTTAAAATGCGTAAAAACTTGAGTAAACTATTATTAACCAACCAAGCATGGAGATCAAGTCCTATTCATGCTCTATGATACTGGCTTAGATACTTCAGCTAGGTGAGCAAGGTTTGACTGATCACCTTAAAAGCTTTAAAAGCTAAAGGCATCTTATTAAAATGATCAGGGATCATAACAATCTACACATCTAAAGCTTTCAAACCATTTCGGCTTTAACTAACAACAGTATTTCTGCTTTTGTCAATTTAAAGATCCACTACTTACAAGCGAGCATAAAAGTCACAAAACTCCTTATAGACTTTTACATCGCTCTTGCGTCTCTGGGACTTGGACACAGGGACCTCAGCCTCCCCTCCGTCCCCATACTGATGTCTCTGGTGGTAGCCGTTCATCTCTCCGTGACTGACGTGTTCTGGGGCTTCGCCATCCTCAGGTATAGAGGGCGGCAAGGCACGGCCGTTTATCTCCATACTCTGCTACAGCGGTCCAAGTTAACCCTAAAAGTCCATCTAAAACATGCACGAAGGCAATATAAGTCCAAATGGTCGGGTAAAACTTATCAGTGATGGTTTCCAGTAAAGGGAATGCAGTAAGCTGTAAGAGCTGGAATCCACATGGCAAGGAGAAGCGATCAGACTGAGCTGGGGCTTCTTTCCCTCCCTTCCTCTCTCTCTCTCTCTCTTTCTCTGACACACAAACACACTGTCTCTAATGAATGTACTCCCTCTTTCTCTCGTTCCCTTCAACACTTTCTCTTTTTTTCCACACAGTCTCAGCTCTGCCTCCCCTCCTGTCACACTCGCTGTCTATTCTTGGGCAGCCCACCCTGACGCCTGTCCAGACAGAGGGAGGTCACTGTGTCACGAAAGACACACCTACCCATTTACGTAAACACACACAGACCCTTGCTATGGTTTTCAAATGTTTTGTGACACTAACATATACAGTGTTTGCTAATTATCTCCTTATTCTATAAATCTCTGCATGTAACTAAGTTGCACAGCCGGAGCTCTTTGGGAAATCTGGCTCAGTACTGCACAATGTCAGAAACACTAAAAACGTCAGAATCCTCGGTAACAGGAACAGAATAAATAAGATGTTTTGAACAAACACACAAGGAGAAAATTACAGCAAAAGTGAGAATTTGAATCAAATGTGGATCTACAACATACTTAATTCCCCTTCACTCATCTATCCTTTGCAGCACAACTGTTGTGCACCTACAAAGCCGGGCATTCAAAATAGTGTTTGGCATGTGACAAGTGGCATGTTTGGCTTGATCCCTTAACTGTGAACACACTAGCTGGCTCAGTTAGGAACTTTGCATTCTTCCAATACGCATTCATCATTTCCAAATAGATTTCATGGGATTAGTTATTGATTGCTTTTTTTGTTGTTGTTGTTTTGTTCTTTTTAGTATTAAACTGAGTATCAATTCAAAATACAAATTTTAATATAGTTCTACCACAGATATATATATATATATATATATAAAAAAAAATTGCAACCCATCAAAATGATATCATCGTGTAAACCTAGGCATTTCTTTTAACCCTAAATCGTTCTCTTCTGGGTAAATGATAGCCCTTTATGTGGCTACACTCAGCTGCATTCTCAAATTAATCACCACTTCCCAAAAGATCAAAACAAAACCAGACCAGATCCGGAAATACACTCCAGTGAGACAAACATGTTTGACGTTTGAATCGTAAAGCAGCTGCTGTGTTAATCCTGCAGAAGTAAGGAATTAATAAATAGTCGAGCTAACATCCCAATATTGTAGACCTTAGTGGTAGTGTGTGTGTGTGCAAGTCCAGCTGAAACACATCTCAGTGCTCTTCTGTACAACAGTCTTGGTGACTCCATTCTACAAATAGACACCCAGAGGACACTCAACTCCAAACTAGGTGCTGGCAGCTGCTGTTTTGTGTCTATGTATGTATACGTGTGTGAAAGAGTTTGTATACACAGAAGGAGCCAACTCTGAAAGGAATGACCATGCTGCACGTAAAACAATCCATTTATCCATTTTTTTATCTTAAATTTAAAGTTTTTAACAACATAGTGAGCCAAACATATCTACATGAACTGTTAAAAAGCCCCCGGAGACGTTTCAGAACAAAACGCTGTGCATAAAACTGGTGCACTTTGTGTACGGGAGAACTCAGTCACTGGTGCCCATTGTTGACTTGGGTACAACAGACACAGGGTGGGTACTCGGCAGGAAATTCTCCTGTTGATAACTGCACAGTTCCTGCACAATGTTCCACCCTGAAATGCAAGCTTGAGAAGCTCTCTGGTGTCCAGACTGATGCAACAAAGTGGATTATTCATGTGAATTTTCTCACCATAGTGCCAGGAAAGCTAAACAGAGGGTGGAAAACGACCTTAAATAGTGGGGCATCAGTTGTTATACTGGGTCTCTGTATGTAAGTAGTGATTTCACCCTTTATTGACTTAGTTATTACTTAAAATGACTTTAGAGTCATCAGATCTAATCTGCATTGTTGTCCTGAAAATGACTGAAATCATCCACAGAAGTAATTTTATTTTAAACTAATGAGGCATAAAAAAGAAAGAAAACTTTGTAGACCCCTCATATATATATGTGTGTGTGTGTGTGTGTGTGTGTGTGTGTGTGTGTTAAACTTGGTCCTGTCTTGGTTATTCATAAGAGGGTCTACTGTAGGAGAAAAGCTAAAAACAGACCTGTTGCAGCATTATTCTGTCTGTGAACTCTGCTCTGAAACTGTATGAGACAGAGATACTGGGAGAATGGGAGTGTTGATATGAATTTCAACCTGGGCTTAAAAAAGACCACAGCAACTGTCAGCAGTCGACTAAACGTCTCTGGTGTGTTCCCTCTCCAGGATAGGATTTTGAGACTTCCTTATGAGGCCATTGGAAGCCAGTGGATGGGCCACAGGTCAGGTCACCCCAGTAAATATGGTAGGAAATAAAGTGTCATGTTCCAGAAAAGAGTTGTTCACTTGGCTTTGTTTCCTAGCAGCAATGTTTTTTCTTTTTTTTAAAAAAAAAAAAAATTAACTCATTTTTAGATATTTATCTTAATTGCTAAAACATTTTGTCACAAAATCTGATGAATAGTCAAAGGCATGATAGGCTCTTATACTGTAATCCTTCAAAGATGATCTTCAGGGATTGAAGATACACAACAGAAATGTACTGTAGGCTATATTCCACAACCAATTTGTTTTTACAACTTGCCTTTACTGTTTGGTTTAATGGACCCAGGTATGAGACACATCACACACCCATACTTGCTGTGTCAACAGCAACCATGGCAACACAGACATGAGGACAGCTTGGGCAAAACTGCTTTTCCTCAGTTGAAGTGTAGTGTGGACACATTAACACAAGCATGCACATATACACACACTCAGACACACAGATTCAATAACTGTCCAAACATAATTCATGACTAACATTTTCATTGTTCTGCGCTTTGGTCTCGAAGGACATTTTGACCTGTGTTAGCCATGGTCGGCCTCATTTCACTGTCCAGGGCAGGAAAAACATGGATAGTAATGAGTAAAAGAAGGTGGTATTAGCACTTTCTCTTTCCTGTACTTTGTAATGTTCACCTTTTATTACAGATTAACACAACTTCTAAATTATTTGTATGCATCAAACTGTTCCACCTTTTTCAGTTCTATGATTTCACTGAATCCAGTAATACATGAACAACCCTGATGTAGTCCCTCTTTTCTGTGTTACAGTTACGTCAAGAAAGCAAATGTCACTAAACATTGACAAGCAATCCAACTAGAAAGGGAGTCAAAGCAACTATTTTGCTTTTCTGTTCATTGAAACTGTACATTGTAGACAGTGGAACAGAAACCCCACTCACACCTCACACCTGTATTTGTTATTAGCTTGGATTGAGATGCTGATTGGTTCAGGAAAACTTCAGTGTAGCAGATGGCTGCAAAGTTTGCAACAGAGAAAAGCTGCCTTTCCAACCATTTTCTTGCAGCTTTTCCAGGGTCGGGTCGCAGCAGGAAGGCTCAAACTTCCCTCTCCACAGCTACATTTGCTAGCTTATCCAGGTGGATCCCAAAGAATTCCCAGGCCAGATGAGAGATGGAATTCCTCCAGCATGTCCTGGATCGTCCCCGGGACTTCCTCCAGGTAGGACACGACAGAACATCCTGATCAGATGCCCGAGCCACCTCATGTGGGTTGTCTTGTCTCTACTCTGAGCACCTCCTGAATGAGTTTCTCTCTAAAGGAGAGCCCAGCCGACCTGCTATCAATCTCACGCTTTGTCCTTCCACTTGTGAATAAGGTCCCAAGATACTTAGCTCCTCTACTTGGGGTAGGACCTCATTCCCAAACAGGAGAGGAGACTCCGCCCTTTTCCATGGTCTCAGATTTGGAAATGCTGATTCTCATCTCCACAGCCTCACACTCGACACAGGTTAATTAGACTATATAAAGATGAAATGCTTTAATCTCTTCATGCATGAAACCTTAGTTTGGATGTTTCTACGTGTTTTATTAAAGTGTTTCGTCCTGAAAATGTATTATATTGTCGTGCTCATGCCCCCATATCTGGAAAATAATTCCACACAACAGGATTTATCTTACTTAAAGTGAATGGATGGATGTTTTTTTAAATGTATTTTATGTTTGGCTGATACGAGTGCTCATACTTTCTTTAACAGACCGATGATGTTCAGGGATCTCCAATCTTCTGTCCAAAAGATGAATCTTTTTTATTAAAAATCTTGTGAAAACAGCAGATTTCATATGTCATCATGATACCCTGCCTGGTGTAAAAACTACTTTGTGTTGCGCAAGAATAAGAAATGAAATGCTTGTGCATCGACTTTGCACAGCTAAAGCAAGAGCTCCCTCTTTCTGCCCACATTCTCCACATTCCTCTAAACACTTCAGGATCTCAGTCACACACACACACAAACACACACACAAACACAGGCAGAGGTGTAGCAAAAGAGAAGTTAAGTAAAAAACAACAAATAACACATGAGAATGACTCATTTTATCACATTGTTAAACCCAAATTGCAAAAGTCTGCTGAAGCTTTCACACAACTCAGAGGAATTCAACCATCAGCTGCTGTATTTACAAATCAAACACTGCTACAAATTCACCTCTATCTATTCGTGTCAATACAAAAACACACAGGTAAATACTTTTCTCCAGCTATTCTTTGGACTTTTGATGAGTCTCTCTGGATACATGTGTAAAACTTTGTTCTGATGTGACCCAGCTACAGATGATAACCAACTATTGGCAACCAAAGGACTAAAATACATTATAAGCTATTTATTTATCATTTTTTACCTTTAAAGGGAAGCGATACTACAGTTCATTTAATATACAAAAATGCAAAAAATATGAAGACAAGCACTTATTTCACTGAACAAACAGCACTACGGTCTGGTAATAGTTTAAAAAAAATACTTTTTATTGTCTAATAACTCTTAATAGAAAATCTAGAGAGTAAAAAAAGTGTTTCAGTTTAGTTCAGTTATTTACCTATAAATGTTTTAAGTCTTTTAAAACCATTTACACAAACTCAAACGAAAGATCGAAAGGGACGTAATAACCTTTCTAGTCCACAATTACCTTAACAGCAACACTGTTAAGTACCTGCAGAGACATCGTATTCACACATCAGCATTATTAAAGATGTAGCAGACCAGCTATAGCAGCAGTTGTCAACCTTCCTGTAAAACCCTCATCAAACCCGTTTCAGAAGATTAAAAGCTTCAGAAAAGCCCACTCACCTGAGGCTGTCCCTCGCCAGACCTCCATAGCTGTCTGGTCTCTCCTGTCTTCGCCTGTATAAGTCTGAGTTTGATAACTCTTTCAGCCTCAAAGAGTTCATCTCCTCTTCGCCTCTCTGCTTTTCCCTCCCTTCCTTCCTCCTTGGAGATGACAACCCTCAGTGCACAGCAATGCTAATAGACTGGGTCAAATGAAAATGTTACGTTCTGTGTTGCCCTCTCTCTCTCTCTCTCTCAAACACACCTCCAGGGCCCGCACTCATTAGGGAGGACCCACACAGAGGTGTGGTTTCTCACTGCTCACCTAGCAACTACTTCTTGCTCCTCCTCCTGAAACAGGTAGAGGGCGAATGCATCACAGAGCAGAACAGTCATCATTGTCTCATCTGGCCTTTGCCCCCGCTGTCCCCTCCTGCTTCCCACTGGCACATTGTTTTCTTGAAAACAAAAATATGTGAAAGAGCAAACAGCTGGCGAGAAGAAGAAACACATTTTTTTCTTTCCTCATATATCTCAAAGACGTTCAAACATTGAGTTGTTTTTGAGATTCGGTCTCAGTTTGAAGGAACGATGATACAACATGGTGGCGTTTGTTTGTTTTGACCAGCAGAGAGGAAGAACTGCGCAGCGTTTCCATTTTCATGTTTCAGTCATCAGCGCTCATGAAATGAACTTGAGCTTGTCTTTTGTAAAATGTAATGATTTCCCAAAAGAAACAACAAACCATTGAAGAGTAAAAAGGTGGATGTATGAATAATTCATCATGTAGGAACAAGCATCTCTCTGACAAACACTAAACACAAAGTTGCCGCTTATATTATGCTTAATTGGAGACACTATGGAGGCTGGGACAGGGTTTCCCAGATGGGTGGAAGCAAACAAGATACAGAGGAATGAATTAAATCATGTTAACAGGACAGAAAGAAGAGAGTTTTTAATTCAATAAATATCCCCAATGTTAGCAAAAATGACTCTAGAAAACCTGTGAAGTCATCTGAAACTTCAAAATGTTTTACTTTCTCGTGACTGATGAAGCTGATGTTGTGCATATAATAAAAATAAAAGACCTCAGATGGGTAGAAGCTAGTTTTAAAGATAACAAGCTGTGAGAGAAGTAATGACAAACAGCATGCATCCCCTTGACATGTACAAAAAGTTATGCACCAAGAATGAAGAGCTACCCCGTGCAGATTCACCTTAAACAGCTTGCCGTGACCTGCTCAGCATTCTTCATGACTGACAGAGTCACGCAAGAAAAAGGAGTAAATGTACAAGTTCATCAAGGTCCCCCCCCCCAGCAGCACAAATATATAATATACAAAGATTTATTATTAAACTGTAATATTGCAACCGAGTTGATTTGCTTAATTAAAGAAAAGCAAGGATTTAAGTTTAAATGAAAACATTTTTGAAGTGAAGGAAATTGGTCATCTGCAGATGTTAAATAAAACATAAAGGTTAATTCTGTATTTTTGGTTTATGTTCTGAGTTGTTCTGAGTATGCTGACATATGTGTTAATGTCACACACACACAAAGTGACTCTTCATCATGGCACTCCCTCCCAACTCAAGCACAAACGGCCTTTTCCCACAAGGCCCACATACTGTGTAGTAAGATCCTGCTGCCCCTGTGTGCACAGCAGCAGCATTACACACTCCTTATGGAGCAAAACGTTGAATCACAAAACGGAACAAACTCATAGCAGGGTGTTGCATAAAATGCTACAATTTGCATCGACTGAGGGATTCGTATTTACATTTTTCCTTTTTGAATATCTGAATCAACAAATATATTCCTATGTTGTTTAAATGAACCATCTATTTATGAGTAACTGAGTAAGCAGTCATGCGGTATGTATATGTACTACTCCCAATGCTGAGCCACAATGGAAGATTTCAAATAGAATGAAATAAACTTGATAAAGAGCACATTAAAGTTGTGCATATATGCATGAAAAACGTAAAGACTTCCTTCTAATATCCTTAGAATCACAAAGAAAACATAAAAACTACACAAATCTTACCAAAACTGCGTGAAAGTGTAGTGAGGATACTTCAGCTGTTTCTTATGTTCCTTTTGCTGTCACTGCAAACACCCACTGCAGTTATCTCACTCTGCATGGTTATAGCACTTCCTGATTATGGCTGTGGTGTGTGAAATGTATGTGTACCAGAGGAGGTTGTGCCCACTTGTGTCTATGTGCTTTGTATTTGTTTGAACGTGAAAACACTGTTCATCACGTCGGAGGAAGAGTGTGAGGATATGAAGAGAGTCAGGGAGTTAAAAATGTGAAGGTGTGAGGAAGTGCAAAGATGTGACAGTTTATGACCAAACTAAATGCACGGTCAAACAACAGATGTGAGTTTCTTCCCAGCTTCTGCAGAGAAGGAAAATCACAAACGATAATGTTGTTTGCGTGCTGGTGATCTTTCATAATCAAAGCCTAAATGTCCTAAATGTGAGGCCGAAGTTTGTCATCAAAGCAAGGAATGCAAAACATGATCTATTTTTGCAGACTAAATCTTCCACAGATGTAAAACTACTTATATATGAAGAAAAGCTTCTCACAATGTCATCAACGAAGCCCACAAGCTAACACTGATGTCGGAAAGCAATAACATTTCCTGTCCAGTTGCTTCATACTCTCTGCATTTATCTGTTACCGAAAGCGTCGTAAATGCTGAAAACTGCAGCAGAAAAGTGGAAAACTCAAGAACACTGGTCTATAAAGAGATTTTAGAACTAATAAAGAAACAGAACAATATGATCTTTTATTAAATAAAACAAATGTCACATGAGGGGAATAACTTTATTACAGCCTATATTTCCAAAGCATGTGCGAAGTGGAGCGACTCTGAAGCCATGCATGTTGAAAGGAGAATGAAAGGAGTCTGAGGTCAAATGTCATGCTCATCAGTGATGAGAAAGCAGAACTGTTCTGTCATGATGGCACAAAGTAAGACTTTTAGATTTACAGGGTGCTCTCACCCAAACTTTGAGTGTTTACTGAAGCTCAGACACAAGCCGCTGAAATCATCCATCGCTACGTCACTGCAGCATTCTGATAAATCTGAAAGGACGGAGGCGTTACCGTTAGCAACAAAGGATACGCACTTAAGCATCAAACAAACATAACCAGATTACAGGTAACTTTGCTTCTTCAGGTTAGAAGATACATTTATAAACGAATATCACGTTTTCTACTTTATACTAATAGTGTTGTTGGCGAAACTGGATGAGACAGAGTCAACATATTGCACCAGATGAGGAGGAAATATGAGTTATTTATATAAAATAGGTAACAATAAAGTAAATGTGCATTTATAGCACTGATATAATCCACAGACATTATCCCTGATAAAACTACTTAAACTATTAAAAGACAATAGTTGTATGCAATCCATGTGTGCTGCATTACTATTGCTTCATACCACACGCATCCAGTTACAGTGTGAAGTGAAATCCTACATCTTCAGACTTCACTGCTTCCAAACAAGGACAAGTCTGCACTGGAGGCTCAGACGATCGGCTGAGCTCTGGTTGTATCAACACAGAAAGGGATCAGATAAAAAATGTAATGCACTGGGAATGCAGCAATCCTCTGGCTGTTAAAGACTTAGCCTCTTAGAGCTTGTGTTGTTTGTCCAATCTCCTTTAACAAAGCTGGATTCATCCCAGGCGTTCAATCATACAAGTGGAAAAAAAAGGGTTCCTCCTCTCTGAATAGCAGTGTCTGGGGAACGGACGGTCAGGAAGTGGTTGGGAAACCAGTGACTACTGTCCAGTGACTAAATGTGGACATTCCTAGGCAGGGAGGAGGTTGATCTGCAGAAAAACGGAACAGACTCGTCCCTTCACTGTAAAACATCACCCTTCCTGCTAAAGCTGCGGCTTTCAGATCAATCTGATGCTTGAGCACAAGCTGACACTGAAAATATGACAATACTTTACCTCAATGCAGATCACTATTCATAATAATCTGTCTGTCTAAAAAAAAGTGGCTCTCCTTTAAATAAATCAACTCAAATTGATTTGAAGATGACCTCAACAAAGGGAGAAAACCTAATATTACATGTCACATCTTTGTGTTAGCTGGATTTTAGAGTTCAGAAAAAGACTCGGCTAGCTGTAAAGCATGTCTCAACTTGTCGTTCCTGGCTGATATTTAACATTTACTACAGTAAACGTCAGAAATATTTTATCTGAACTTAGTCACACAGTGTGTGAGGCCACTGGCAAAGTCTGAGACACTAAAAGTAGAGTCAGACATGATGTCAGAGGGTCTTTGCAACATCTTAGCATTTAGTTTCTTTGTCTGAGATGCTAAAGCAATGCTAATAAAGTTTGCTACAATTATTAGCAAGAGTTATTCGTGACGTTATATTAGTTTTGATCATGCTTGCCACGCCAGTGTACCGCAAATCCAAAAATTACCTTTTCAAGAATACACTACAAGTGTAAAACAACATAAACTCATGCAGCTTATCTTTAAGCATCTCTAAATGGCTCGGTAGGGGGCGCTCGCGCCAAGTTCAGGCTGTAGCTACACAGGCATCAACTGTTAATATTTTGTTAATACACTGACATTTTACGAAAAAGTACATTAATTCCTGTACATATTCTTTAGGTTTTAATATATAAAGTTCAAATACAGCATAAACATTTTAGCAACACATTTTCCAGCACATTAAAAAACTGTATAGCGGATTTTTTCCCATCGACAAACTGTCAACTTTTAACTTTTCCAGTTAATATATTTTGTCGGGAAAATACACTTTTTACTTACCCGTTGGTCATTTCAGTAATGCCGAGCATCTCTCAAGATTCTCGGTCCAGATAAAATGTTTCTGAACTCTGCCGCAGATCTCCAGATGTTGTACAGTCCGGGATACACTGGGGAAGGGGGGTGATGGTTTTTCCTCCGTACGGAATGGCGAATACGGCATGACCTCGCCTCTGTCCGCCAAAGGTGCTTCACGCGACACTTCACTTCCGCTTTGTGACCTCCAAAGTAAAACATTACAGCTCAAAACTTAAGCAGAGAAAGAAAACATAAAGAAGGATTTCAGTGAAGAGTGGGCTTGCTTGATACTCTTTTCTTTCACTTTACTGAGTGAATTGGTGTGTTTTAGTATTTCAGAATTTGTACAGAAGTTAGGATCATCCCTCCCTGACCATTTCAGATAACGGGATAAGTTATCTAGTAACTATATACCTAGTATCTAGGAAATGCTTCAAAAGTCATGAGAAGGCTACAAAACATTTCTTGAGCATTTTTGCTGTAGAGTCATGAAAAGTGGGAGACCAAACTTCACACCTCGGTTTTCCATCCAAAACACTGACTGTATATAAAAGATCCAAAGACATCAGCTTCATTTATTTTCAAAGACTTTTTACAAAGCGATGGAGTCCAATGGCGTGGCTCTGTTTCTGAAGAGCAGAAATGAAACTCGATCGGCAGCTCCCAACCTTCGCCATCTTGGCAGCATTATGCGTGCAGTCACTCCAGAAAAATACAAAGATGGTCAAGAGATCAACAGACTGAGGGTCTGTAAACAACGACCCTAAACCCACACAGAGTGCTATTATCTAATCTGCCTAAAGCTTGTTACATACTCCACGAGGAGCGAGAAATTTGTTCTTGTTCTTGAGGTCGTAAGAACAAAAAAAAAAGTTCTTGTTCGGCATGGCATTTATACTCCACAAGAAGTCACCCTGCCGAAGTGTTCATACG
>JBAMHX010000014.1:19558664-19580861 GCA_037177515.1 Pseudomugil tenellus | reverse complement strand
GACGTCATTTTCTTCTCGGAGCCCCGAGAACAAGAACAAATTTCTCGCTTCTCGTGGAGTATGTAACAGCCTTTAGTCTGCGGCCTTGAAAATTCCCCGCTGGAAGAATTGTATAGAGACGCTCTGACGTCCTAGTTCATCCTAAATCTCTCCACCCTTCTGGACTCTCTTGGGTGGGACTGTGCTGTAGTTGGCTGCGACTGCCAGAGGGAGGTGCCAGGAGACCCCACCCCCTCCCTCCCACAATGTGTCTTGTTTTGTGACTGTCTGATGACCATCCTTAATTGCAGAGATTTTTTTTTCGGGGCATTGCTGTACTGCTGCCCCACTGGTAGCAGACCAGAAATCTTACACTTTTTTTCATCTTTTACTACCCATGTGTTGTGTTCTGCCCCCCACCTGCAAAGGTGCGCTGCGACACGCTGGCTGCACCTCAGAACAGTCATTACCTGTATATGTCTGTATATGTTTACTGTGCTTTTGGTGTTGGCTGTATACTGGAAACTTGAATTTCCCTACGGGGATTAATAAAGTATCTATTCTTATTATCTCCTGTAGGAGTCTCACACACACACACACACACACACACTAAACACACACAAAAAACACTTTAACGACTTAATATCTTCGACTTCAATGTACTAAAAGAGATTGAAGGATTTATTATACAAAGAATGAGTAGACTGGATTGCAAAGCAACTCTGTGGTTCTGCATAATGATTTCTAAGCTGTTGAACTTGGAATGGTTGAATGGATAATTTTCCCTGAAGGTAAGCAGAGAGAGGACATTAATGATGATGTCATCAACAGGGGACAATGTCAGAGACTCAATCAAGTTAACGTGTAAGACACAAACAATAGTATAAACCAAAAGATGTTATACCAAGGTCAGTATTTTTGAAGGAAGACAAGAGTCCGAACTAATAAAATTTGTTCGAGGGTAAAGAGGGAGAGAGTAGGGTCAAGCATGCAAACAAAGCTCATCAATGTGAAACCAGATTTTAAAACATAACCAAGAGGAATAACTGCAGCAGAAAACCACAAGATAAAAAAGCAAACAGGATAACACATATTCTTTCATCAATTAACTTTTATTGATTATGGGAAATTACAGCTATCACCTAATAAAATAAGGTTCTAACTGTGTATCTTTTAACTCACTTTGATTAAATCATTGTCTTGGGAGAAAACAAACAAATAAAACAGTCAAGCAGTGGCAATATGTTGTTTTCTAGACAAAATGAACATTACTCAAGGTAATGAAACAGTAACTTGTTCACTTTTTTATGAGGAAATGTTAGCATCAAATGTTTGCTAAAAAAACTAAACAAGATGTCAATGCTCTTTATTTTATAGAAGACTACAAGAATACATGTTCAAACCAAAAGAACGAAAAAGCGGTGCACTAGGCGAAGGAACACCAAAATGTATATGCTTTTATTTTACAAACCGGAAGTATCTACACTATCTTTTCCTGAGCATTTGTGGCAACTTTTAATTCAGCCTACCAGCTTAACTAAATTACATTTTTATAGGTTTTCATGGCAAGAAACAGCAAGAAACACCCTGTGAAGTCACCGCAGGGTCTTGCTTTAATATGTGAAAACCACAAGATGAAAACATGATTATATCTGTCATTAGACCGGCTGCTCGTGCATCCTCTGCTAGCCTACATGAAGCTGCTGCTGGGGACACAAGGAAAACCTGACTTCTGGAAAACTATGCTGAAGTTCAACATGGCGGGTGGTTGCCGTGGTAGAAGAAAAAAATTAAAACTGGTTTAAGGAGGGACTTCTCCTCAAAGCCGCTTAAGTTATTGCAAAATCAAGAAGTACTTGTACTATGCACGGATGTAAAATTATTTTAAATTTTAATAGGAAAGTACTGAGGGAGAGAGAAGAGCAACAAAGGGTTAACGATGCTGCTGGTCCTCTGGGAGGAAGAATAGTCTGTTTACCTTTACTTCCAGCAGCATGGAGTAGTTATTATTCATGTTTCCTCCTCCATGGAAACACATTTATTTCCTTAAAAGGAAAGACCCTACACCCTTTACCAGCAAGAGGAGGCATCCTCATCAGAAAAGCTCTGTCACTTTGAAAAAACACAAAGTTTTGTATAATTTAACACACAAAGCTGGCTGATAATTATACAACTTTGTCAAAACGTATTAAGAGTTTGTCGTTAAACACAACTCAGTAATTCCAACTATTTTGATCACACACATCTTTGTTGACTTCAAGTTAGTGAACAGCTGAAAATATATCAGTTTATTTGAAATTATTGTTACAGATATAGATAAACATGGTGGGAACTTCACTCATTCTCACACAGGTATGATTTTACATTCACAGTAATCTCTCAAAGCGTCTGCTGACAGCAACCATCATAAATATAAACGTTCAGATAAAAATACATTCACCGGTGGATGAGTCCCAGAAAGCTGCTACTGGAATGAGAAAAATAAGGGAAATTCTATTCGTGTGACATAAGGAGTAAAGATATGGTCCTGACAGGGGACATAAAGAGCAAGCTGAGTGATCACACTCTGGCATGGCCACAAACAGAACCATTAAACGCTCCCAAGTTAAACCCAGTAAAAAAAAAAAAACCAAACAAACAAAAAATAACAAAACAAATAACCATCTTAACAGAGTAAGAATGAATTCAACAAACCAAACATCTTTACGATACAAGGTATGACAACTTAAGGAGTGAAACACATTATCGTGAATGATTTGAAAACGTTAGGAACAAGTAAACAGCATAACCAATTAGAAAACAAGTACAAATCATATTTTAAAAATTGTTTGGTCAGATGAATCACAGCATCTTACACACACACACACACACACACACACACTTCACACACACTTACCTTAAAGTTGATTTCTTTTATAAACATGACCGACTGAATGCTGAATGTTTTCCAGCAGCATTAAAGGCTTTTTATTGTTTCTTTCAGGCAAAAGCTGGCAAAATGTAAAATATTTTGGACTTTTACTGCTTTTATACTTTAAGGAATGAGTAATTGCTGCCTCTAAGGTAGAAAAAAACAACAGTCAACACACTGAACTGACTGAGTACCCAGAATGAGCTAAATGTAGAGTTAAACAGAACACGAGCCCAATGGTTAGACTTTTGCAAACACTTCATAATAATATTCTAGTTATTCCAGTCTACAATGACCTCCTTCACTGATCCCTAATCTCAATATCTTTCGTTTAAAAAAATATTGGGAATATAATAGTTATGATGCTTTGTAACCTACATTTAAAGAAAGTGTCCAATAAATGTTTAAACACATCATTTTAATAATAGGACTAAAGAAGACAAATATTAGTCACAAGCCATTTTCATTGGTAACGCAAATTCAACTCTAAATACATTTCAAATATTGAGTTTTTCTCCATCCCTACCATGTACTTATTCACCTCTCATACATTCCTTGGTCCCATCTATAGTAATAAATGCCCTCATTTTAACCATATTAAAAGTGCAGAATCACTGTTTACTACAGAATCTCAGAGAAAAAACATTAATATCACTGCAATGTGCTCCCAGTGCTTCATGCCAACTTGGTTGTCATCCAGTCTACCGGATCCCAGACCAGCTGTGGAGATAGGAGGTCCAGCCTGATGTCCGAGCCCCTGCCCCTTCATCCTCACCTGCAAAAGTTTTAACATCTGGTGAGAAATAACTAATGCATCTGTAAAGTAAATAGTTAAATAGAGGAAGTTCAATAATTTAAACAAAGGTTCTTTAAGTCTGTGTGCGTCTGATGCTCTTTGGTCATTTCAAGTATTAAAACACTTTACTATGAAGAAGGGAACTCATACCATTAAAACAATATTTTAAGTGTTTCAAAGTCGGTTTTGTAAAGATAACTGGTATTTAAAAAAAACAAATCACACTTAACTGAACCTAGTTTGCTACATTTAGGCATACCGCACCGACTCAGTTCAGCTACTGCATACCTTGTGCAATGGCTGCCAGCTTGCTCTTCTCCTCTGGACTGAGCTGCAACATGGTGTGGATGACGGGCAGCAGTGCCTGCCTCTCGCTGCCGGAGCGCAGGAAGATGAACTGCAGCAGGACGTTCTTCAGATACTCCAGATTGGCTACGCTCTTCTCCCGCTCCTGGTTTCGCTCTAGACGTCTCAGTTCACTCTTTAACAGCTGGCAGACAGAAATGAGCCATTACATAACGCAGTCATGTAGAAAAGGTCGGAATAACTATGCAGAGGAAGGTTTTTGTGTTATTCAAAGTGGGCAAAAAGATGCATTCGTGGCCTGAAAGCAGTTGGCAGTACTGCTCATTTTCAGTATTTATGGCTTATTTTCCTGGAAAACAGCTACAGATTTTTTTATTAAGTGTATCCCTTTGTAAGTCCTCTTAATACATGTTGTGGGAATGTTTGATAAAAGTTTTCAAATTCTTTATAAAAGCTTTCTAAAGTCTATTTTTCTGAAGGCTTATACAGTTATGTTAAAGTCTATTAGCAAACTCCAATTTAAGAAAATCCTAATTTACAATAGTCACCTCAAATAATTACAAACTGAAAAAAATAATAAATTAAACTTGCTTCATTATAAATGAGTGAAAACAGACACTGTGTTTGAAAAAAATACCATATTAATAAAAATGTTGCAGACAATTTGGAGCACTTTGCAGTAAGCAAATAGATGCAGAAGTCTGATTGCAATCATGCCCTTAAACGGATGTTCAACAAAATATTACTTCTCAGGTCCCATTGTTATCGCTTTTTTCTTTTTATATTTCTACTGAACCACAATTAAAAAGCAATGTCCCAGTCATTACATATATATATATTGTTTAATATTATATTTGTTTTTTGCCTGCAAAGGACTGCTTATTTAGCGTGGTGGTGATTCGACTGATTAATCTGTTCTGCAATGTAGAGGCAGGTGCTTCTTTTTAAGCATAGACTTCAACATAGCTCAAAAAGTTATAAATGGATTCTCATAACATTTTCAGGATATCTCCGTTCTGGGACCAGGAACAGATTATGAAAATTTGGAGTTGATCCGGATCATATTTTGGGGTGTAAGTCACAATAAGCTGGGTGGGACTGTGTCACTTGGTGGAGATCTGCACTCTTGGAGGGCTTTTCTATTTTTTATGAGTTCCTTATAATGGGCTAATTCAGTTCAGCTGAATTTAATCAGATAGCCTGTTTGTGTTGTAAGGTTGTAAGCTGATTGGTTGAGGTTGAAGAGCAGGGGTAGGCAACTCCTGTCCCAGAGAGACACACACCTGCAAGTTTTAGGAGTTTCCCTGCTGCATCACACCTGACTCAAACCAATGGGTGCAGAATTTGATGACAGCTCTGCACAAGTCTGCTAATTAAGTCTGATGTGTGTCATGTGTGATACAACAGGGAGGAGTGCGCCTCTCTAGTACCAGTTGCCTACCTCTGTTGTAGCGTTTTGGTTGTTTCTCTCGCGAGATTTCACAAACGCGCATAAGGCCTTACGTCACACAACAAGTATGGCGGCGCCCTCTCTTTTAGGGAATTAGTGTAGTAGAAAAGATTTAAAACCCAAATGTAAAAACATTAACTGAGACTATATAATTTTGCGTGGATAGAGTTATATTCTGAGGTATGGGACTGGAGCGCCTGCTTCGTGGAGCATTGGAGTTTTACTCCAGACCGTTTCGACTCGGTAATATTGGCCAGAAAGCCCGACTTCATCATAATGTGTCGGTGTCAGCAGAGACCTCACCGAGCGCAAACTCGTTCACGCGACTGTGCGCTGAACCATTTGTCCGCGCAGGTCGCCAGCTTACAGCCCGTCGCAGCTTCTGCACCTCCACCCAGCCCTCCAGAGATGTCGTTTTGTTCGAGCACGACCGAACCGGTTTCTTCCGGCTTCTCTCGCTTTTCTGCGGCGCACAGTTTGTTTTCTGGACATATCTAGCTCACTTCGCCTACACTGGACTCAAAGACACAGGCGGAAGGAAGGATAAGGATAAAGCCAAGGCGTCCACCACCACGGGTCTGGCTGGCATGTGGAGTTTTGAGATGAACTTGGGGTCAAACGCCTGGAGGTACGGCTTCACTGTGGGATGCTTGGCAATAGGAGCGGGGATAGTCGGCCTCGGAGCTCTGTTCTGTCGGCGCTCTGTTAGCAAAGTGGTTCTGCATCAGGGCGGGAGGATGGTCACAGTCTGCACACAATCTCCTTTGGGACCAGGCCAAGGCTGGAGCCTAACACTGCCTCTGTCTCAGGTAGCCTGCCACGCTCACAGACAGGAGTCCCCATCTTTCATCCCCCTCAGAGTCAAGGGACACAAGTTTTACTTTCTTCTGGACAAAGAAGGGACTGTGAACAACGTCAGGCTGTTTGACATCACTGTTGGTGCATACAGGCCAATTTAGAAATGGGTTTAAAACCGGAAAGCTGGAAAAACACTTTGTATTTCATTTCTGTTCAAGTAAATACATTTTAAAATCTATTTTGAGTTTGTTAATTTGAATGAAAATGGATGAATATTCTACTGGTATTCTCAGACTGATAAACGCGGCTTTTGCAATCATGTATTATTCTATATGTAAATGGATGTTTCTACATACAGTGATCTGTTCCATGAGAACAGCGTTAGTGGCCTCAGTTTCATGCAGCAGGCTGTTCATATGCTCCATGCTTCGGGTCGCTGTGCTCAGCTTTTCACTTAGTTCTTCTTTGGTTGGTTCCACTGTCCACACAAACGGCTCTGGAGATGAAGGACATGAAAGTTAAAGCCACCACCATCTTATTTCAGTCAGCCCTGCTTCAGCTAAGCAAAAAATTCATACTCATTTCTTTCATTAACTAAATTATTTACGGACCATTGTTTCCACACATACCTTGTTTGGGGTTTGGGGATGTGAGTAGCTGCTCCAAAGAGGGCAGAGGTGTGAGAGCTGGGGAGGATCTCTCCGTCTCCGAGGTCTCCATCCCCTCTCCCTCCTCCCTGGCCATAGATTGGAGGTCGCCAATGGGCATTACTCCAAACCCTGCTTGGTTCTGATCGGTGCTTCTGCGCTGCAGGTCTGATGCTGGAGTCTTACGGCTTGACAGAACCGATGCTGAACCTGAGAAGAACACACACATATAGGTTTTACTTGTGTTGTGGTAACTTGTAGAACCGCAGCGCTCCGTTTAGTTTATTGTTCTGCAGAACAAAGTTTACAACCAAAAGACAAATAATCTAATAATTCTAAACAAATATAAAATTTATTATGTCTGGATTGCATCTATTTAAAGCTTCAAAGTGTGTAAAATGTATGAATTTAGATTTGAGACATGTTTTATCTATTTAAGGTCTAAAAAGTTACCTCATGGTTTAATAAATCAAGATTTTTATTAATACCAAAACCAAACATATCCTGGTCTCTTCAGGCCTTGTAGTGGATGAACTCCACCAAGTTGTGACAAACCTTTTTTGGGACATAACGGGGCACCAAACAAACTTTAGGACCATCTTTATCTACCATTCCATCAAAGAAGCAACATTTAGAAACTAAAAACATGCA
The DNA here is from genome assembly GCA_037177515.1 of Pseudomugil tenellus. Taxonomy (NCBI): domain Eukaryota; kingdom Metazoa; phylum Chordata; class Actinopteri; order Atheriniformes; family Pseudomugilidae; genus Pseudomugil; species Pseudomugil tenellus. The sequence continues at coordinate 19,573,323 of JBAMHX010000014.1, read as the reverse complement.
TAAGCCAGATATTAAGTAAGTGTTGATAAATCCTGCATGTTCTAAATCACTTGAACGTGCTTGTTTGCATTCAGAAACATCCTCAATAATCCACAAAGATACAACTAAACCCAGTAAAAGCCATGGAAATACCTCGCGTTTCTTCTCAGACTGATGTAGAGACAGAATGAATTCATACTGCTGGAAATATATACAAGTTAACAAACCTATGAAACATGTTGCGTTAAAAAGGGAAACTAAAGAAATAAATGTGCAGATAAAAAAAGGTAATTAAGGTTTTTCCGTTCTCACGTTATTGTTAAATATGTTCTTATATAAAAGATTTCTCAATAAGAACCAGATAGTAAACTGAAAAGGTTCTCACTCAACATAAGCACACATCTGTTTGTAAGAATGGCTTATAAATAAGGGCTCAAGTCATTTCCAGTTCATCTGGCAAAAGCAGTCATAACAATGCAGAGAAGGGCGACAGGGACAGATGAGACACTTCAGAGAGGAGGTGGACAGCAGAGACGATTATGATTCATGAACTTATGAGTGAGTCAAAGGGCCGAGTCAACCCATTTCATCACCTCCCTGCCTCCAGTCTGGCTGTCTCTTCAGCTTGGAGAAGAGCGTGACCCACCTCCACATGCCTCAGAGTTTATATGACTGGACCAGTAGATGGCCTTATCGAGACAGAAAACCTGAAAGGCAATACTAAAACACTCCGCAGCAAACTTGTTAAGTTATTAAAGGAGAACATTCCTACTTCCTATCCTGCCTCAGACACAACACAGCCATATTTCTTCTTACAACAAGCCAACAGAGGACATGGACTCATTTATTCTGACAAAACCAGCATCAGCGAATTTGCACTCTATGAAGACTTACAGAATGTTTTGATTAGAGAAGAAATTAGAGCGAGAAGGACGATCAACATGGATCATTTTAAATGTCTTCATTGCATTTATTGAGAAAGAAAAGGACAATAAAAACCTAATAGCTTTATGACACAGCTGTCTAACGGCTGAACACATCTGCAAATTTCGCAGCAATTAAATCCAAATATGGTATTAAAGTGGCTCAAATATGACTTTAATAAACCTCGATATTGGCCCCGCATGTCGGGCTGATCCTGCTGTCCATGTGCAAGTCGCTAATGAGGAGTCCCTCCAGATGCCACAGTGAGCCGTTTGACACACTGTGAGGCGGGAACAGAGCTGAGGAGTCGTGCCAACATCTGGCCAAGAAGCAGCGAGAGAGGATAAACACACACACACACACACACTTGCTTTCCTAGTCGTTACAGTGTGTATTTGGTTCCTGACTCCAGAGGGCAGCTGTGTGGGAGGTGATGAATGAGCTGTCAAACCCCTTCCCTCTCTGCGTCCCATCACGCTTACGCAAAGCGAAGAAGAAGCCAGAAAAGAGCTTGATGCTTTGTCTCCTTATACGACTACTTTCTGCTGAGATTCTGAGCAGCAGCGAGAAGAGGAAAGAATCAGGCGGGTACTCTGTACCTTCCCCTCGATGCTTACTGTTCTGGCTTTGCAGGTTGAAGAGCTGCTCTTCGACACGGGACAGCTGTCCCTGCAGGGTCTCCACAGTAGCCCGGTGGTCGTCCTGCAGCTTCCTCAGCTGCTCCCTGTAGGTCTGCCGCTGGGTATCGACCTGGGAGGACAGGTCAGCCTGAGTCTGGGACAGGTCTGATCGCAGGGCCACATTCTCCGACTGTAACGACAAAAGCCTGGATGAGGAGACAGAAAAGAACCAGTTAGGACACCGTTTATTAAGCATGTGGTAGGAATAAGTAGAGACAAGCGCTTGTCAGGTCCAATCAGGTTTTCCCTGCATATGTTCCTGTCTTACAAATCACATGAGAGAAAGAAGAGAAAAACTATTCTTTATGAGTTCACCTCTCGCGGAGCTCGGCTTCCTTGCAAACGGCTTCCTGGAGGATTTTATTGTGCCTCTCCAGCAGAGTATCGTGTTCAGTCTGAAGCTGTTGGAGCTCCACCGTGTTGCTCTGGAGGCTTTGCTGGCTCTCTGCCAGTCTGGTCCGCAGCTGTTCTACCTGAGATGACAACTGCTCCCTGCAACACACACCGCCATAACATCCAAATGACACTCGCTGTTGTGCTTTAATGTGTTTTCTTTGTTTTAATTAGTCTAGCCTGTAACAGTGAATTAGCTGAAAATGCTAACTAATGTGTGACATTTGCTGTATTCTGTGTGTGTATGAGTACTTTAATATTTAAAAAATAGCTTGTATCCATTTAACCCAATATAAAAAGTTACCACCTGGAATCTTAAAACTGTATCGTTTCATAAATGTGTCCTGTAAACTCTACATACAGGTGACAGGATGCAACACACAGTTATGTCCTCACCTCTCTTGCTTCCCAAAGTCTCCCTCAGTCTGGGCACTGGTTTTGTTTTTCTGCTGTTTGAGAACGTTGTGGACTCGCACCTTGTAACTCTCAAACTCTGCTGTTGTTTCTGAAAGCTCAGCCTGAATTCAACACACGCATCAAGCACAGATATGGAATAAATGGCAGAAGAAACAAACGATAAATATATCTAATACATTTGCATTCATCAACAGCTGAGATAAAAAACAGGACTGATGAAGATGTTTATCCACTTGAACTGTAATAGATGAAATAGTAGCAGTTTTTATTCTCATTCTTTTAAGAAATTTCCATTTTTCAATCCACTATTAGTCTCATTTTGTATCAATTAGAAAGGATAAGTCACTCATTTTACTGAAAATTTTCCTCTGTTTGTACTTTATCATCATCATCATCTTCAGGCACAAGTGTCTTACTAATGAGAGCTGTTTTGAACCCGATGATCGAAGCAATAAATAGATAATAAATAAAAAAAAAAAGGGGAAAAAACCCAGACATTGCAGGTGGAACAGTGGAAAGGAGAACACACAATAGGAATACAGCATCTGGAGACTTATTGATGAAATAACTGGACATTATATTAATTAAACCCTTACAGTTCAGCTTGTTGCTGCTGTAGAAAATACCAGTCACAGAATTCAACAACCACTGCCTAATGATGGCAGACATCCATCCCAACATTTATACATTTTACCATCTTTACTAATTCAATAAGTACTGAAGATTCATCATTCATCATATACAGTTTACTTGACCATAACCTGATATTTTATGATCATTTGTCTTAATTGACAGTAAAAAAAAAACCTCAATCAATCAATTTCCTATTAGCAGTTTGAAAACAGCTCCCGATACGGAGACATTTGATTATAAATAATGGCATCATTTACAGAAACATGACTGACTGTTGCACAGATGAAGGAAAAGCAGAATGTATCGACTGAATGTAATTTAGCTACGACGCTATTCGCTTGTTTTAGTTCTCGTTCAATGTGGGTCAAACAGTTTGGATTTTGTATGGTTGGTCACATTAAAACAGGCTATTAGCAGCTGTCAGCTCAGCCACTTAGAATATGACAAAAGAACTTTAAAAACACTGCTGACATTAAAGATTTGACAATTAATTAAAAATAATTGAGAGATTAATAATGAAAATAGTCATTAGTTGCAGCCCCATTTGTCAGTGGTCTCTTGTGAGTATGAGATGACGCACCCTTCAATTAATTTCATTCAAATATGGGTGCAGCATCTTAAAACTAAATGCTTAATCTGTCCTTAAGCAGCACATTGAACATTGTCATGTCCTGAAGGAGCTGTGCATGAAAACACAGTTGGAGGGGGAAAAGTCAGCATCTGTACCTTCGCAGAGTCTCTTTCCTGCTGCAGACTGTGGATGTGTTGTCGCAGAGAGCTGCTAGTTCTTTGCTGCTGCTCCAAAGCAGACCTCAGCTGTTCTTGAAGACGATGGCGCTCGGCGGTCAGCTCACACACCTCAATCTACAAAAAAAAAAAAAAGTAAACATTTCTGTCTGCGCCCTTGTGTTTGAGCAAAACCCTATTTGTTAGTTTTTTATTCTATAAAGAGGGAACAAGAGAGAGGAGTGCTGAGTGTGTTACCTTTGAGCTTTCTAGCTGCTGTTGGTTAGCCTCCAGCTCTCCTTTCAGAGACGCCTGCAGCACCATGAGGGAGCTTTCCTGCATGTATGAACACACACACACAAAAAAAAAAACGCTCAGCTACAAAAGAGCATAGAAAAATGCTCAAGGCCTTGCAACATATGGCTGAAAAAGATCATTTACATTCATCAGTAACAGGACATCCTTTGGGACAAAGCAGCAAAAACACACACAAACCTGTTTCTTTGCGTCAGCCAAATCCTTCTTGGTGTTCACCAGCAGCTGTTTTATTTTGGAAGCCTTCTCTTCCTCCTGGTCCAGCTGGGACTTTAAAGCCTCTGGAGATAAAACGTATGCATTAACAGACGCATGTCCACAACTAGTCAGTCAGTCGTTTTCTTAACTGCTTAATTCAATAATAAACTTATTATTGTGCATGCGGAGGGAACACGTGCATACACATGCACATGCAAACTCCACACAGAAAGGTCTCTGAGGCTTCAATCAGCAACCTTCTTGGTGTGAAGACACACTGCTAACCACCGCGCAACGGTGCAGCCCCAGTAAGACTAACTAATTTTTTTTAAAGTTAATATTTATACTCTTAGGTACCACATTGCTGCCATTACAGAGTTTGAAATAAAACACAGAGTGGAAGCAAACACGTAACGATGAAAAATCCTTCGAAAAGACGTTTAAAGTCGGTGAACGCTAAACTATGATTTTATTAACATGTAATTTGTATATAACAACTACATTCCAGATGTAAAATACATCTGAAATACTTTACTGAAATACTTTTAGATAACTTTTTACTTAAGTAGTTTCTACAACCTTTCTCTGATAAAAAGTATACAAATTTTTAATGTTTTTGTCCAAACTCTTCATTAATAGGTATTAAAATCTGCCTGTAAGCCAGGTTGGCATCAGTCAGTGACGTCGTAGAGCTCCGGATGTAAGACAAAGGCTTTAGAGAGCAAGTTTAGATGAGGGAGGATCCTCGGGCATTACATGCAACTCATTGCAAAGAGTAAATGGCATACGCATTCACGTCGGCCTCAAAAAGTTTTCAATAACACCAGAAAAGTTGCCAGATTTGTAACTAATTGCTTTGTTAAAACCAACACGATGGCATCAAATGCAGTGCCAAAGCAAGTTGGGAACGTTGGTTTAGCCGAGCTAAGTGTGCATCAGTGCAACTATTGTTTTAAATGCAAACTGAAATTAAATGCATTACTTTTTTTTTTTTTAAACACACCATTTTTCAGCAATTAACATGTTGTCCCAACGCTTATTTTATATCATACACCTCCATAACAACTTCACACTACAATATCAAATGATTTGATACTTTTACGCTGAGAGTTAGAGTGAAAATATGAATTAGAATGAATAATAACAGCTCAAAGGGCAAGGTTATAAAACGTGCTATTCTCACCAATCTCCTGCTTGAGCATCTCCTGTTTCTGATTTAATATATTTATCTGGCCCTTTAACTCCTCAACACATTCGTCTTTCTCTGAAAGTTTCCCGTTGAGTTCTTTCACAAGACGTTCGTAGTCAGCCATCTCCATGTCCAGCAGGGAGCTCTGCTGCGCCTCCTGCAAGCAGAGGGGACAGATGGGAACATGGGAGCAATTTCTGAGCCAGGAGGAAATACTTTTAGGAAAAAAATTATCTTAATTATCTTAAACAGGATTTAATGTGTTAGAATAATTTTAAAAAAGTGATAATTTATAGTCTATTTTTACTTTGTTTTTTGCAAAGTAAGCAAAGTGTCAAGTTTGAGGGCATTTTGGTGTCTCACTAAGCTTCTTGGTTTATATTACAGCCTATCTAAGCAACGCCATCAAAGGAAGCTGTGACATCATCTGTGACCACAAACATGAGGCGCCATGCCTGTTGCACCAGACACATGCACGTGTCCTTATAAAACAGGTGGCATTATTACTGATTGTAATGCAGGATTGTTCTGTTGTACAAGTGAAATGAATGTTTTAAGATTTGCCTGAAAACACTTTATTCAAACCTTTTTCTTAGATTAGAGCTAATCTCGAAAAAAAAACTATAAAGTCTTAAAAAAAAATCTCATGACTACAAGGTGAGGTACAAAAATATAGAAAATAACCAGTGTATCATCTGTTTTTCATTCATTTTCTCAAAACCAAAAAAAAAAAAGAAAAATCACAGACATTAGTCTGTAAACTTCTGTGTTTCTTTAGCTGTATTAACAAAGTGGACAGAAGACAAAGTCGGACCTCCAGGCAGCTTTCATGTACACTGCTGTAATATGTAGGTCTCCACTAATGGAAAAGTAACAGCGCCTCCTACACTGTGAGGTGCCACTGTAGCTTCAGGCTGACCATCACCAGCTCTGTTTCCTGACTGGATAGGCCCTCTGAGACACATTTGTGTGTGTGTGCACCTTGCGTAGCTGCTCCAGCTCCTGGGCAGTATGCTGAGACTGCTGCTGTTGCTTCTGGAGCTGGGCTGTCAGCTCTTCCACCTCCTTTGTGGCAGATGACAAGTCCTGGAGAAGCAAACAAACACACACTGCATCAGACGGTTAAAAGACTGTTGGTTCCACATTACTGTAGAACACTGTTCACCAGAGGTGTCATGACTACTGAATTATTATTACTGGGGTGAAATTATGCTCAAATTAAATAATTTGTGTTTAAATCTACTGATGTGTGGTTCTAATGTATAAATAAAACAGTAAGTCCTACGAGTCTAATTATTTCTACCTTGTGCTTTTGCTCTTTCATGGCTCTCTCTGCTAACAGCTCTCTGTCCAGGTTGGCTAATTGTTTCTGCAGCTCCTGGTTCTTGGCCTCGAGCTGCTTTACAGTGTTCCTCGTGGTCTCCAAACCTGCCAACAGGTCCTCCTTTGCGCTGTTAAGTGTCTCCTTCTGCAAAAGGAAATACATTCCCAAGTGAAGAGCTGGAATTTCACTTTTCGTTAAAGCATCGCTGAGAAATCTGGAGAAATTCAGAAGATTTTCATTGAACTAAACATTGAAAACATCTTTAACAATTACATAAAAAGAAGGAAAAGAATAATGCGTGCCTAAAGTCTTTCATTGGAGAGATTTTCCCTAGAAAAATGCGCTTGTTGACAAATTCTCCAAACCTGAGTGAGCGCACGTGACACTTCTGAAAAGCATCCATGTGAATCTGACAGCAGCAGGCTCGGTGGGTTTTCTCTGCAAGGAACACTGAACCGGCAGCAGCAGCCATCTCCAATCAGCTGTCAGCCAAACACTGAGACTATGATTGGTAAATACAGACATGCTCTCAGATCTCTAACTAGTCTGAGTGCTCCCCAGAGAACCGCGAGTGCACGCGAACATAAAAACTGCGTCTGAGAGAAAGCTGTGGCGCCAGCACGCAGCAGATGGAGGCTATACCTCGCTCCATTTACCTGCCTTTTCCCTCACTGGAAAGAGACAGTTATGAGCTCGGAGGAAAAGAAGTATATATATATTAAAACCATTTCTCCCTTACTCACCCAGTCACATCTGATGGGCTATTTGTGGGCGCCAGGGTGTCAGATCCCCCTGGGCAAAACGTAGCTAGCTAAACAAACCCCCCCGCTCTGTAAATCATATAGAAGCTGATTTATGTTACAACTATTGCTGAGATGTACTGCTGGACGAAGTCTCGCTGCCGAGATTTACTGGAAGCTGAGTGCATTTTGTGTGTTGGTTAGGGGTAATGTGTGTGTGTGTGTCTGATTGAGTGTGCATCCCCCCCCCTCCTTACCTGTGTGACAGCACTGCTGAGTCGTTTGGTCAGCTCAGCAATCTGTCTCTCTGCCGCCTCCGCCTTCTCTCTCTCCTTATCCAGTTGCTCTGTTTGTCGGTCGTAATCTATCTGCAGGTTCTGAACACACACACACGCACACATCTTCAATATTCATCACTGGAGGTTGGGTGAACCGCTCGCCGAAGGTAAACAACACGCATCTCGGATATCAGCTGTATTTTACAATCGAGTGTGGGACAAAAGTCTCATTAGACACAACAGAGCGGTTTCCTCGTTGATGGAGAAGCAGTTTGTGAAACACGCAGCCGTCTGGGGGATTTTTTATGGAGACTATTGGGAGAAATATTAGACTGAAAGTTTGTTTTAAAGATGACTTCACTTCCCAATTAGCAAAGCAGTTTATGTGCAAGAAATGAATGAAATCATTTGGTTTTAGACTCGGCGAGGGAAATACAGAGCATTTATCCATCTCATATCCATCTGTCTATGAGATGACAAAACACCCCACATAAGCAGTGGGTCCTGGCTTTCTGGGGATTCAGAAAGGGAACAAGGAAGTGTACATATCAAACTGCAATCTGACATTTTACACAGTAGGAAGTATTAATTGTAATACAGTAATTGATGCACCATGAAGAACAAAAACATCAGTCAGGGTTTAGCTTTTATATAAAATAAATGAGGAAAAAAAAGCTGATAATGGAGATGATACAATAAGCTCAGTATATGCTAAGCTCCTCCACAAAACTGAAAACAAGATTGGATGTTTGATGGAAGCAGAGATATAATTAATGTCCTAATTCATGCAAAAAGGTTCCTGTGTGTTGGGTATGAAGCTGCTCCATCTCACCTTGTAACCCTCGGCACCATGGATGATATCTTTCATAGAATTGTTCACCTTCTCCCTCTCTGCTTTTAGGGAATCTACCTCCTCCTTGAGACTTAAAACCTGAAAAAAGAAAATCATTTATATTTGAACAATTATGGTACAAATACATGCAAAGTGTACAATTAGATAGCCTTACTATCTCATGTATAAATATATTTTTCCAAAAATACTCGAAAAGAAGGTTAACTGAGACAGAAAAGGCAGTTTTCTGCTTTGATATCTACACATCCGACTTGGAATAACGGCACTTTTTAAGGCAAAAAGCAGTTTTCAGTAAAGATAAATGCAAGAAGTCCACTGCTTTGCTGGGCAAGAGAGATGGTGAGATTGGTAATGAGCTGAACCCTCCCTAACACGAAATGTTTCCAGTGAGGAAAGACAACACCTTTACTGTAGGCTTTGCTTTAGTGGAAATGAACCATAAAAATGAATCTCTCAATGTGAAAGTATGTCCACGCTGCAACATTTAAAATAACATTTGGAACAAGCTGAAACACAGGCTACTCATACAAAAAAAAGCTCTGCAGAAAAGTAAATGTGTGTATTTAAAAAAACTGATATGATTTAGTGGAGAAATTTACTGTATTTTTCCATTTATTACAATTCAAACATCTTCCTCCATCTTTTATACAAGTAGTTGTTTGATTTATCCTTCATGTAGTAGGGTGACAAAACCTTTTTCTTTCCTTTTAGGACAATGACGCACAAGCTCATCTCCTCAGCTGAAGTTTAATTCCTATAATCTTTCCCTCTGCATAGTGATGCGAACTACACACACAAATCATCACACACTGCTGATATGTATCAGCTACTTAAGATGGAAGTGATGTAAACAGACTGGGAACATGTTTTAATCCAACAGAACTCCAGATAAATGCAGTTTGTGTAACATCTCTCAACATACTAAATCTGTCCTTGAAACAGTGATATGACACGAGCCTGATAAGAAGCAGGGCCTAAACTGCTTCTCACTGACTTCAGCACAACATGGAAAAAGCAAATGTTTCTGCTCTTTCATTTGTATTGTTAAGTAAACAAGGCCTATGCCGTCGGAAGCGACAGCTAGGGATATATCCCAGAACACGCCCAATCCTCGAATAGACACAATACAATATTATAAAACCGCACATGTTCAGTCACAAAGCTCCACTTAATGTCAAAACTTTAAACCAGCCCGATATGATGTCAGGACAGGATGCTTCCTGAGGTCATGACCTTTTATTTGCTCTTGATTTGAGGTCAATGAGACAAATAGTTCCACAGATATAGCCAAAAATATTATTTTTCGTGAATAAAGCGCCACCTGGTGGGGAAACCATAAATCTGATAATCGTGAAATTCGATAGATTGTTCTCTTGGGGACTTAAACAGATATACTGAGTATCGAACTCCAATTGTGAAAACTGTTCCAAGTTATCGCACTCAGACGAAGGATATCCGGCGGTCGTGATGAAACCATTATATTCCAGACACTCCGCGTTCGGGGATATAATAATAAACTACTATTTAAAGTTCGCATGTGTTGTTGCTCTTCACATTACCTCTTTCTTACTGATATCCAGCTCTTTCTTGGCTTTTACAGCAACTGCCTTGATTTTGTTCATCTTTTCATCCTTTGCTTTGGCTTCATTTTCCAGGAGAGCTGTGGTGGAGACGAAATAACAAAGCCTGAGTGAGTTCTACATTAAATCTATCTCATACAGCAGTGCGAAAATTAAATAAATCCAAAGAAAGTCTTTGAGGGATGATATATTAAAGTAAAATCGGACCTAATTTCTTTGTCATCTCATTAGCTGCGTTTTCCTCAGAAGAAGCATCGTTCTCCTGTGAAAGTGACAAACCCAACAAGAATTAAAGTGATAATAACATTCTTTAAATCAGAGCTAGGAAGTGAGAAAAAAACCTATTAAGAGCCCAGCTGCTAGAAAATAAACATCTGGCTGTCAAACCCACCTGGAGAGCAGCCATTTCCATCTTCAGCTGCGATATGAGCGAGTCCTTTTCTGTCAGCTGCTCTCTGAGCTCCATGCTCTCTTTTTCCATCTTTCTAACCATGTCCTCCCTTTCTTCTTCCTCTTTAGTCAACAGAGAAACTTGAGCCTGCAGTTTCTGGTTCTCAACACTCATCTTCTCATTAACTGACTTCATGTCCTGCAGGTCTTTTTGCAGCCCTTCTGTGTCCATCACCACTTCGTCTAGATTGGATTTTAACATGTTTCTCTCCTTTTCCAGGTCTGAGATGTGAGCCTGTAAGTCTTTGTGCATGTCCTCTGAGACTTTCCCAGCTTGAACCTCTTCTAGGCTGCTCTTCAACAGGTTCCTCTCCTTTTCTAGCTCATCGATGCGTGCTTGGAGCTCCTTGAACTCTTCTGTGGACTTTTGGAGACCATCAGACTGATTGTCCTCTGGTTCTCGCGTGGAAGCACCGCTCTGGTTTGCTTCTTCAGTCAATGAATTCAGTTTTGCTTCAATATGCTGTTTTTCATACCTTTCTTGCTCCAGTTGAGCATCTAGAGCTGCCAGCTTAGAGCCCACAAGCTCTCTTTCTTCCTGAGCTGTGGAAAGCTCTGAAAAAGCCTCCTCCAGCTTCTGTTGGAGGTCAGCCTTCGCTGCTGTGAGCTCCTTTACAGTTTGCTCCAACGCAGAAAGTGCTTCCTCATGAACAACCATCTCCTTTTTCAATTTTTCTTCTACCTTTTCTCTCTCCTCTTTTAGACATCTCACTTCATCTTCTGTTTCTAATTTCAATTTTTCCAGCTGCTCTTCTTTTTCGTCTTGAAGCAAACGTGTCTCTTTGTCTCTCTCTTCCTTCAGCTTCTGAATTTCTTGCATCCTCGCATTGTTCAGTTGTTGCATTTCATCCTCTTTAAGCTTCAGTAGACTCTGCATTTTGTCCTGTTCCTCTGTCAGCGCGCTGTTTGTTCGATTCAGATCGTGAAGTAGATGCTCCTTCATTTCTAGCTGGGAGAACATCTCCTCATTCCGCTTCGTCAGGCTCTCAACAGATTGCTTCAGCTCACAGGCGGAAGTTGTTTGCTCCTCATTGACAGACAGAAGCTTTTTATTTTCGGCCAAGGCTCCTTCAAGCTTCAGCTTTAAGTCTTGCATATTCTCCATCAGAGCAGTTTTCTCCTCTGTAACCTCCCTCATCTTTGCCATTAGCTTATCTTGATCCTGACTCAGCTGTTCAATCTTTTTCTGGAGCTCCTGCACTGTGTTAGCTCCTTGTTCTTTCATGGCTTGGTACTGCAGAACAAAATCCTTTGTTTTTTCACCCAACTCTGCCTCCACACTTTGAAGTATGTCCCTCATGTGATGGCACTCAGAGATGGCGGAGTCACGCTCTCTAGTCAAGGCCTCAATTTGGTTTCTGAGCTCCTGATTCAGCCTGTGCTGCTCCTCTAGACTGAGGAAGTTTTGGTCTTGGGGGGGACTCGTTGCGGACTCTCCATGCGCCTCTCGTTGATCCGGATCCAAGGTCATTTCAGGATCGGTAGAAGAATTATCTTTAGCCATTTGTAACTCGTTGATTTTAAACTCCAATTCTTCCTTTTCCATCTGGAACTCCTCCTTGATCCTCTCCAGCTCTGCCTCAAGCTCACCCTTCACATTACTGACCAGCGTTAGCTCATCCTGTAACATGGTGTTCTGGGCTCGTAGATCTTCCGGTGCCACCATCAGTCTGCCGGTCTCCGTCTCATTTCCATCGGCAGGAGTGGCGTCAACCTGGCCGCACACAGACAGCTCCAACATTTTGGCGATCCCCGAACCACGGGGAGGCTCCTCATCTTCCTCCTGAACGTCCTGGAGGTAGCTGTCTAAAAGAATTGAGAAAAATATAGGCTGAATATCACTTTATTTACAACTGCGAGACAAGTGATGAATATACAGGACAGAATACGAAACGTGAAAAAGTGTACCTTTCAGAGCAAGCTGCTCAGTTAGCTCCTCGTGGAGCAACAACAGACGCTCTCTCTCCATCTCGCAGTCCTCCTCCAGAGCTCTCATTTCCTCCTCATGCTGCAGACTCTTCTGACTCAGTTCCTCCTTCAGGTTCTCCACCTCCTGCTGGGTCTTCGTTAACTCCTTTTGGTGGTTTTCCTCTAACTCGGCAATCTCCTGGGAATTTCTCACTTGGATCGCCTTCAGTTCAGCTCGAAGGGCTTCCAGCTGAGCCTCTAAATGGTGTCTGATCTCATCTGCACTTTCTTTTGCACGGACATGATCTGATTGATGATCCTTCTCTCTTTCACTCTCCCTTTGCCTGTCATTTTCTTCTTGTTCCATCAGCAACTTCTGGAAATGAGCCACTTCTTCCTTATGTTTGTTGTTGGACTCCTCAATGCTGGCTTCTAAGGCTTTGATTTCCTTTTGTTGATCTTCCATTATGCGTTCATGCTCACTTTGCAGCACCGACAAATCATTCTGCACATAAGGTAAGCAGTTGTGTTATGACAGACCGGCTTCAATCTAATAACACACAAAAACATCCAGAAATGTATATAACAGTACCTTTGCTTGCTGCCTTGTCTTCTCAAGTTCTTTACGGGAGAGTGCAAGACTTTGTTGAGTTTCTGCCTTCTCCAGTAGCAAAGCATCCATCCTCTCAGTCAGTTCCTTATAAAAACAACCCAGACAATGAAGCAGGGAGATAGAGAGCAGAATGTATCAGTACACCATCAATGTTACATTGTTCTAGAGACATACCTGTATCAAAGAGGCATCCTCGGAGCTACTCTTACTGCTTTTGGATTCTTGTTTGAGGGTTTCAACTTCTTTTTCCAAGTCTGAAAAGACAAATCATGTAATGTTGCACATTTGAACATATTTAGCCAGATTACTGCAATGTTACTCAAAGCATTTATATCTACCTGCACATTTGCTCTTCATCTTTTGCATGGCGGCTATCTGTTTTTTGGCATATTTGATGAGGTCATCTTTGGACAATGTGTCCAACTGAGGATAGAGAAAAGAGGAGATGGTGTAGCGAATAAAAACCTGTCACTCTAGCTACCAAATATTGTGTAGAGACAAAACAGATGTTAGTGATGTTTGATAAAGAGCAATACCTTTGATTTGGGTGCACCTGCTGGTGATGGAGCCACTGACTCAGCTCCAGTATCTCCTGGATCCTTTACAGTCACAGGAAGAAGAAAATGATTAACCCATAAATGTGCAAAGTGCCAAAAATGTAGAAATATTCACGTATATAAACTTTGTTTATGGTGATTCTCTCTTTTTTTCTTGGAAGAGCGTGAAATGTGGCTAACATCATATGTCAGACTAAATTTTAGTCTTTGGGAACATTTATGTTGCTGTGCTTACATATTTTTTTCTTTATCTATTTTCTTACATCGTGAAAATACAATTTTAAATAACTACCTTAATACACGGCACAGCGAAGACGAAAAAAGTCCCAAATATAACAAAAATATAATAATAGCGAAGTAATTTAGTCATCTTTAAGTCATCTTAACACATTGTTAATTGCAGTAAAATAAACACAGCTAAGTGTAGCTGAGCTGTTAGCTGCAGAACGTAATTCAATGTTAAGTGATTGTTTCATTCGTATTAATGTGAATATAGAGCTAACTTGGAGATGCTACAGTTGTTAGCTAAAGCTAACACTTCGATATTAAACATTTACCTCCATCTCCGCCAGTCGGTTGTTGAGTTTCTTGTCAGTCGTCTGTCACACACAAAGAGGTAACAAGTACCTAAACCAGCAGAGTTAACTCGATGTCTATGCTTACTTCTGATTCTGAGAAATAACATATATCTTGTGTTTTGGTTTGGTGATAGCAGGCTAAGGCAGTTTCTTACTTCCGCAATCGTCAGCTGCGTAATGTCTGAATAAGTTACGTCACAATTTTAGTCCTTGCTTGAATCTTTTTGTTAATTCAATAAATTTCAATAAATAAATCAATAAAGTTTTTTAAAAACGGGGAAAAATAAGAAAACGGGGAAAAATAAGAAATACAAAAGAATATAT
>JBAMHX010000014.1:19484762-19497271 GCA_037177515.1 Pseudomugil tenellus | reverse complement strand
TATACACACACACACACATAGGGGTAGGAATGGGGGTGATTTGAATAATCAATATGCACACGTCTCATCAGCATATCGGGGCCTTAAAGGTTAAGTTTAAGGCTTACAATATCAAGTGTGATAATTACTCCCATAGAATGAGATCCCGTTTCCACGTCTTGTTCCATGATCATCCACGCTCATTCATTTGTTCATTGTTTTGATATGATCTGAAAAAAAAAAAAAATAGTTTAGTTATCTAAGCATTTCTTATCTGCTCAGTGTGGATGCAAAACTTGTCATGGATTATAAAGAGCAGAGTGGTCACAGTTCACCTGACAGGTCAGAGGCAACAAAACCTAACAGCAAAAAACACAAGCGCCTAATTTTAAAATGATTTATTTCTGTAGGGTTTGTTGAAAATGGTATGTGTTTATGCCTGGTCTTTACCACAACATGAGGACGATATTAAATCCCCCCCCAGACAGCTACCAAGTTAAAATCTACCAACACAATCACTTCACATCACAACACAGCTTAGCAGGAAGATACTTACTGAGAAATTTGATCTATGGGTGTGAAAGAACAAGACATAATGACATTGAAATCCAGGGAAAGTTTATTTTTCCAGGCCTTTATAATTGCTATTAGATATATCATGTAGATGTTACCTTGCAGCCAGTCCAGTCCTTCCTGTAGGCCCTCTCCTTTGATGGCGTTGCTGGCACTGAAAACAACATGTACAGAGTTAAGCTGATTGAGGCACACATTCACTTTCTCATGACTTTTCTTGGATCCTGACTGTTTAAATCTGTCCAGCTCTTAATCCATCAGCCTTCCATCTGTCTAATGAGTAAGCACGGAGGTAAAGGTGTATGTGAAACAAGCAGGTTTGTTCTGCATACATACTACAAACATGATCCACAGAAACAACATACTTATTGTTTCTGCTTAAGGGAACTACAGAAGCATGTTTGGCAGTGCCACGTGCACAGCTTGGTTCATATAGATGTTTTCTAAATGCACTTCCTCCAGAACTGTGAGTAACTGAATGACTCATATCACAAAGACCTTTTTTGTTCAGCAAGTACCTCTGAAACGATACATTACCAGATGTGCCAGGGTTTGTCTTTGATTTTCTCCAAACACAACATCTGCGACACCTTGACAGAAGACATGGCGTCCTGCAAATCCATCTTGTTAGCAAAGAACAATACTGGTATCTTCTTGCTTTGGATGTCTAGAAAGGTAGACCAAAGTGACAGTGATTACAAACAAGCCTTTTATGACTTTACGGTTGTTAGTTATTGAAGGCATTGGGTATTTTGGACTATAGTAAATTTGTCTTTTTTAAAGCAAATGCATATGATGGGATTTAAACTTCCCACATTTGCTTTTGGAAATGTAGGAATTTGATTGATCTCATTCATGCAAAACAACCAATTTCATTTTCAAGAAAGTTTCCCGTAGACAACTTGTCGACAATTTGATGCCAAATGTGCTAAAATAAATTGTATTTACTATTTTCCTTCTATTTTTATAACAAATATCCATTTTGAACTTAAGACATATCAGATGCACAGTTTGTCTCAAAGTATAATTATATATGTGAGCGCGATAACTCGAACAATTTTTTACAATTGGACTTTGATACTCTGTCCACAAGGGGACGACCTGTATTGAATTTCACCATTTTGGGATTTATGGTTTCCCCACCAGGTGGCGCTTTATGCATTAAAAATCAAATTTTTGGCTATATCTCTGAAAACATTTACAATTTAATTTTGATACTCAGTATACCTGTTTAGGTCCCCAATGGGGCGATCTGTATCGAATTTTACCATTATTGGTTTTATGATTTCCCCACCAGGTGGCGATTTATTTACAAAAAATCTGATTTTTGGCCGTATCTGGAACTATTTCTCTCATTGCCCTAAAATCAAGTGCAAATGAAAGGTCATGACCTCAGGATGCATCCTGTCCTGATGTCATACCAGGCTGGTTCAAGTTTCAACACCAGGTGGAGCTTTGTGACTGAACATGTGCATCTTTATATGATTATATTATTGTATTGTGTGTTTTTGAGGATTGAGGAATATGAGGATTGGGGAGCATTCGGGGATATACTCCTAGCCGTCGCTTCCGATAGCATAGACCTCGATATAACGGATATGTTTGAGGCAACTGCTAGCTATGCATACCCTCATGGTTGAGGAAAGTATCTAGCTCCTCCTTAGCAACAACCATTCTCAGTTTGTCACTGCTGTCGATGACAAATATGATAGCATGGCTCTCCCTAAAACAAAAAAATAAAACAGAAGAAAATTTCACACTTTCAAAGTCATGCTAAATTCCTGCACATACTGAGCCTGCAGTTTATATCTGTGTTTCCTACTTATAGTAATGCTCCCACAGGCTTCTGTATCTGCTTTGGCCGGACATATCAAAGACGGTAAAGGACAGGCTGCGTGCAGAGAGAAAGAGAGAAAAAAGCTATCACACAGTCTGATGAATCCATAATTTTACTACTTTCCCATCGTTTCAAGCCTACCTTGAACTCTTGAACTTTTCAATGTTGAAGCCGATTGTTGGGACTATCTCTTGTGCCTGTGTCTGCATGCACCCCACACACAAACACCCACATACAAACACACAAAAACAGACAAGTAATGACAAAAGTACGTCAACGAGGGTGAAATAGAAGGAGAGTGTGTTACGGTCGTTACCTGACTAACATGTTTCCAGTCTTCTGACAATGGACCTAAATGATTTGGATGCTGAAAACGAATAATTGTAGTAAAATAAATGTTTTAAAAAGGCCCTTCTACAATATGTATCCCAGCACATATTGTAATGGCTTTAGAAAAGGTTTAACCGCTCAACAAGATCTGCCTACCCATATTTTTGGATCCTAAACACAAAGGGCCTTTCAATTACTCAACTATAGCTACAAAATGCCCAGTTGGTGAAGGTTAGGTTCATGAACTTACATTGGCTGGCTTAAGCTGGTTGATGATGGTGGTTTTGCCGCTGTTGTCTAGCCCCAAACACAAAACGTTGACTTCTTTCTTCCTCAGGCCGAGCCAGCCTGACAGTTTATCCAGCAGCCCCATTACACCAAACCGATGCTATAGTGTTCTAATTTTCAGCACATTACCCCATAGATGATCTAATCACTTGCAGTTTTGCAGACTCTTATGAAAGCAAAGACGAATGATTAAACATGGCTGTAAAAAGCGCTTCGCAACGAGGGCTGTGGATAGATGAGATGCTGCCTGGCCATCCCAGCTTGTAACAGGTAATCCTATTAGTGCGAATTAAGTCCAGTGAACCATTGGTGACCTGCTCATGAAGTATGAAGCTTCACCCCCCCCAAAATGCTGATTCGTTTGATTTATTAGACTCTCAACCCTTTTCCTCTCCAGAGTTCTTCCTCTTGCTTTAGGGCCCCTTTGAGACACAAATGCATCAGATAACGCAGCTCATACTCTGCAATTTTTACTCACATTGCACTAAAATACACAGAGGTGAGGAGAGCAACTCCGTTAGTTCGTGCATGAAATGTAAAGTAATCTAAAAATGATTAATCTGATTATTAGTCTAATCTTGATTTATTAGGTAAAACTTAAATCCTGATTTTTTTAATGATTGGACAACTTCTTACATGAAACCTTTGGAGCTGCTTAATGATCCAACAGCTCCATCTTTTGGTTATCAGTAAAGGCTGAGATTTTATTGAAATTTTCAGGCTGAAAGAATAAGAAAAGTCTCAGGTATCTATAAATAGTTCATACAGACACCTTACTGAAAACTCAGTCTTTTACATTTGTGGACCACACATATATATGTGGAATCCAGGTGTTCACAGCAGTTAACCTATAGGCCTGCCAAAGCAATAAGTCATATTATCTCAAGAGAAAAAAAATACCACTTTTTCAATTTTAGCGTATGTTGTGGCATCTATACATATATGCATGACGAGCTGTGGGTTCCTAGTGGTGACAAAATACAAACATTACTAAAAATCAGTCTATAAGGTCCCCAAGAAGTTTCCACCTGTTCCTTTTGTACAACAGCAGGAAAAAAATGATCTATGTTGTTCATAATAAAAGTAGTGTATTAAATGAAATTAGATTGTATCTTTAAAACGGATTAAATTAGCTGTGACTTGCAACATTATTGACTTGAAGTGAATTGGAATTCTATATAAAGATTAATTGAACAGAATTGATGAGGGACAAGTTAAAGAAGTAATAATGCTGAACTTTAACATGCGGGGAGGTTATAAAGTACAAAACATTTTCCAAACTGTAAGACAGATTTCTGATTAAATTCTTTTCCTGTTTATAAAAACACAACAAAATTAAATGAGCAGTCAACCACCAGAACTGTTCATCTTTATTTGCAAATAAATAGTCGCTCTAACTGCCTCTTACAGTGTGCAAGATCTACAACATCTCTTTGGAAATCATAGAAAAATAAAATACAAGAATTATAAGTATACTTGTACTTTGTACAAAAGAACGTTCTAACATTGCTCAGCAGTAGAACATGCTAAACAAACAGCATCTGATAATCTCAGTATTCTGCAGAGGGGTGTTGACTGCGGATGTCCATGTGTGCAAACGTGTCTGCATTTGTGTGTGTGTGTGTGTGTGTGTACCTCTCCCACTCCCGAAAGGCCTAGATGCATTACTACGCTGTGACTAAAAGGCAAAGATCTCCAGATCCAGTTAATATTAATCAGTTTGTGATAAGAACCAGAGCTGGAAGCAAGTGGCTCGTCTCATACAATTCAAACTGATGGCTAGGTCCTGCAACTGAACTGAAACTTATAAACTACTGTAAAGTGTCTCTGTCCTGCATTGTTGACATACTGTAAGGCATTCTCTATATATGTGTCCGTGAGTGTCTACTTTACTGTTGTCATAACGACATGACGCGCTGCTGCTTATGTTGATACCTTTTTGTGACCACGTAAAACTACTACAAACTACTTTCATTTTCCTGAACTTGCTTTAAGCTAATTATTACCTTCATCTTAGCTAACATGTTGCATTCTGTCATCTCCACCACTGACTTAGAGGAAGAAGAGAAATGGACCTTGGTGGCAAAAAACTGACCCATACATACACTGCAAATCAGGACCATATTAATTTCACATTATGCTTATGTACACTGGTTTCAAAGACTTCCACAAAATACCAGAACCTTCACACAACCACAATCTACGCACAAGCTGATGGGAAACCCATCTGCGAATTTGTGAACGACCCTCTTCTAACATCATGGACGAGCTGTGCCATCTAAGTGGAAACCACTGGCTGATGTCTGTGTGTCTGTGAGAGTGTGTAGGAGTGTGAGTCCAGCTAAAAAGAAATCATGAGCAGAAGAAGAACCATATAAGTCCATGTTAAGTCTCCAGTTAATGTAAAACATCTTCTATCTATAGCTAAATTCTGTGAACATTCATATATTAAGACAGTGGAGCTTGTGTAATTATTCAGGCAATGTTTAACATTCACAATCAAATAAAAGCAAAAAGAAACAAAAAGGAAAAAAGAAAGTCAGGCTGATTACACAACAGTAAATACAGTGGTTGCTAAAAACAGTCTGAAAACAACTAATTTGGCTCTGAAAGCCAAATATCTGATAATATGACCCAGTGGACATCTCTCATTGCACAATTTCTCATCTCTGACTTTCTGAGGTGACTGCATAATATTGTATTGCTGATTCTGATAAATTTTTTTAGGTAAATAAACTAAATAAGATCCAAATTTACTAGGGCTTTCACATACAGGACTGCACATATATTGATATTAGATTATATTAATAATTATTTATTGTCTATACAGTTTAAAACATTCAATAAATCTTCCTAACTTACTTCTTTCTTCAAGTATCGGTGTACCAGATTCTCTGGAGAGCGGGTAACTAAAGCAATCCAAATAAATCTTCATGATAAAGGATCAAACTCGTAAAAGGAAAAAATATCGAGGAAGTTTCTCTTTTCAAAGGACAAAACGTATAGATTGCACACCCGAAAGCAGCTACATGAGCACATAACTCGAGGCAACAAAAAAGAATTCCAAAGATTCAGTAGATTACATTTGCAAATCTACATTTCTAGATACTGTTGCTCCACACACAACGTACTGCTGTTGCAACAAGGCATTACATTCCCCAAAGTGAGGGTCCAGGCCTGTCAGTAAAGTCTATCAGGCTGAAGTCTGGTAGAACCAGGCATACGGTGTAAGGAGTGTATAGTAGAAAAAGTTTTATGGGATGGTTTTGGAGACCAGGGAGGAGTCTGTCGGAGGAGTCTGTCCAATGACCTCCTGCATGAGGGTTTAAGACTCAGGCACGGACTGTGGACTGTCATCGAATGGTTTAGACTTCACTTCCATCTGCTCCAGCTACCTGTCCATCCCAGGTTATGTTAAAGGGTGTCCTCATACATGGAAACCCTTCTCCTGTTCGTGCAGAAGCTGAAGGTGAAGGGTCTGTATGCTGCTGACAATCCGTCTCTGGTGGCCAATCAGCTCCACGCCGATACGCCTCACATCTCTAGGCCGAGAGGGGGGGGCAGAAAAAACAACAAGCAGACAGAAAACACTTTAACTACAAATCAAAAGATTTTATATAAAAAAATAAGGCTATTAATGAAAAAGAATATTAATGAAAAGACGTCATCTACAGCCTTGAAAAGGAGTGTTTTTCAAATCAAGATATGAGCAGGATGTCTGTTCTCGAGAAAGACACAAGGAGAGGAATAGATACTGGTGGGATGTTTTCAGCAATGTCAGGACGGAGAGAAACTACATCGTGTTATTTTTTTATATATATTTGGACATAGTTTTGTACAGATTAAATTCATTTCAACTTTATTTGTATGGCGCCATTTCACGACAATCTTGTCTAAAGGCGCTTCACAGAGATCGGCCAGTTCATAAAAATAGCCTTATATAGGGAACCAGCAAGACTGCAGATCAGCTGATTTAAATTATTTATGTAAGTGTAGCAGAAACTTTGGGAACATCAGAGCCAAGCGGTAAACTCTGTTGAAAAAGAAGTGAAGCCTATGCGGAAGTGCCAGAAATTGCAGTTCACCTCTCATCCACTAGGGGATTCAAAACATATCAAATCCCCAAAGACTCCCATGTTAAAAAGAGCAAAGCAGAAATAAACACGTTTACAGGCTGGCAAAAAAAAAATATTTTAGGTTTATCAGGTCAACTTTACCTTTGTGACAACTTTGAGGGGGGTGAATTTTTTAGAACTAATTCATTTAGATGCAAATTCATTCAGAAAGTCTGTATATTTAGGAGTTTGTCCCTTTGATTGACAGGTATCCAACATCTGCAGCAGAAGGCAGTGTAGCATAAACAGGTTTTTAGCCTTTAGAGCTGAGTTAGCTCAGTTAGCTCTTAGCCACAGACACCTCGAACAAACAGTTTGATAGATGTAAATTATCCACCCCCACATTCCCAGTCTTTTTACCTATTTTTGTTGTTTCGGGAGTGATGGTGCACCAGATGCAGAGAGGATGGTGACAGTAGAAACTGCCCAAAAAGCCTTGCTTGTGTTCTTCATAAGTATACAGTCTATGGGCAGACTTGTTGTTCGATTGTTGTCAGAGTGAATATGCAGCGTTTGTTTCTTTCAGTTGTTTTAGGTTATGTAGCTTTTTGTTGTTTAAGTTGTTTTTGTATATGCAGCATTTTTTTGTATATAAAGCACGTTTTCACCTGTTGGCCTCTGCATGGCACCACAAAAATGACCAATTGAAATTGTAAAACAATGTAAAAGCTTGCTAAGCTAATTTGCATTTTAGCATTACTGTGGAGCCAATGCTATCTTAGCTTTCTTTGCTAAAATAACCACAACAAACACTGCTGAAAATTGTATTGCAGTGTGTAGGATTTCTATCTATGTGACAATTCAGGATGTTCCAAAATGCCTTACTAGAAAGTTTTTTTTTAATCAATGATTGTGATAATATTCCAGTAATATTTGCTGATATATATTCATTTTCAGATTTTACTTTAAAATTAATTCTATGTCCAGTAGCTCGTGCAGGAAAAACACAACAGTATTTGCTATTGTTGTAGCTGTTGCTAAAGCTTGTGCAAGAGGGTTAATGGAGATGAGGGGCTTTGGTGTTGTTTTTATATCAATGTAGTTTAAGAAGTCAAAAAGTTTGTTCCAGGTTGCTGAAAGGCTCAAATGCAAGACAGTTTTACTACATGCATCTTTACTCATCGTCTGTGTGTGGACATGGTCAAAGAAGACACTTCTGTTATGCTCAGGTCATCTTTGCTTGTTCACGACAAAACAAACCCTAATATGAGTATCTGCATAAAAGTGTCTTCTTACTTTGTCATTTGTTACATGTTATATTTTAGCACATCACTCACTCAATACTCATGGTTGCCACAGAATCCAATGTATTGAAGCCTGCTGCCATGAAATTGCTCTTGTATTGACTCATCTTGATGGAGTCCAGCCAATCGCCGACAGAAATGAACATTGGATAGTCCATCTCCTCCCCCGGAGATTCTGGTAGACTGATTTAAGGGAAGGAAAAAAAAAACATAAAAACACAGTTAATGTCAGATCATGGGAGTATTTTCAAAGCACGTCAGAGATAGAGAAGCAACAGAAAAGACTCAAAGTTCTCTGGATGACACATACTTATAGATAGTTTCAGGCGTAAGTGTAAAAGCATTGAAGGACACTAAATCCTTGTCTGGAGTCAGGGCAGTCTGGTACAGCTCAGCATATATGGCAAAAAATAATTTACTTACAGATCCATTTTATTCTTTTACAGAAACTCTTTAGACATATACCTCTGGAGGTCTTCTACCAGTGGCAGCAGGCTGCTGGGGTTTCGAATGAGTTTGTCCAAGAAGGAAACAACATCTGTGAATTTTGGTCGATGATTCCTCTCCTTCTGCCAGCAGTGCAGCATCAGTTGGTGCAGGGCCACAGGGCAACCCATTGGTGCAGGCAGCCGATAGCCCTCCTCAATGGACAGAATCACCTGGAGATTTAAATGTGATAAAGGGTCAGCATTTGAGACTGGATCTGTTCTGTGAAGATGATTCAGCTTAAAAATCAATATGCTTTGCAGAACACTTAGACTGCTCAGAGGTAGATTTTCCTCTGATTTCTGTATGATTTTGAACTCTGCAGCATACCAAGACAAGCTTTTATTTGCCTGCTTTAAATTTACACAACAAAGAAAGGCAGTTAAACAACATATTTTTATGAGACATTCTTCTTCCATACTGGATTTATATAGTCATCACACATTGGGCCGAATTTACAAAGATCTCATTTTGCGTGTACTAATTAGCTTGTGGCATCTAGAATTTAGCGTGTGAGGTGGGGCCGTGATTAGTACGTGATCTACTAAGATTGCTCACGCAAATGACAGCGGGTGCAAAGCGTTGGAGACACGCCTGTTTAAATGAGGATTTAGCGTGTGTCATGGTTTTCATGATGACAACTTTACAAAACTGCAAGTGAAAATACAAGTTTGATCTGATGGAATTAGAGGTGTTGGTGGAAGAAGCCAATTAAATGTCCAAAGAGCTACAGCAAATAAATCTGACAGCAAGTCAAAGAAACATTGGTTATGATGCCAAAGGCATCACATACGCACTGCACATTTAACGATTGGTTGTGTTTTCAGTTTCTGTACATATGCTCAGAATTTGCGGGAGGCATAAGCTGCACATGAGTGCAGTCAATTGCTCCTTTAACACCGGGGAATCCAGCTACCTAAAAAAAAACAAACTTGTTTTGTCTTATTCAAATATTCTCGAGTGCGTGGAAATCTAATAATTGTACTTTTTTTAGCGTGTGCAATGTGTTTGCATGCGTTTTAGTACACGCAAACCTTTAGTTAATCTGGCCCATAGTCTTTACTTGAATCTCCTAAAACTTCCCTATCAATTAATTTCCACATGGAACAACAGGTCTTTCTGTCATTTCAGAAGATAGCATATATTGACCTCCATCTGAATATCTCTAATTCTCTACGAAGTATTAGAGAATCTACATGCATCTTTCCAGGGAGCAGTGGTAAGTGGGTGACCAGGATGAGATAGTGTAAGGCTGGTTTTGTGGCTTGGCTGGCCTTTTGCCTTGGAAAGCACTTCTTAGCATTTCCCAAACAGCACAAATCCTTCCAAAACCCCGGGACCTCAGCGAATGTGTGTGTAGGGTGTCTGCGTATTGATGTGTAAGGGGTTGAAGGGATTACTGTGGAGCTTTCACACTCAGCGGAGAGAAGGATGGTTCTGCTTTTTCCATGGTCCCTCCAATCCCTGACCACAGCCCAGGGATCAGCAGGTTGCTCAGCCACACTGAATCCTCAGCTTTAAAATTCCGCTTCAACTGGACCCAAGTCCTCTGAACCTTTGACCTTTTCTGTGGCTTTCCATTCCGTCTTTCTCATCTTTATTTCTTTTTACGATGTTGCTAGTATTTCTGTTCCTAACCCCCTTTCTCTCAGAGGTGGGTGGTTTAAAGTCAGTAAACACTCACAGAGCAGGTTAAAGGGCAACAACTTTCACTGATATAATGGAAAGCAAACTCAGGATTTACTTATGAGAGCAAGTGGCAATCTGAGAAGCAAACTTTGCTGAGGTGTTGAAGGCACACATCTAAGAAATAGCACAGCAAATCACATATTGCTACTGAATAGTTTATTATATAGAAAAAAATACTGCCTTTGAAAACCAGTAATGCTACCAGGTTCACAGAATATTCTGTAAGATAATCAAACTATACAGTCAGGAAATATTTCTTGCCAAAAAAAGGTATTATGCAAAGACAGCTTACTTGTGCTTTAATGTAATATACAGGTAATATACATTTATCAGCTATTTCAATAGGCAGACCTGTTTAATTGGTTAAGACAAACAGCTAATAAGCCAATAACATGGCAGGAACTTTATGCATTTAGTCATGTAGATGGGGTCAATACAAGCGACAGGAGCTCTCAGTGAGCATCACAATAGGGAAGAAAGGGGGTTTAAAGTGAATGTGGCACCATGCTAGTTAAGACAGGCTAATCAAGTGTTTCAGACACTGCTGATGTACAAACACTCCCACAGCCACAGATAATGGGCTAAAAAAGAGAAAAAAAAATCAAGAAAAAAAATCTTGGGATATCAGAGCTCTGAGGAGAATGGGCATTAGGGGTGTGTATCTGCGAAAATCTGGTGATACGATGTTTATTACAATACAGGGATAGTGATACAATATATTGTGATTGTAATTAGAATTTAATAGTAAGAAATCTCACAGCCTAGTAAATGCCCAGATTATTGAATAAGAATGGGGGGGGGTCTATTTTAGAAAAAAATAGATCCCTCCCCCATTTTATTTTAAAAACCCTCTTTGTGTACAAGATGAATAAATAAATTAAAATCTGCCTCATGAGTAAAAATATGCTTATAAAAAGATAGTTCTTTTACATATCGTCATGTTGTCTCTTAAAAATATTTCAATATATCGATTTTCTTACAGCTCTAATTGGCATACTGGTTTTAGATGATAGAAAAGTAAAATGAACTCAATAACCACTGGTTCCAAGCACGATATACAGAATAGCATCTCTGAACACACAACACATCCAACCTTATAGCCACTCATGTCAGCTAACAACAGGAAACCAAAGAAACAATTCACACAGACTAAACCAAATTGGAAAATCAATGTTTCAATAAGCCCTGCCTGGTTTGATGAGAAGGATCAAAAGCATGGATCTATCCCACCTTGTATCAACAGTCCACGCTGGTGATTGTAATACAATAGTGTGGTATTTTCTTGGTGCAATTAGGGTCCCTGAGGATTTTCTCAAACCCACAGCCTACCCGGGTATTGTTACTGACCATGTCTCCTTTATCACAACTGTGTACCCATCTTTTAAAGCAGGGTGGGGAATCCTGGTCCTTGAGGGCCAGAATCCTTCAGGTTTTCCATGCATCCATGGTCCAGTGCACCTGATTCAAGTCAACGGATCCAACATCTTCAAGATCTGCACAGTGGTTTATTAATTTGAATCTGGTGTGTTGGAACAAGAAAACATGGAAAACTTTCAGGACGAGGGACAATAATGCTCCATGTCACAAAGATTTTGTACCCCTGATCACAGTTTGCATAGAGATGGTGATATTCTCCTGCAAAGTCATGTTTTTAATCCCAAAACTTGACTAATTGGCGTACACCGGCTTTTGTAGGTAAAACAGCTGTATAAATGACCTCCCAGATCACAGTTTGATAAACAACTCTGCTGTGGTGAAACCTAATTTAATCATTACAGACCTCCAAACAACAAATCTGCTGCAACAGTTTGATGCTATCGTGTCAAAATGGAAAAACATTTCTAAGGAATCTTAAGGAAAACTTGTTTGGTAGGTGTAGAGGAATTTCATGATTAACTTAATTACCTTGCTCTTAATTAATGTCTAGCTGAAAGGTCTGACTATAAGGCTCCTAAACTGATGTCATTC
>JBAMHX010000014.1:19462934-19478557 GCA_037177515.1 Pseudomugil tenellus | reverse complement strand
CTTTCACTGCATTAACTTCTTTCTTTAATATCAGAGTAAACACACTGCACACCTAAATACACACACACACACACACATACATATGGTTTAGGTTACCTAACTATTTTACATTAATTGGACCGTGTGCCATCATTTTGACCCAGAACAAGGTCTGAAGAGGGGTATCATGGTGGAGTGATCACTACTGACAGCATAATAAATACACGTGCTAGCTAAACCTGTAAACCTTTTGAGACAACAATGAAACCATCATGCTCTCATACGACAAAAAACATGATTCGAGTCTGCAGAGACTGAGAACTGCACGATGGGCTCATGCACTGACTCCATCCTATGACCAACTTAAAATCACTTTTTGCAAGCTTTTTAATGGGAAACATCTGGTACTGTCCAAAACACAACATAATTACAAAACCCAGATGGTGCAAGCATGGTCACTTGAGCAGCAACGTTTCATTGTTCCAGCGGATTGGCAATGACACATCTCTTGCAGCTTCTTCCAATTCATCCTGGCTACATAACCAGTGATGTTCACTGGGAAGGACTAATTCAATGTTGTGAAAATGCATGTATACATTTTATGTGATGAGGTAATCTCTTAAAAGTTGCTCAGAATAGCAAGCCAAACTGCTTAAAGCGTATATCGATTTTATGATGAATAAAAGCTAAATAAGCAACACACCTGTCACCAAGAGAAAATAAACACAGAAGGTAAGAAATGATGGATGAGAAGAAGCCCTTTTCTGTGCTGTACTATCACTCACTTAAAACCAAAATGGCATGATGATGTTTTTTTTTCTACTCCAGCCTTGAATTTGATAATAATATCAGCAGACAAAAATCCAGCAGGGACAGAGAGGAAATTACTCGATCAAGCTTAGCATTCCTCAGCTAATTATCGAGGTCTGGAAACAATATATAGTTATGCCATGCAGTGCCTGAACAAAAACAAACGCACCTGTTTACCAGAATCTAATGTGTCACCTGTTATTTCAGAGCAGGTATAGCAGCCAGTCACAGCACAATAGTCTCCATAATTAGTCTCTGAAGAACAACAACAGATGGAGGAAGTGATAGACAGAGAATGAAGAAAAGACAAACTAGGCAGGCAGACATACAGAGGAGGATACCCAGAATAAATTCAGCCTGATGCCCCGCTGCCAAACACAAACGGCTTCTGATTGTGTGATTTGATGCTCGTACTGTACAGTGTGTATGTGGGAACTGGATAAGCAGTTGCTCCATGAACTTCTTTCCTTACACTTGCAGATTTCTGCTGTAAGAACTTTGAAATAACATGCGACAAACATAAAGATACAAACCTTTAGAGCCAATGGTGTTTAATGGATGTACACGCATGAATAAAACTGAAGACGGCTGTTCACTGGGATGCTTTTTGTGATATGACTCATAGAAGTCCCACTATATTCCAACACTGCTTGTCTTTGACTCTGCGACCTTGTTTTCTTCTGATTATGTGGTGGTTAAATTTGGTTTAAATAAGTATTTTCTTGATGTAAATTAAATTTCCTTCAGATTTCATACAGTTTAGTTAAGACACTGACCTTTTTAGTCTCTTTTGTTTAATATTTATGTGGAATTTGGAATATCGCTTAAGTTTTCTGTCTTGACACTTAAGACCACATCAATGTATATTGATTGATCAATGATCAACACATTACTGGTATCAGTACATGATGAAATATCATTTCTAAACTCAATACTTTGTACTAGCAGCAAACATTTAATATTTGAATTTGATAAAAGAAATGTTTATATCCACAAATATATGATAAATCAGATTGCACTTATTTGGTTTTTGTTGCTAAATTAAAAAAAATATGAAAGCCAAGAGCAGCCATGCTAGCAAGTGCGAGGACGCTGGAGCTGTTCTTTGTCCATTGCAGTGCCGACACGAAGAGACAAACCTAATCTGAGTTATTAAATTAGACTCCACATAGGTATCCCCAGATACCCACTTGTTTTGTTGTTAATATGTTACCATTTATATATTATCAATAAACTGCATTTGATTTTATCGAGTGTGTTTGTTGTCTACTGGGAGCAGTGTGTTTTTTCCAGTTTTCAGCCATATTTCTTTCACGCTTTGAAATCAGCAATCTGTTGCTTTAGAAGCTCTGTAGGACTGTCAGTGTTTTGGAGGTTTAGAGGTATAAAATTACATTTTTATCTCTTTGTAACCTTTTGTAATTTTATATGAATGATTGTGTGAAATCAGCCTTTTTTAAAGGATAATGCAGTGAAATTAGCACAAAAATGATCAAGTTAGACTTTATCAACGGGATCAGAGCTGAGAAGTGCCCTCTATTTGCATTCAGGGTGGGTTGAGAATCTTAAGGGGACACATTTATATTCACAGTGATGTCTCAATTTATGCACCCCCTGTAAATACAACCATATGTTGCACTGGATGAGACTCATAAAACAAAGCTCGTTAACAAGTCCACAGTTTCCCTCTGTCTCGCTCTCTTAGTCTCTTTCATATACACACGAGTATAATCCTGCAAAAAAACATGAATTGTAAAATTATACAACTTTTGCATGCTCATCACTTGCATGCACAAACGTGTACAAGACATAACTTAGGGACAGGATCATGTATAAACATGGAAAAGTCATTTCATATAAGGAAAATGATTCAATCCTACACCACTTTACCATTTAAACAACCAAAGGTATAAATATATCAGGCTGTAGTAAACAGTGTAATTGTAGGAGAGATAACAACTTGCCAATATTCAAGTAATTTGCCAAGAGATTATTATTATTATTATATTATTATGACCTCTAAGGACAAAAACATAGTTTATTTTACAGTAAAAAGTTCCATATGTATAATTTTGGGAAATAAACAGGATTCCCTACACTTGGTTTACACAGCTGAGAGCGTTTGTTGTCAGAAGCAACATAATAAATTTATGTTAGATGGAGCTTAAAGTCTCAGTATGAGCAAAGCTGGGAGGGAACATCTTCCTTTCGGTGGTATCAGTGGTGTTCAGGTCTTTAAATCACAGCTGCGCAGTGAAACAGTGATGTACTAAAGCGTGTATATGTAAGCTTCTTTCAGTAGCGCTTACTTTTTGTGACCACACCCTCCAGTCTGATGATGTTGGGATGGTCAAACTGGCCCATAATAGATGCCTCCCGCAGAAAGTCCCGCCGCTGACGCTCCACATATCCTCCTTTCAGAGTCTTTATCGCTACTGAGATCTCTTTCTTTCCTGGTGTTCTAAGCCGGCCGCTGCAGACCTCGCCAAATTCACCTGGAAAACACAAACACACACATGTTTCTCCCACATCTGAGGACATTATTTGGACTCTTATCATAAATATATTAGCTTGATGTGAAGCCTAAATCAACCTTCAATCCAAATTTAGTAATTTGTGTGATGGAGATTGGCTATTTGTCCACCACAAGAGAAACGAGGGGCTCACATATCATGTAACACTCATGTAACACAAAAACTTGATAAGGATTCTTATCAAATAACTCCAAACCATCAGCAGGTACCACAGAAAACCACCTGAGGGCAGTGTTGCAGCTCTCATCTAAACTCCAGCATTATAGTATTTTCTTTGATGAGTTAAACTTCGTAACATCTCATCCTTACACTCCCACCCCCCCCAAAATACACTAAATGTATTCTAACACCTTCTTTTGTTCTCTCAGCCTATTAAAGTTTTAATATTCCAGCACTATGTTGTGAAAAAAATGCCTGTGAAATGCAGGGAGACAGAGAAAGGCGTCCCTTTGAGATACAAAGCAGTCGAGGAGGTTCACTGCAGTCAAATGGACAGAATGAAAGTGGATCATCTCATATGCACATTTAAAGCTATTGTTATTATGGCTGATGTGAAATGGCCGTCTGCTGCCCACAGGCAGACATGATGAATCAGTGAGACACAGGTGGATGATTGTGCGGCAGTGTGTGCAGCAGTGTGTGCGTACCAGCTCCGATCACCCTCTCAATGCGGATTCTGGATGGGTCAATCTCCTTGGTGAATTCATGGACAGCCTGTGTGGGATCTTCGTATGTATCAGGGTCCACGTACGTCTTTATGCCTGGAAAAGGGACTGTGGACAGAAAATTACACAGCTGAGTGTACATGTTTTTAACATGATAAAAAGTTAAACTTGTTTTATGGCATTTCATTGGATCAGAAGACATTATACAACAGCAGCAATGATAATTTGGCTGCTTTTGAGGAGAATTGGTAAAATCCAGACACACTTCTACCAAATGCTATCAAACATGAACTGGAAGAAAACCAGTTACGTGGTTTGATTAGCCCCCCCTTCCGGCAGAGCAGAGGGTTTTTACTAAAAAAAAAAAAAACAAACAAAAAAAAAAAAACAAAAAACAGTAGGGTAATGCCTACACGTTTCAAGCCACTTTTTAGTTCAGCTGTCCACCCTGCTGAAGTGCCCTTGAGCAAGTGGGTACATTTTTAACAAGCTGCTGCAGTTCTTGTTTTAACCCTGACCTCTCAGTGGAGGTGAGGGGGGGTGGTCTGGACGGAAGCTGTTCTCCTACAGGGATCGATACAGTATCACAAAAAGAAAAACAACTATCAGCTGTCTCTGATGCGTGAAGCGACCCCGGCTGTTCTCTGCTCGGCATCTCACGCGGTGCTGAGGCAGGACATGAGGAATGCTGTAGACGGCTTGGAGGGACCAGCGCCGTAACAGTAAACACATGCTTTGTAACAAGGTACATGTGTGTGTTTTAATCTTGCGATTCTTTCATTTCTGAAACCTTCATGGCACCTTGAAAGATTAATTCAATACATCTTATCTTTCCCTCACATATTCCTCTTTTTTCTTGCTCTCTTGGCCTCAAATCAACTGTCCTCTTAAAACATTCCTCATTTCTCTTTGTCTTTTCCTCTGTTGCCGTTCAGCCCGGCTGTCCTCATCCTTGCTTCTTTCTCTTTTTTGTCTCCCCCTTTGCAATTTTCCTTCACCTCACTGCACACTCATCTTTATCTTTCTGCTCTCTTTCAAATATCTTTCTCTTTCTTTCCCCTCTGCAAAACAATCATTGCTGTTTTTTTTCTTTTTCTTTTCATGCCAGGAATGAAATGTTTGCTATTAAAGATAAAACATGGCAAAAGAGACAGAACAGTGCAGAAGGACACAGCTAAGGGATGTATGCAACCAGAATTAAAAACACAAATCAATAAACTTGTGTATGATATAAAATAAAAAAAAAACACTGAAAGGTAAGGAAAGACCTATAAAAGAGACAGAAAGATGAACGAGCATGGCAGCTAGGAGCATTTTGCTATTTGTCTGAAGCCTCGCTTCATAGCAACATCTAATGCAAAACTACCTTTTTATTACATATATTTGAAAGTGACATTGTCGCATCTTTGGATTCTATAAAAAAGCGTTAAAATCCATGAAATGCATAAAAATCACCTTCACAAAAGTATTCACTGAATTTAGTGTATTAAAAGGAGCAGTTGGCTAGCTGCTAATGGCTAAATGTGATTTGCAGTGTCTTTGCTAACATCCTTCTTCCATTTTGGCAAAAGTGAATAAATTGCTAATATTATAAATATGATTAAGTTTATTAAAACTTTTTTTTTACAAGCAGTCCCACATAAAAAAAGCATCTGAAACAACCAATAAATAGATTTACCATGTCCATTCTGGTACTCAGTCTGCCGTTTGTCTTCTGACGTCATCTTAGCTTTAAAGTACCACTGACACCTGGAAAACAGTTTAGAAGACAGAAATTGAGCAATGATGTTAAACATAGGTGGGAATTTCTGGATCCAGAAAGTAGAAGTCCTGCATATTTTTGGCTCTACCTGTACATTTAGAACCACTTTTTTAAGCTAACAGGTTCGTTATCCTGGCAAATAAAATCATTATATTTAGCTGGTGTGGTAACTGGTCGGAACAGCTGCCGGACAGGAATTTTTCTTTCTGTATGAGGAATTGGCACCTCTAGTGGTAAAGCGTGATGCACCTGACTTAAAGAGCATTTCAAAAGCCCTTTTAAATTAGTCACACAGTGGCTTCTGGACATTCAAACATATGCACACATTTGCACTTGGTCTTTTATTAACAATGTACTCCATATTTTCCATATATGAACTCATGTTTTTGTATAATTATTTATCTTAACAGTCCTTACATTTATTTTGTGTCTATTTATGTATTTAATTATATTTCTTAAGAAAGTAACTTGTCGTGGGATAACATCTAAAAAATAAATAAAATAAAAAAATAACCCAAAGAGCCAATCTGGCATATTTGTGAGATGAACCTTATGTCATATAATATGCATTTAAGTAAAGACATAAAAGGGGAGGTAATTAAACTGGAATAGTATGTTGGGATTGCCAAAAAAAAGCCTGGAACTGTACATATTACTGTCTTGAAACTAAGCTGAACATCAGCCACTTCAGCTGGAGGTGGTAATTATGGGACAGTGGCATATTGCTTTAGAGACTCTGTCAACAGCCAAGAAATCACAAAAATGTGCACTTGCTCGTTCTCAGACTCATTTAATAACAACATTAAAATGTCACTCTGTGATATGATAAAGTGTGACGTGAGGACAGCATAATTATGCAAAAGGCAGATAACTTAATTCTCCTTTCAGGGGTTACTTAGTATTCTTTTAAACAATATTAGAAAGCCCCTCAACGACTGCAATATTCTCACTATTTCACATTTCTTTCTAGATAATGTTAAAATATACATTTAACACAGTCATCCATTTACAGAATAAATGAACAAGCCAAGTTAAACCATCTTCTTTAACTCAACCAGCTAATGACCAGTTCTGCATGCAAAGTTTCTACATGGAAAGCATTTAAAATTCATGGTATTGCAGCAGAGCCATGCGTGCATATACACACTCATATACCCAGATACATCATGGAAAAAGTACGTTTAAAAAATCCATACTAAAAATGTGTTATTTTAAAAAAGAAAATGTATTGATAAGTAAAAAAAAAGAGACATCAATCAATGAGAATGACTGAGATTTTCTTTAACCTCAGAGGGAAATAAGTGACATTTTCATAGCAATAAATGTAACAATTTCATTTCACTACATTTCTGGTAAAACTGTTACACTGACCAAGCTACACCCAAGACAGAGCTCACAACACTAAGATGGGAATTAAAATAAACCGTTAAAGCTTTCCACTGTAAAGAAACATTTCTCATAAAGCAGAAATAGGTTAGCCTTGAGTCAGGTTAGATTTTCTGCTAAAAAAAAAAAAACCTCAAAGTTGGAGCTGCAGCTAAAGAACATGCATACAGCAATTCTTCTTAGAAAATGAAAAAGAATAGTAAACATGAATTCTCACTTTGAAGGAATGCTCACAAAGAGACCCACATGATTTCAAGACAAACTTAATAAAATGTATAACCATGTAAAAGCTGTCTGGAGCTCTTGTGTGTGAGAGTTGGAGGGTGTTTATCTGAGCGCTGACAGACTGAGGGGCAGACGACAACGAATAAAAAGCTGCTGGCAAGAACGTCTGAAAAGCCGAGAGATTAGAAGACGGCATCTGTAAAAGACCATGAAGACTTCATCCAAATAGATTCCTGGATTTCACTTTGAAAAGGAAGAAAACATAAAGTTGTCTGTCAGAATTTCACTCTGTACTGAAATATTGAACTAAAGGGTGAGAAAGGAAGCCAACTGCAGAGGTGTATTGTAATGAGATGAAGAGCAGTTAAAGCTTCCTGTGTTTGGTCAAGCTTTTCTAGAAAGAATATTCACTTACATTTTTAGAGTTTTGTCTTCTTTACCTTTTCTCTGCTCAAAAGGAACGTTCTTTGATTTGTTTCTTTGCTAATAAGAAAAAAATCTTATGGTGAGATTCAGCTTGACAGCGACACTACTACCATCACTATGTTTTATGAATAAAACAATTTTTCCAAGCATGTTTCCTGTCCAAAAGTTCTATTTTGATCTAATTTGCACTGTTGACCTTTCCTTGGATGGAGAAAATTAACACAAAAAGTAAGGACATTTGTGTTATATGTCCTCAAAACTTAGAGCGATGATTATCACAATAATAATCCAGCATTTAGGATTGGAGAGGAGAGAATACCCTGCTATGAGACCTTAATCCCATTGAACACATGTGGGATCAGCTTGATTGTGCTGTTTGTGTTACAGTGACCAACACCACCACGCTGGCTGACCTTCAACATAACCTTGTTGAGGACTGGGTTGCCATCCTGCAGCAAAATGTGACCAAGTTGATGACCAGCATAAGGATGAGGAGCCAAGCTGTTGTGGATATGGATGAATCTTATACACACATTATAGAGGTTCCTGTAAGTATAACATGAATAAGGTGTAAAAATGACCAATATGTGTTATTTTGGACATCGTGACCCTTCCTCATCTAAAAGCACTTATTACATCCTCGGTTCTCAAGCAGCACACAACACCCAGTAGGCTGCATTCACAGCTCAATGACCAGGCAGAAATTTAGACGTGCAAAGTTTCTTCCGACTGATCCTGTTCTAGTGTAATGTAGGTGAAAACATTATAAAAGTTTTGTAACATTTTGTGGACTCTTAACTAAAGAACAACAAGAGTTGTTAATGAAAGCAATTTAAATGGCTCTTTAAGCTCAGGTCTGTTCAGGGATATTTACTATTTCTGTGTTTATTGATGTAGATTGAAATACAATTAAATCATTTTCCAGATGTTACATCCCCAGTTCTATGGCCTGAGGATGAAGTGCCAACTTTAAACTTTTAGTTGGTCTTCCCTTCACTCTCCGCAGAAGCACTTCATTAACCAATCATCCCTCTCACCCGTTACCCATCAGCATTGTTAAGGACACAGCCACCATTGGATCAACAACTCAGCTCCTCCCTCTTCAACCACTCAGAACCTCTTTGAACCATAAAAAGGAAGAAGATTCAGAGATTCGAGGCAGCTGTGGTTTCTTATCACTGACTGCCCTCGGATTGCTGTTGCTGGCTAGCGGTTTTGAATTGGAGATGTTTGGTATAATTGGACTTTGATTTAAATTTAGGTCGAATACCCTTGTGGTTTTGGTTAACGTTTAGATACTCCTTTTGTTGTAGTTTTGAGCATGATTGTGCATTTTAAGTTGATTGAAGAAGAGAAGCTCTCACAGTTTGTGCAGTATCGAGTTTGATTGGTAGACTTTGTATTTTTTGTACTTTACCTAGAGTTAATATAACGTCTCACTATTTGATTCGGTTGTTCACTAAATTCATTTAATTAAAAAATAGATGGCATTTGTGTAAACCATAAGCTGCAATTACATTACATATACATTAAAGTTATATAATATTCACATTTTTTTTTTTTTTTTAAATATCCCATCCCTTGTATACCAAAACAGTAATGATGAACACTTGGCTGTTGATGTAGATGCATTTGCACATACAGGTAAAGGTGAGACATGGATACAGAAAAGATGTGCATAACCCATAAATGTTTTCAGATTTATACGCTTCAGAAGCTAATTACAAAAATGAACATTTTTATATAACCTTCAAAATGTTGGTTTTATGTGAATAAAATGTCTAAACAATGTGACTTGAACGGATGCCCCTAAACTTGTGTCTGGGGGGACATGGTCTGAACCGAGGCCAGTTTTTGGCAGCGGCAGTGCTGATTCAAACAAGCACCTTGAAATTAAATCTTTAAAAAAGAACAGCCTTTCTAAACTCTCTTCCTCCCACACCAAGCTGTGTGCCAGCTTTACGGGATGCATTGGATTGGTCGGTCACACCAGATTATATTGATAAAAAGTGATTGCAAAACTTATGTCAATGCGCAAACATTGTGCTGTTTGCAGCGCTGTGTTCAAATAACAGCTTAGCCCCTTTAATAATGGTTTCAGAGAGAGAGAGAGCATGTCAGCAGTTGTGAGAAGCAGACTGCATCAGTGAAGTAAAGGGAAGGTAGCGGTAACTTCTCCTCCATTCAGCTTCCTGAGCTGGTTTAAAGACGCAATGTTTAATAGCTGAATCTTGTTCGACTTTATGGACAGTGAAGACACCAGGCCAGAGCAGCACGATTACTAAACCATCAAAGAAATGTTGCATTTTAGGATCAAAAATGCGACTGAAAGATGCGGAAAATAACTGGTTTTGCTGGAGCTAAATGCTCATGTAGGGTGCAGTGTTTAGTGCACCTGGTAAACCAGCTGCTCCTTCAGTTCCCACTTCTCCTGGACCCACTAGGGACCAGTAGGACCAGGGGATGAAAGACCACACAATGAACATATAACGACATAATGAAAGATTGGAATGAAACACACACAGAATACAATAACATTTTTAAGTTAAAAAAAAAAAAAAAATGGGCTGACGCATAGTGCCCCCTTTACATTTCTGCCTACCCCCTCACGTATGCATTCCTAGAGCTGGTCTTGGCCTTAACCATCCTTTTCTGTGTGTTCAAGAAAAAATTCTGCTCAAATACATGATATCTTTACAGTGACTCGTCTAATTTTAAACATGTCAAATGACATGCAGCTCTTCATAGTTATATATCAGAGATGATCAGAGAGAGAAAATCACTTGTAAAATCAAAAATCTGTATGTATTTTGTTATTAAAACACGTCCCCCTGTAACCTAAATGTTGAGTAGGGACTTCATAAGAACTAAAGGCTGAATTGGTTGTGGGAGAGGTGGAGCTGTGAAAAGTGCAGTGAGGTGGAAAATAGCAGTATAAAGACAGAAAGGTGCTTTGAGCTTCTTGAGAGGCTGTATCACTGATGAATTTAAAAAAGCAGTGCAGGGCATAATTAATGACTGTGCGCAATGAGCGACACACACTCTTAAAAGTGGATTCTCTAACAAATTTTCTCATACTTCATCATTTATTAGATAGATATAGAATCCTGTCACCTCCTCTTATTGTCACACCAAATAGCTAAAATGATGTCAGACTTTTAGTTGGTGGTTAAGGCCAACATTTTACAAGCAATGTGTGTCAGAATGGTAGCATTTTGTGTGGTGGATCGACATGTTACTACTTCCTAAAGATCTCAGTAATGTGCTGCTGGAGAAGGAAATGCTGGGAAAATACATTTAAAATCCGGGTTTGAAGTTTAACTTATTCTTGGTTTCATTTCGCAACATCTGTTGACATTTAAAGAGAAAAAAAGAGAAAAGAGCAAATCACCAGGACATGCTTTAAATGAATGGCATCCAAGTAGAAGAGCAGAGCCCAGAGGCTTGACCCGAACCCCCAACAGAGACAGAGCAGAAACAGAAACAGACAGCTCCCACAGTGACACTGGCACTTCAGCAGAGAGGCCCGTCTTCACTGTCACTGCTGCAGACAGGCCTGCTGCTCCCCCGGCTCGGCGCCTCCACACCACTGTGATCCAGATGGGAGATGCTTTCTCCCTGCTGGAGATAAAGCTGGTGGAGCTTAAAAATGGAGGTCAGCAGAGTCCAAGAGGATGTGATAGTACTGACAAGTTTTCTGCTAGTTTCACTATAGTTGGGGTTGTAATGAAAACTAAACATGAAACAATTCTAATATGAAACACTGATGTTAACTATAACTTTTGATAAATAATTAGAAATGAATTGCAATTACAACCACTCAGCAGTATTGTTATTAGCACCCAGAGCTTTGCACAGCGTCTCATACAGTCTTATGGTAATCATTTGTGAAATGGCCTTCCTGTCACACAGACAGTACCGGCTCTGCATCTTATCGAACCTCTAAGCCTGCTTCATTTATTTGGTTTTACAACTCAAACGTTTAGTCATTGTTACAATCAAGTTGGAACAAATCTTCCTACTTCTTCCCAAATTTTCTGCCTGGACCGAACAAGTTATAGAGCTAACAGTCAATACATGAACAGAAACTTCTTAAACTAAATGTAAAAGATGCAAATAGCACTCAAAGATAAAGAAGAATATTCCTGCATGCAAAAGAGAAGTGTAGTTTTTCACAACCTCTAACTTTTTTGTTACTACAGTGAAAAGAGTTTCTGATGAGTTTGTGTTTTCAGTGTAGATTCAGTTTTCATTTAGTATAATATAGATACAACAGGTGGTTACTGTGATCAATTGAAAAACACCTAAAATAAATCCTATACAAACTGGCAAATAAAAGAGAAAAAGCCAAAAGTTAAACTATAATGGAGAAACTTCTAAACATGGAACAAAATACTTCTTTCATTCCTTACATTTAGAGTTGTTTAATGATGCTTAAAATGTAAGGGAATTGTGTGTTCCTCTGTGTGGTTATTATTCCGAAAGCAGAGAAGATTATTATGTTAAAAGTGGAAGGTGAAGGTTTTCTGTCTTGGACACAGCCTTGGTAACCATCACAATTCATTGGGGATGTGTTTCGGACTTTGTTATGACAACTTAATAAAATGTGTACCATGCAGACTAGGCGAGGCCTTCCTGTAATGCCACCAGAAAAAATCCAAGATAGGCTATAAATTAGTGATACTAATTGGACTGTGTTTCTTGTCAAACTAATGTTTTCTGGTGTATTGCATCCCCCTTTCCAACAGGGGGATTGTTAAAAAGCTAGTAAGAACTCACTGTTAGTAACTGTGTCACCATCTCACAGCTGCAGCCGTAAAATAAAACTCACACTTTATGATTTTCTCTCCAAACTTTTTGTAAATTCAGAATTTCCACCATAACATTCTGATAAAGACAATCATCTTGTATGAGTTGACGTCCTAATTCCTAATCTGCACAATGCATGCAAAAGA
Organism: Pseudomugil tenellus; assembly: GCA_037177515.1. NCBI lineage: Eukaryota > Metazoa > Chordata > Actinopteri > Atheriniformes > Pseudomugilidae > Pseudomugil > Pseudomugil tenellus. Next base: position 19,465,815 of record JBAMHX010000014.1, on the reverse strand, counting down.
AAAAGAAAGAAAGAAGCTCTGAATTGCCTAAAATGTATTGTGAGGCAACCGTGTTGCACAGTAATGCAGAATTTTTGTGCCAAATGAAGTATCGAACATAGGCTGATGCATTGTCTGACTGAGAAAGAGCGAGATGAAGAATACTTACGGTATTAGCGGACTGTGAAAGCCTGCGTCCATGAATATGTGTGTGTGTGTTCATTTGATCACATGTGAGCTGCCTTCTCTTTGAGGACTTAACATAATCCGGGTTGCCATATTAGAGCAGGTGTCAGAGGACTACGGGCCACAGGTTGCCAGATTGAGCTTTGGCTAAGTGAAGTCTGTGGGATCCTGGACACTGATAGACAGAACCGATAACATGGTGGGCACCACTGGCAGAGAGGACAAGAAGGGGATTTGGAAAGTAACTGTTGACCTCTGCTGATGGGGTCAAGCTGTTCATTAAAGAAATAGTGGCATGTGCCTTTATCAGTCTTTTCCAGTCCTATCCTCTGATCCTCTTTATCCGCCTCTCCCTCTATCTCACTGGCTTTCATTCCACATAAAGCCCACACACACACACAACAACACACAAAGACAGATATCGTGCACAAAGACCTTGCCTTCTTCCCCTACTGAGCACGTCACACTACATATGTACATATGTACATGCACATATTCACAAGTTCTTCCACACCCACACAGCTCAGTAAAACAACCTCTCTTTGAGGTTTAATCAAAGCATCAGTGTAATTCAGGCTACTCTTTTGCCCTCACACATCTTTCACAGTTACCTCACCACGCTGCTGCTCTAGTTCTGCTGTTAGCAACAAACGGGTCAAAGGAAATGAGGAAAAGAACAAATAATGTTGCAAAAACTGAGAGTTAGCAGGGCACGTTGTATGTAAAATCTCTCACTCAGGTTACTTTTCTGCAGTCATCATACCTTTGATCACATAGAAGAGCCCACTTGTCACTTTTCACATGAGCAGATGCAAATTTCAATGCACATTTAGCCAACCAGGTGTTAACATTTCCTCATGCAGTCAGTCCCCTTAAAACCCCACTTATGCTGTAAAACTTTACATTTAGAAGAGCTGTATGACTGAAAGCTCTCATCTATCACCAGCATTACAGTGCTATTTAAAGCATTTTTTATCTAAAGAGAGCCAAAGTTCCTCCCACACTTGGCAGAGGGATTGCACATATGACAGGCTACAAGAGAGCTGAATAACACTCCATCTACTGCTGCTGCTTTTAGATGGATTCGGGTTAAGAGGTCCTTCTTGTATTACAACGCATGGAAGCCTACAGAACTTGCTTTAGCTGTTTCATCTAGGGTGTGAGGGTCAGTTTTTTAATAAAGTGCAAACACAGTAGCATCCAAGACACTGTTTGCATCCCAAAAAGAAGAAATATGCTTTAAATTCCTGCTGTAAAAGTGCTGAGTAAAATTTATTTGACATTTGAATCATAGCTATGATAAAAGCCGACACAATGATGTAGCACAACCTGTCGCTCAAAATTCTGATCATATCTGGGAAGTTCATAGCTCACTTGTTGAAATATCTTGGCAGGCAGCACATGTTAGAGCTAAAATGAATCTGAGTGTTGTTTGCAGTTCTGTTGTGAGAAAACCCGTCATTTCTCACTTAATGAAACCTACCTGATATACTTTCACAGCTTGTGTCTTTGCGAGCACTGAAGAGCTACATTACATGCAATCAGCGTTTTTGACAAGGAAAAAAGTGTCACAAGATGAATCTTACAGCTAGGTGTTTGCATGATTCTGTGATTACTGTTCATGTTAAATCAAAATCTACAGAGGATAGAAACTGAAAACTGTGTTAAGCAGAAGGTGACTTGTCATTTTTCACTGTTATAAAACATGTGAAGAAAAGCTTAAATGCCAACATCATTAATAATCACAAACATGCAAGTAAGAAGTCAACAAGTGGAAGTGGGTGGGTGGGGGGGGGTTGCTTTGAAATGTTTGTGAATTTTAATAGTACAACAGAAGAGTTACTAGCTGAAACTTTGTAACTAACTGCCCAGAAATGCACATATTTTACCAACAGAACCAATGACTAGAGTCTTCATCTCTACTACAGTTGCTTGCGTAGTTACAACTCAGCTGGGATAACAGAAAAAAAAAAACAAATAAATGGGGAATCTATTACTTAAATCAAGCAAAATAATCTGCAGTTGGAACAAGGACCTTTTACTTAAACATATTTTAAAACAAAAAAATTCTAACTTCAGACACTCTGACACCTTAAAACCATTGGGACCAGTTTAAAAAACTAGTTTTATTTGGTAAAAAATAATATTCTGTATTTTTGCCAGTGGTTCAGTATTCATAAAAAGACATATAATTTAGGTAGGTAACATTAGTTTATTTAAAGCAAATGATAAAATCCAGATCAAGTTAGAATACACTACGTTTTAAAACCTACATCTCAATGAACTCATACAGTATTTACTACTTGTTATGTTGTGGTGGTAGCGTGGTGAGGACCATAGCAAAAACCCAGGAATACCTAACGCAACTAATGATCCCACAAAACTGAACACACAACCAGGGCATTAAATACACAAAACAAAATGAGAAACAGGTATCTGATAACTGAAATCTAGCAGGTGAACTAATGAAAGGGAGTGGAGCAAAAAAACCAAACAGGAAGCCAAAATAAACTAAACACAACCCTTAAAGCCCAACAACTATATACTATTGTACTCAAGAAAGTTGTTTTTCCCATAATATGTGAGGCATGTTAAAATTAATCTTAAAGGAGAACTTCGCTTTTTTTTAACCTGGGGTTTGTTGTCATCTTTCCTTCCATACATGTGAGTGATGTAGAGATGAGATAGCAAGATAGCTCCAGTATTTAGCTGGGCT
>JBAMHX010000014.1:19436473-19451480 GCA_037177515.1 Pseudomugil tenellus | reverse complement strand
GATTGTCTGTATGGTGTCAGTGTTTAGATGTATTTGTGGATAAGAGTGTAATTAAAACTGGGAGGCGACCAGACACCAGTCGGAGCCAACGGGACCATCTTGATGGCCCCCACACAACCTAGCATGCGTCCTCCGCCCCCCATATCCCTATCAGTGTGTGTGGTAAAGGTTGGGGAGGGGGGGAGGGACGTCCGGGGATCCAGGGCCCAGGGAGATAGCCCCTCTACCAGGCTTAAAGGCTGCCAGCAGCCCTAGGCGCCACCCACCCCCGGGCCCCAGGGCCAAGACAAGCTGGGGGGAGCCGTCCCCACCGCCCGAGCATAGAGCCCCCCCCACCCGGGAGCTGCCGCTAGTCCAAGGAGGCAATGATGCCCCCCACATGCCAATGAGGGAAGCAGCGAGGGCCCCCCACCCCCCACACACCCACACATCCACTCTCTCCTTCTACCCGCATCCTACTCCCTCCGCTCCCCCAAGCTTACTCACTCCAGTAACCCTTATATTCGCCACCTCTCTTACATTCACCTCAGCTGGTGATTTCTGCTCGTCTGTATCCCAAGGCTGAGAAACCATAACTTTCTGCTGCGGATATAAAAAAAATAAGCATGGTACTAAAAATGTTGTACAATGGAGAATATGAAAAAAGTATTCTAAACTTTGGAAATTTTCTTCATTTTTAAAACAACTTAAATAAAGTTAACAGATTCTAAAGTTAAACAATGAAATACAAACAGAGCAGATCATACTGTGCAGCATGCATTATACCATAACAGCCACTTTTACATTAAATGCATTTTAATGCATGGCTTCTTCTTAATAACCACCACCTTAATAGGCTTTTAAAATTTGGTAGGCGAGTCTGAAATGCTATGTGAAAACCTCAACAATATAATGTCATGGATGACTTGAAACAGCTTATAATATTAGCACAATCATTAAGCTGAAAGGGTAAGGTCTGTGCGTATGTGATTACATGCATGCACAAGTACATTTTTTACTTAAAAAGAAAAAACCAAAACAAAATAGGTTGCATCCAAGGTAGAAGATAAACCTGTGTTTCAGGAAACAAAATAAGCCAAAGTTGCAGCCATCTCATTTTGTGTTATTATTTTACTAAGACAATTTTATTCCTCCTAAATATCAGTTTATAATTATAAAGAGAAATCATCCCAGGAAGATTTTTATCCTATACAGTTCTGTCTAATAAAGCACTCTGTTGGAGCTCCTCTGCTGCTTATGCCAGCTGGACACAATGGCTGTGACAATAAGATGCAGTCTGTGGCCAGAGTCACGTTGTGGAGCAATCAAAGTAATACACAGCAAGATTGTTGGAATCTACTGTTAGCATATTGGCCCCTGATAGGAAACAACAAACACAGCCAAAAGTTAATCTCCAGACTGATTCACAGATTTAAATCTACAATCTACAATACAAGCATCGCAAGATTTGTGGAAAGAAACAAGAGAATACAGACATACAGCAAGCGTGTTTGCAAGAGTTGGGAGTTGTGCATTGTGTTCGAGACCACTGTCCACCCAGAAGAAAATAATTGCCAGGAGCAATGTGGCAGATCTGCCGGCATGTCAAAACAAAACTCAACATGACAAGATGGGTTTTTTCTTCCCACAGAAAAAGCAAACACTTTTCTCTTGTGCTTTTTCATCTACAGCAGTAATTGAGAAATTGCAACAGCAAGATCTGTGTTAATCAAACGTCTCAGATAAATGCAGCCCTGTTATCAAAGTTTATATAAAGGTTGGTTGTTTTGTATCATTTGTAGATGCGTCACGTTATCGTCTGTGTAAGAGGTGGGAGTATGTTGTTTATTTCCAAAGACCCCCTGCCTTTGAAAACAGAACACTTTCTTTAGGCACAGACAAGATACTTTAAGGACACGCGACACACATCAATTGTTTTTTAATGATTCTATGAGCGTTATTAAACCTGCTGCATGAAATCTGCCAGAGGAACTCCCTATCTGTGTCTGGAACAAAGGCGAACTGGAAAGCCATTAGAAACACCAGTCAATTATGAAGCCCCATGGATGGATTTCTCAGCCGAGCGTGGTTAAGCTCAACATAAACTAATGGAGAGTCTTTAAATGAGCTTGACCTGCATATGATTTTAATTAGCTTTCCTGCCCTGAAGGCTTCCATTAACTGTTTAAAAAAATCAATAGTGCCACAATTGATGCTGTGTGAGAGCTTAAACGATGTCCTAACACTCCACTGATTTAATGCTGATAAAGAGATGGTGTGCAAGAGAAACACACAAGCACAAAATAGGACTCCGTGTTTACAACCATCATATAGATACGTCTCTTTTGAAGGTGTCTGCTTGTGTTTGTCTCATTCAAAGATCAATCTGGCTTTTCAATGTGTATTTTCAAAGCAAAATAGAGGCGCAGGATTGGTGGGAGCAAACAAACAAAAGTGCACAACATCTGACATACAACTATTCAATCTACCGGAGTTTGATTCAGTTTGACTTGAATTTGTTCAATTCGATACCACTTGACTCAATTCCCGGCACTGCTTTACAATGTCAAATACACACCATGCTTCAGAAGCACTTCATAGCTGTCTCGAATGTTACCAAGGGGACTCCATGTAATCAGAATGTCATGCTTATCAAATGCGTAACGCCAGTGTGTGTGGAGGTGTTAGTGTGGATGTGTGTGTTCTACTCTAACAAACCACGAGGCAAATCTGAATTGACGTGGGTTCTGCTTTAGGGACTATCATCATTACACTTCATTAAAGCTGGAGGTCAGTCCCAATGCACTGTGGATCATGTGCTCTGTGTTATGAACTCCAAGCACACACACTATGACACCACTGAGACAACAGGCAAATAAACTGTAGGGCTTGAGTCTAATTACAGAGAGAGGGACTGTGAAATCCAACTCAAGTAGGTGACAATGTCGGCGAGTGCAATGACTTATATTGCTGCCCAATTAGCAGTGAAGACTGTTGCACATCTTAGAGTCTACTATCCCTCCAAGATGTGGCTCTTTATTGCAATTCTGGCCATATTTGTTGATTAAATTGTTCCCCTTTTGTAGTTTTCTCACTGAAAGGTAGTAGCCTCTTTCTTATGTCTGTGTATGAATCTAGACGCTGCTGTTAATTAGCTTGGCGTTGTAGAGTTGGCAGTTAGCTTAACTCTTTATTATATTGTGTAATCCTTGTTTAAGCTATACCACAAAATGGACTATAAATAGCTCCATAAGGAATTACAATGAATATCATGGAATACCTCTTCTTAAATGTTTTAGCTATTTTCTGGTTGAAATGATATAAATTTTATAGTTATAAATCAAATCCGTTTAGAAAATGATCATTGGTAGACTGCCGTCCCATTGACAGATGTCAGTTCAGACTGTTCACATGCTCGCTTTCAGATGGAGGTTGCATTTCTAAAGGTGTAGCTTGTAATATATGACAAAATGAGAAGGAAAGAACAAAGCGTTTATTAGTTTCTTACCCCTCCACAAAAATAAATATTATGCTTTTAATCTCTAAGGCTAAGTCCTTAATATCCATTTCCTGTAGGTCCAAAAACATGGCAGCTACCTTAATTGTGTGACAATTTCTACTCAATATATCTCCAAATGACCAAACAACTGTGTGTAGTGAGAATTTTATGAGCTTTAAAACTGCAGTACTACTTTTGTTTGCTAGGTGCCTGTAGAAAAAAATGTAAACAATTTAAAAAAAGGTTACCTGTTGTGTGGTCATCACTGCACCTGAGGCAACTGGATTCAACTTACAGATGAAAGTGTTTGTCTAAAATAATTTTGGCTACTGATGGCCACTGGCAATTCACATCTGTACTTAGCATTTGAAGTAATTTCTGTACCTACCTTCACCACTAGTCAGTCAGTATTTTAGTCACTTTTACACACTGTACCTTCAAAATGTAATTGTAGATATTTATTTCCTGCATGAATAGAAAGAGCCATGGGGTCATTTTTGGGATGAAGACAATCGCAGCTGTTTGCTGTTGTTATGAACATTATATAGGTAATGATCTTCCTGTCTCTCTGGAGTTGCTAAGAGACGGTAAAGCACCTGGTAGCTAGACCTTTAGCACTGATTTTCAGTCTGCAAAGTAAACATATCCAATTTTAACCAAAGCACTTTTATACCCTGCCTGATAGCTGGGTCTACAAGAGATCCACAGAATTTCAAGTCACAAAGAACTCCCTGGTTTACGTGCATGAGCAAGTGTTTCACACCAAGAGCAGCCAATATCTCACAGCAAGTTTGAGCTAGCTTATAAAGAGATTAGCAAACATGCTTATAGTATCAGCGATCTCAGAACTACAGACTATATCCTCACTTGATCTTACTACTTGTTCATATCTATTTTACAATGTGCTCACTTATTTTTCTTAATTTTCTACTTGTTACAGAGGTTCATATGTGAGAACTTAGGAGTGAAATCACTAACAAGTTTAAATCCAAAAATCGAAGCTTATCAACACATTGAGGTCTCAAACACAGGACACCAGTTGTCATGATAAAGAGATAAAATGCAGACAAGAGGAAAAAAATAGGCCAACATGATGGACAGATTTAGTATGATTGTAGCACTTTGACATATACAATGCTTAAAGAAAGGTTTTCCCCTTTTGAACCATTTTACCATTGAAATGTTGAAAAATCATTATCTTTTTCAGTTAAAAAACAGAACACGGTATCTGCCATAGTCCATTTTTCTTTAGTTGCTGCTATTTTTAAAGTTTTTTTATTGAAATTTATTATGTCAAGAAATCTCCAGATGGTTTAAGCATGCGCAGAAACACACAAACTTACTTGCGTGTTAAATAATTATTTCTCAAACTCAACTAGTTGTAGGTGAAAGCCTGAATCTAAGCAAACACTGAGTGAGAACAGAAGCGCACAAGTTAAATAACACTTTCCATTTTTCCTCAGGTAGTTACTCATCAAATTGCATAGAGATCCAACCTGCAATTATGATCTCTTTAATAGGCCTTAAATGAGCTTCAAATTACCACCAGCTTACCAATTCCACCATTTGTAGATAAAAAGGGTGTTTTAAGCTTGTCAAGTGCTGCTAGTCAATATATATGTGATAAAATGTTGATTTGGTTTAAGTGTAGGGTTTCCGTCACCTGTGATGTTTCCATATTTGCACTGCCTTGAGCCTATGGTTAGGGTTATAATGGTCATTGCATACCAGTTGTGTATGTGGATATGTATGCCTGCTTAAACTCCATGCTATTGTAGCCTCACATTTCATCCTCCTCCTCTACAACAATTTCTATGTAAAGTGCTGCAATTTGTTGGCCAATCCCCTATAGCAATTTCTACCCCCACTGTGGTGATATTGGCCTCCTTTCCTGGAGCTACTTTGTCACTCCTTGAAATCTTAGAAAGGAAAAATGGATCTGACCCTTCTTGACACTAAATAGCTGTCAACTGAATCTAAACTGGGACATTGTTTTGCGTTCTCCCACTGCACACCTGCAATCCAGCCCTGCTGTGGTGGCTGTCTTTCGTATGACAATGTAGAAAAAGCCCCATAGGCTCCTTTGGCTCATCCAGATGGTGGGTTCAACAGCCTTGTGAACCATTTATCATGTGTATCTGCTGAGCAGAGAAAGTTAACAGGTAATTAAAATCATCAGTCACGCAACAAAAGCAGGGGTTGTGGTGGTAAGAAGAAAAACAAGAAAAGGAAAAAGACCTTTCGGTGAGCTTTGAGCCTTTTTTGCACCTTTGGTGTGGCTATTATGTAGGTTTGTTTGGGACTGAGAAAGTAGAAAAGTAGCAACGGTAAAAGAAAAAAGACAAACAAAAGAAATCCAGTGGGGCAAAGTTTGACATTGGACAGCATCTGCCTTGCAAATACCCAACTACATTTAAACTTTTATCCTTTTATTGACAATCTGCACTAAAGCGGTGGAAAGGGGATTAAAAGACAGATGGGTACAAAGTGAAAAGAAATGTTGCTACTTTCACGCACAAAGTGCTTGTGTGCTAGCTAGCCTGTCTGACACTTTAAGGTCCTGTCTTTAATAAGGTCCCAGCTTGCCACTGATCCCTCTTGTTCCCACTTAATGGGGATGTGGAGAGGCAATGACGTGTGAGAAAGGCTAGTGAAACTGGCCCAATACTGGCCCACTACAATCAATACTCATTTGGCCTGCACCTCTCTTTTCCCAAAAGTAATTAATGAGAAGAACGGAAGTATCTGGCGGCTGACAGCTGATTTCCCTGCCGGTCCCTGTCCTTAACACCCTTTCCATTTCTCTTGCTTCTACTTAAAAGCTTCATTATGCTTGAAACCAAGCATTCAGCATCTGAATGTGACACAGATACAGACTAAACTGAATGTCAAACAAGGTAATCTTCTCACATGTGTGAGGATAAAAAGCTAATGGAGACAGTGTCATGCAAGTTGTATATCATCTGAATAAATGTAAATAAAGTTGTTCAGTTGATATCTTTTTATTTTTCTTTAAAAAAAGGGAATAAAATCCACAAATGTAAATTTCATGTGCAATATAGTATTGTCCCAAAGATGGTTGTAAATACTTATCTCGGCACACATGAGCAGACTTTTCTGATTAGATAGAAAAATTGTTAAATGTATAATTGACACATATTTTATTGTGTTTATTGAAAAAACAGATATTTATTCATTTCCTGCATAAATGCACCAGATGACAAAAACATCTACTAAGCAAATTTATCGCAATGTTTTCATACCTCCCTGTATAAGAAGGAGGTATGAAAATCCTCCACAGACATCTCAAAACACCAAAATGAAGAACAAAATGTATCTAAATGGAAGCAACTTATGTTTCACACAAGCCGCTCCCTCTCTCTCATTATCTTGTCTCCTACTCTATCCTCCTTCATAGTTCTGTTCTTTTTTCTGTCTTCTGCCAAATGGCATCAAATGTATTTAGAGAAAAGTTTTCTACCTCTTCTTAAATTAGTTTTCATGTCTTTTTTTTAAAAAAAATTGACCCAATGGATTATGTTTCATCAAGTACACACATACAAAGAAAAAGTTAAGTGTTCAGTGATAAATACATGGATTTCTTCTGTTTTCTTTTATGTTGAGATGATCCTGTGTATTTCTCTGTGGTAATTTTACCAGTACTTTTATAGCTACACTAAATATATAAATATTTATAGCTTGCACTAAATATATAATGGAATTACCTCACCATACTGTAGGAGCGCACTTTCCTGCTGTACACAAACTGTGTTAGGCTGTATGTAAAGCTCTGATTAGTTTGATGCTGCATGCTGGTGCTGCCTATGTGTGTGTGTGTGTGTGTGCGTGCACGCATGTGTGTGTGCGTGTATCCTTGCCTGGGCACGTTGCCATAGAGATCGATTTGAGCAAGGTAAGTGCTTGTGTGTCCACTTTTAGAGTTCATAGAATAAAATAAGACGATTTATAAATCATTGGAGATTTTATTCCACTGAAAATCTTTCACTTTATTCTTCAGATCAGTGGAAGAAAACTTCGTAACTTTGATTTGTAATTTTGCAAAATAGAATAGAGATAAAAATATTTATAACTGCAAAACATAAATAAATACACTACCAGTCAAAAGTTTGGACACACTTTCCCATTGGATTTAATGAGAAATGTGTCCAAACCTTAGCCTGGTAGTGTACACTAGAAGGCAGAAGATGTGTAAAAATGTATACATATGAATTATGTGGTTGAAGGAGAGATTTAAGAAGCTTAAGTATTAAATTTAAAACAAATAAAGACATTTATGTTTCATAGAAATAATGTCTAATCTATTGACTGAATAACATTTCCCCTTCATACCTGTTCATTCCTTTAGTTATACAATGAAATATTTTAAAAAGAAATAAGGATTATAATGATTAAGACAAAAATAAACTTGTTCTTGTTTATGTGGTAATAAAATCAGCACTAAAAAATAATTCTGACTTGTTACATATAAATATAGTTACCACCAAACACAAAGTTTTTCTAGCTTCCAATTCTCCTCTCATCTCTTCTCCCAGTGGGAGTGGAATGGAGTGCCGCTGCAGAGGAGAAACCGTATAAATAGCAGTCGACCCTGCTGTAGCACCCATAGCAGAGCTACTGCAGTGGAGCAGACATTCCTGTGGAGCAAATTTCAAGCTGAGCCATCCACTGTATACACAAGCCTGCTGTCAAAGTCAACCATCCTGGAATAAAACACGCAAATGACACATCACTGCGTGAAAAGGTCACTAAGTGATGCTTGAATATGCTGTAGATGTATGCGCTCTGAAAGCTCACAAAATATGCATGGTGACAATAAGCTAGAGCTGGTTACATTAACAAACATAAAATGAAATGTCTAGAGTTTAAATGTTTTTAGTGTAACAAGAAAAAATATGGTTTTACAGGGTTTTGTTGATGCTGGGCGGATCTGGTGGAAAAGAGAGAGATTTAAATGGAAAATGATTTTAATTTGTTATTTTTAAACTAATATGCATTAAGAGAAAGATGGACATTTACAGAGGTCTCAAACTGTTGTAAAGGCTTAGAATAACAAGAAAAAAATCATGCTGAAGGAACCCCACTAATGAATGTGATGTCTTACTTTAAATCCACCTGGTTAAGCCGTGGAAGTGGAGTGGAACTATAAGACCTTAAGATGCATATCTCCAGTTGTTAAAACGTGTAAAGGTCTTTGGAGATTTAAGTTAGCACTCCTGTCATTATGACTGGTTCGGAGGAGTGTGGTTAATGCAGTTTCATTTTAATGAACTGAACCAACAAAGGGCACTGGCAACTGATTTATCTGACTTTCAGGAGACAATAGGGATGCATTCTTGGGAGGAAATTCAACCAGAAGATTGAAAGATGGGTTTAAAGTGAGAGTTGAGAGGGAAAAACTTCAGAGAACATCCATCAGGATTGCAGAACAATGAATCCAATCACTCTGTATTAATGAGCCAATGCTTAAAATAGTTCCCGTTGTGAGGTGAAGTCAGGGGAAATGATCTCTGCAGGAGGGGAGGAAGCGTCCTGATAAAAGTCTAGGCATAAATCATTTTGTGGAGTAGAAAGAGCTAATCTCTATCCCCTTCAAACTCCCCACCTGCTCTGAACACTGCTGAATAGCGATCTTAGGGAACAGCTATTCTTACTGCTGACTGTTGAATGGGTGACTTTCTGTGTGTCTGGAGGACTCAGGAGCTGGCTCGAGAAGTCCTACATGACCATTCACAACACTGTACATGAGGGCACCTCAATTGTGTGGCTCAAATTTTGAAGCAAGATGAAGCAAAAGCCTTTCCAAGATCCCCAATCTAGTTCATCTTGATGCTGGACAGCAGAGCGTCCATGTTCTTAGTCATTTAAAGCAACGGATAGTTGTTATTATTGCTGTGCCTTGTTTTTAGTCACAGTGGCAGGACTTAATATCACAATGTGACAAAGATAAGCTGTAAGGCTTATCAGGTGCACATTAGTTTTCCTGGAGCTTCCACAATATCCGAGCTAATCTATTATGTATGGCCCCAAAGTTCTGGCTAACTATATGACTTTGTCCCCAGTCCTCCTATCTGATGTTATCCATACTAAACAGATGATTATTTCTATGCTGTATCTGAATACAGATAAACATAAACACGACCATCCTTGCTTCACAATACCGATATGTATCCTAATGAGCACACCTGTGATAAAATGACCTTTATAACCAGCTTTTTGCATTTCTTTAACCTTCATTAAAATATTAACCAAATAATTCAATATCTCTATCCGTCCTTTTTACTTCTGTTCCTTAATGCAGAATTAAGACAAAGCCAGCTTCAGACATTTGGTATTTGTGGTGCACGGAAAGCACAAACATCCCCTCTTGTACGCTCATTCTTTAACTTAACATCTGTTGTTTTTCACCGCAGATTCAGCTGAGCCAGTCTGAGTGTTTCTGTGTATGTGTGTTTCTGTGTATGTGTGTGGTAGCAGCAGGTCATGGGCACTGCTAAAAGAGGGCACTAAGGGGTGGAGAATGGGCAGAGGGCAACAGATGCCCCAGGTCACACAGGGCCCCGAGGGGGGCAAGCTGAACAAACCTGCCTGCAATCATAGAGAGCGAACACCACACCTGCTAATATTGTAATAGTAGACACACATTAATGAAATCACACGTGCTCATGCACATATGCACCCTGTCTTATGTCCACACACACACTTGAATCATCCTACTCTTAGCTGCAAAGTTTCTTTTGTTTTACTATATAGGTGATAAGTCTGCTTTTCTCCACAACCACTCCAGAACATCTGCAACTTTTAGACCGGTACATGTGTCGGTCTAAATGTGACTTCAGGGTTCTTAGTGTGAGTTTGCTCCTTCACCATTGTAGAGACACATTACAGAACTGTCATCCACTCCAATAATGCCTTTTGCCAAATTGACAGAATTAGCATTTTTCTTGGATTTTCTGTCTGTTTTTAATACAAGTCTTGGGTATAAATGATGCAAAAACTCAGCACATTTCTATTTTCATCGAGGGGGCCGGGAAAAATTAGCCAAAGACAAGCAAGAAGGTGGAACAATGTTGGATCCTGTGTCATTGTGATTGTCTCTGGACAACATGGAGAGGATATCACCATTTGTGCAGCTGTTAGCCAGCAAGGCATCCTCTATAGCCTTGCCAACCTTGGACCCAACAACACCGCCCCTCTTATTAAATTCCTGGTATCACTACAATGGGGTCCTCATTCCAGCAGAGTGGAGAGTTGGATAGACTCAGGCAAGGTATGCTGTCATCTGGGACTTTAGATCGGGCTACTCTGGTTTGAATCTGGGTCTGTCACCACAACAATTCATTGTAGGGGGGTCAACCTTCCACCACCCTCGTATTTATAAGAAGACATGAAGTTTCTTTTTTTTCTTATTTTTTTAATCGACAAGTGAAATAGACAGTGACAACCCACTCTTTTCCTTTCCTTTTGTTTCATTCTCTATTTGGTCTTCTATGGTTTCATCTCTTGTAGGTTGGTAGGTGACCTTTAAGTCTGATAAAAAACTAAACAAACAAAAAAAATTGGAATAATAAAATGTAATAAATTTAAAAAAGTGTTCATAGATAATTTATTAGACATCGCATATAAGCGTTCCGTAGAAATATGTAGAGTTCATAAAGCTGCAACTTAGAAAAAAAAAAATATTTTTTTTGCAGCATTACTTAAAGGTACCTTACAAGATTACAATCCACACATGTGTACCAGAGAAAACAGGGAGACAAGGCTGATCAGACAGTGAAATTAAATGTCTTTGTTGAGTCAGTGTATGTAACTACACTTATTCAGAAAGACAATGTAACACAGCTATTGCCCACTAATTTCAGGATGCCAATATATCTAATGTTGCCATGAAAGGTGGTAAAATACCCTGTTTCAGTTTATTAGTATTGGGCTTGTTTCAGCCAACTTATTACAGAACCATTAAGCCTGATGAACAGTTTAACAGCAGCATAACTGAGGCATGACAGGTGGCAAGTTGGGGCATGTTTAGAGCTCTGTTTATTTTTCATGTACTGCATGCTTTACTCGTATTTAATCTAATGCCAACTGTCCGTATACGATCATTTAAGGGACAGTTTCTCTCACTTTGATAGGCCTGTCTAGCTTGCTCTTTAGATGAGTACTTTAAAACATGCTCAAAGTCCTTTGGACTAGTTTCCATTTTTAGTGATCTACTGCAGAATGTTTCTTAGTGTATTAAAAACTTCAACTACCTTTGACATAATTGCTATTACAAATTACAGCAGCATATATTTTGCTCTATGTTACAAGGTTATGCTGGCAAAACGATGACAAATGGTGCAGAAAACACAGCGGATGGAAACCTCAACAACAATTTTAAACTAGTAAACAATCCAGGGAACACTTATAATGATGTTTTGTGCTGATGGTACTAAACATAATGCAGAGAGAAGAGGATGATGAGAGCCCAGGATCTCATGTTCTCTCTCCGTCTGTTCCCTTTTTCTCATCCAGTCAGCACTACCTTCCCTGCGACGCCTGTCTTTATTTATCTCTTCTCTCATCTCTTTCTTTCTATCCCTCTTGTTCCTCTCATCTCTCACTCTTTGCACATCTGATGGCAGCGGCCGGGTTGCGATCCAATCACAGGCTGGCTGCAGCAATCACCGTCTGCTGATTGGTTTTATAATCCTGATTGAGGATCTCGGATGGGAGAGAATCAGCTGGCCAAGAAGTGCTGCTCTGAAGGGTGTCATACCAATGTACACTCCCACACACACACACACACACACACACACACAAACTTTATTCCTTTCTCTCTGCAAATACCTCCTTTCTCAACTTCATAGTATTTCTTTCATTCTTTCTACAAAGGTTCTCTAAAATGTGTGCATGTGTGTGTGTTTGTGCAGTTGGATTGCAATGATTGGAAAAAGAGGAAAGCAGGGCAAATATTCAACTCAACTTCTGTATCTAAAATAAAATGTAATTCATCTCATGTGTGAATCCTTTTCCCCCCTTTTTCAGCTTTTCTGTTTATCTGTGTGTGATGAAACCATATGTGTCAAAATGCTTGAAAATTTAATACAACGCTGCAACATCTCACTCAGGCCACAAAAAAAAAGGAAGGGAGAAGTGAAATGTTGGCGAACCCAGTCAAGCCATAAACACTTCAGCTCAAACTCCCAGATCAATAAGCTCAGCTTTAACTCTCATATTCATACATTCAGAAAAAAAAGCTAATCTTCCAGGCACAATATCATATCTAAATCCCCGTATTCTCCAAGGTAATAGTGCAGGTTGGATTTGCCTTCTAGG
This sequence comes from Pseudomugil tenellus, assembly GCA_037177515.1. Taxonomy (NCBI): domain Eukaryota; kingdom Metazoa; phylum Chordata; class Actinopteri; order Atheriniformes; family Pseudomugilidae; genus Pseudomugil; species Pseudomugil tenellus. The sequence continues at coordinate 19,438,666 of JBAMHX010000014.1, read as the reverse complement.
ATGGATAACAATATGAGAAAATGTAATTACTCAACACACAGATGGTATTTGCAAAAAATACAATAACTCATACACTAACATACATACAGGAGAAATTCAGGAGAAATTGGCATCAGGTATCTGAGAATCCAAACAACAGCACCTCTGTGTTAACAGTTATGTTCAGGAATGTGCTTGTAGGTCACTTCACACACTCTGAAATACCTTTGTGTTATATCTGATATCATCACTTTATCATCTTGCATTTCAAATATAAATTTCCAGATACTTGTCTTGGGTTTTACTTTCTGCATAGTTCAGCATGTTGCATCAGGGTGTAACCACCGTATGTCCTACATCCCGTGTCCTTGTCCTACATCTGTGAAGTTGCATAAGGATAAATATGACTCATACCACTGCGTGTCTTCCTGTGTGTCTATCAGCATTAAATGCACAGGTGTTGCTTTGAAATATTTATTGCAGACGTTAAAGCCATGCTGTTTAAAAATCCCAAAATAGCTTGCCAATTACGTGCTTTAATCCATCTTGGAGGCCTCAGGCCTGGCAAACTTTTTATGACCACACACAGATCCTTACCTAACTTTCACTGTTTTGTTTTTTTTTTGGTTATAGTTACCCTGCTGTTACCCATAGATTTTAATTTTGTTAGCTAGATTTAGGAAATAATTTGTAGGATGATGTTAGAGATGCAGTTGAGTGAGTACGATGTATACAGTACAAACAACTGTTACATCATAGACATTATGATGCTGTTCATAGAACATCAATTTTGTCATAAAAATAACACTTATGATTATTAAATGTGAAATTTGTCCTTTAGCACAAGCTGACTATATCAAATACTATAAAAAAAAGAATAAGAGTGTGTGAGAGGTGTTGTGGTGAGACAAAACAGAAAAGCCTGTAGCACCATATGGCTTCAAGAACTTTGTTTCTCATTGTATAATATAGTGAGGATGTAAAACCTCTTTAGGGTGCGAGTGATTTAGATATGTCATGACTTTGCTTTCCACAAGGCCCTCAGGCAAGAAAGAGAGAGAGAGAGCGAGAGAGAGACAGAGAGAGAGAGAGCGAGCATGTGCAATTGTGAAAAACACACAGTGGTTAGAATACATATAACACAAACTGAGCTTTGAGTGTGTTGGTTATTGCTTTCTGACTGATAGCATCCATTCTCCTCTGTGTGCGATAGTTGAGGGAAATTTAAGAGCTACAAGAATGTCTAAATTGTGCTCTATTTAGAAGGCATTATATGTGCCACGACTGTCTAGTTCAAATACTATTATTACTTGCTGGGTTATTTTTCAATTTGCCCCCAAGCTCCACCACAGAGTTAACGTCACCTTGCCCTACCTCGACTCAATTCCAGGTCACAAGAATTGATTATTAGTGTAAATAATCTCCAGGAAGCCTCCTCACAGCATCATGTGACTTGTATCACAATTTTTGCCCTGATTCTCTGCCCAACTGGATTCTTCATCAACTTTCTTCTTGTGCATCTTTTATCTCACTTCCATATGGAACATCTTAGCCTCTGGGTTGATATAATATGAGGAAAAAGTAATTAATGATCAATCCGCTTAAGTGTATTTATACATTTTCTGGGTTTTTAATTAAACTTGCACACCAGTTCATATAAAATCCAAACAAATGAGGTTTGGACTCTTGTTGGACCAATGGCCCAAATAAGAAATGATAAGCTTGTGAAAAGCATTATGTGTGTGCACCTATGAATATAGCAGCACAGACACAGCCTTGGATTTCATCCCACAGGTTTGGCTTTAGCTCAGTGTATGCATTCACTGGGGTGAAACCAAGTCACTGGAAGTGTCATTCATTTTGGCCTGAGGTGAAAATGGCCTCTATTCTCTCCTACACATATATATACACACACACTGTTCCCCATGAGGTCAGCAGGACAAGCTGGTTTGAGGAGGGCATGTATCCTTCACTTCCTGTCAATGACAAAATCAGCTGCGAGCTGATTCGCTTCAGTAAATATAAATCACTCTTCACTTCTGCCTTTTTACACACACACACACATACATATATATACATATATATATACATATATATATACACATATACATATATATATATACATATATATATACACATATACATATATATATACACATATATATATACATATATATATACATATATATACACATATATATACACATATATATA
>JBAMHX010000014.1:19418655-19429620 GCA_037177515.1 Pseudomugil tenellus | reverse complement strand
AGCCCAGCTAAATACTGGAGCTATCTTGCTATCTCATCTCTACATCACTCACATGTATGGAAGGAAAGATGACAACACACCCCAGGTTAAAAAAAAGTGAAGTTCTCCTTTAAATACACTGGACTACTGAAAACTACTCTCTGGTTACAATGTAGTCATCCAGATACTATAACGTAACATATTTTTTTATTTGTTATATATATTCATAAGTTGTTTTCAATAGGTTAAGCATTTGAGCTGTTTTGTTTGGAAAGTGCTTTATAAATAAAGTGATGGATTGAATGCTTGAACACAAAACTTACCCTGCTGTCACAAAGAGAAATCTGTGTTTTTACCGCATAGCCAGTTCACCAAAAAGCACACTCAGCATCAGCAAAACGAATCCATAGAATAAAACATTTCAGTCTTTCTATTGAAAAAAAATTAGCTTATAACTTGCACAATGACAACATTTTGCTGACACCGTGCCATTTCAAAATACAAACACAAACCCTATTAACTGAACACAAAAGTAAAATTAAACACTGACATTCACTGTCATGATGTAGACCAACTCTGGACCACATAGGTGGACATTCGGCTATGCAAGCTTGTTGACATTCAAACCTTCTAAATTTGGCAAGAAATGATAAAGAGATAGTATGGACAAAATAATTATTCTGCAACTTTCATACACAAGACCAAGTCCAAAACCCATCTCTCATAGGTGGATTAGCCATTACAAAGCAAAGGTAAAATTTAAGGTAGGCAGTTGTACATGGCTGCCTTCACGATTCAGGTGTCCCATGTAATGTGGATACTGTGGACACTGTTCTCAACAAGTTACCCAGATATCTCACTATATATGGTGATGCTGCTATGTTTTGGAAGTGGACCAGTCCCAATGTGAACCAAATGACTCCGTGTTCAAACCTAATGACTTTTTCACAAGAATCTGTCCAGTATTACCATATCCAGCATTTATTATGGCATATTCTATATCACTTGGTTAACTGGATGTGCTGTTTGCTTTTATGCTGTCTGCAAACCTCACCAGGTAAACTAAGGAAACATCTGATTTCACATTAATGACTTACAGGATTTAGAAAAAGATCTGGACAGGTATGTGTACTAGAACTGCAGGAGACCTTCAGAAACAGGAATATAAAGAAAAAAAAACTTGCAAGGATCATTCGCTACTGCAGTTGTTGAGTGAAGTCACAGTAAAGATTTAAACTAGCTGAAGTAAAATTTTCTGGCCTTTGACTCAGTTGTCTGTCTGTCTTTGGCAACTAAAGAACAGAGCTTAATTTTAAAATAAACAACACTTGCAGTCCTTAGAGGGTTTTTATATAAGGAGATTATTAATGCCTTTTAGAGGCAGTTTATTTTAGCTGTGTGTTGTGTGTGTATGAGTGTACATGTGTCAGTGTACTCCCCTTGAAGAATTCACTTGATTAGCAAGGACTGCCAGTCGAGAACAAACAGCATTATGCACAAACTAAAAGAACTTACTGTGACACAGCCACACGCATACACTGCTTCCCCAAAGCACACAAAGTGATCTGTATCTTGCATGATGGTCGGCTTTATAAACTGTGTAAAAGCAAACATATATTTACTGCTGAGACCTTCTTATCTCATCTTCTCAATAAAGATGAGACGACCTTCACAGCACAGAATGCCAATAAAGAGACTGACATTATACTTGCACTTCAGTCTTCCTGCAGAGGCTAGACACTTAAAACGCAACAACAAAAAGTCTGCTTTGATGAAATATTTTTTGTGTGAAATGTGCTGAGATATATATTTTGTCATGCAAATCTGTCCAAGTTTAAGGGTACAGGCTGCTGCACTAAATTTCACGAATAGTGGCAATAATAATAAAAAAAAAGGAAAACAAATGTTATAAATGCTTGAATGGCTTGAAAGGATCATCCACTTTTTGTATTCAGTTTGTAATATGCAATGTTCACTAAGTTTTTTTTGTGATTTTGCATCATCAAGGGACAGCATTCAATATTGTGTCATCTATACAACCAGAAAATGTTCAAACAGTACAAAAAAAAATAGGGAAATTGTCACCCAAGGGACCCAAATCATCTTTCACAATTTATCAAAACCTAACTTGAAGCAATTCAACAGCAATATGTTTTATCTAATTTAGAAGAAACAATAAGTTCCCTTTGTGAGCAGCTTCTATTCAGAGAAGTGTTGCACCATATTTCATTTCTTTCATGTGCATGCGTCTCCCTTCAGTACAATAATGATTGTAAAATGGGATAAAATGAAATGCAAAAGTTAAAAAAACAGGAAGGCACTAAAAGTAGGAGGGTTATGGCTTCAAAGCAGTACTAAAGAGAAAGCTAAAATATGTTGCAAATTTAGCAAAGCAATGATTGAACAACTCCACCGGTACATGGTTATCATGTTTGGCACAGATATGAATTGACCTGTCAGAGAATCAGCGGCAAATATAATACAGCACACGTATGTTTGGATTTGACAATATTAAGCTTTTAACCTATAAGACAAACATCTGAGAAGGATTATACATAATAACACTGTGTATATGGTCAAATAAATACATTTGCTGACACAATGCTAACAGATGGCAGTTGAGAACAGTGGGTACACCAAAGTTTTACACAAAAAACACAAAGTATCTTGAATTTTGCTCTTTTTTAAAAATTTGATTTCAAACAGGGATGTATTTCCTGATGTAAGAGTTGAGAACTAAAAACAAACTTTATGGGAGAAGACTAATTGTAGGTGCTAGTATTATGCATTAAATATCTGCAAAGCATGTACAATGATGTCATCTCATTATTGGATATCACACCCAGCACAATTTCTGTCTTCATACAGTCTGCATGTGTTACATCACTGCAGGGATCAAATAACGCAATCTGTGTGTCGGGCAAAAGAGCTCACCATAGAAACAACGCCTATGTGAACACACACTGTTTCCAGTCTCCTCGTCATGCACATCATCCCCACCTACACATTGTGTAAATTAGCAGAGCCGTTAATAAAACAGGACCTGTGACACACAAGTACAGTTATAATGAGCCACAATGATCATACGGATCAGGCTAACAAAACTTAAATTCTATCATCAGAAGATCTTTTATACACAATTTGGATAAGTTTAATAGAAAACATTGCAGACATGCAGACATGCAGAGTCTAAATGTGACACCATGTAGAATCCTCATCGTAATGTAAACAAACATCTGGACTCAAAATTGCACTGTTTGGTGCTGCACGGCCACACAAAGTTAGGATTTTAAGAACCCTATGCACTGCCAAACACACATTTACAAACCAGGTGATCAGAACAGGAAGGCAGAATCAACAGTTTAACCTTTTAAATCAGCTCCTCTTTCACCTCGATAGACCGATGCAGTCCGCTTCACTACTTACAAAGCACCGATCTACGTGTCCATCACCCAGTCCATCCTTCCCCCACTCGTGAAGAAGACTCAGCGATACTTAAACCCCTCAATTAAGACAGGACTTCATTCCTGACTTGGAGAATACACTCCACTCTCTTCCCACTGCAGACCATGGTCCCTTACATGTAGGTGCTGATTTTTTATCTCAACTGCAGCAAAACTGGCTGCAAATCGCTACAGCTAGAACCGGAGAGCATATAACCTAAAGACCCACATAATCTGCAGACTCTTTGTCTAAAAATACAAACACTTGTAAGTCTTTAAGTTGATTTATTTCCATCTTTTATTACCAACATAAAATAATATATCACAGACGTAAATAACCAAAAAAACGTAACTCTGGTCTAAACAGATGGGACATCTACACTGTAAAATTAATAGTATCTCTTACCTAAAATAACAAGTAACCTTCACTCCTTCCTGCTTTCTTTTTTCACTCTCCTCACTTACACTTAGTAAAGACAACTTTCTACTGAAGCAAGTAATCAAACTCACCAACTTTAAGTAATCTACACATAGAAGTATGAGTGAGGAAGTATCTTCAAAACTGAGAATCTATGGAGCATTCAGGGTCTTTTGTTGAATATGTGGAATGCACAGTCACCCACTAATGATGTGCGTTGAATGAAGTGGTCAACCTTCAAACAAGAAGCGAGTGTTGCATAGTGTGAGCTTTGAGAACCTTTGTCTGTTATTTCTTTGCTTTTTCTACATTAAAAAAGTTAATTATTAAAAATGATTAAACTTTTTGTGCTGTAAGCCCAACAGGAGTCTAACATAAAATTACAGACACAATAATATATCATTTCAGCTGTACATTAAGTAAACATAAAGATCATTTACCCAGTTATCAAGCATTTACTCTAACATTCAAGGATGGCGTTTGTCCTGTAGGTGGTGGAACGTTTTCATTGCCGGTCCTCATTTAAACCTTCCTCTGCTGTATTTGCCACTAAAACATGTAACCATTGTAAAGGAAGACAGGCAATAAAACATGGGTGTAGAGCAAGTTCGTTTTTATTCCAATGCAGTTCGAAGATAACTCTAACATCAAAGGATACGTAGTATAAATTAAATTGTGGTTTTTAATCCTGCGGTGGATTGTGAAGTCCAGTGATCGCCTCATTTTAAGTTAAGATGAAAGCAATATCCAACAGATTAAAATCCAGAACATAAAGCTAGTAGTTATTGATATTTATGAGTGTTTAGTGTGTACTTGTGTGTATATCAGGTAGTGAGGATGGGTTGTCAGTATCATCAGTTTGGCTGCTGCTGCTTGTTCACATCATTACAACAGAACAGCTGAGTGCGGCTGCAAGACCCCAGAGACAGATACAGAGTGGGAGTCTTAGGTCATTGAGCCAAACTGCCAACCATCTCTCCTTTGCTTCATTGCTCTGTGTACCTCTGTTGCGAGGTACACAGTAAAACACAAATTTAGAGGAGCTTAGCTTCCACTCCTCACACATTTACTGCTAAAAAAAGAACACTTGGAGTAAATTGCAGCTATAATTGCACTTCAGTTGTTACTTTTTTGTCTCTCAAAATACACGCACACACACACCCACACACACACACCTCCACAAACAGACATTATATAACATTTAGAACATAGAGACACACACATTAAGCACAGAATGTATCTGCTGTAACAAAAAAAGTTTATGCGTGTATTAGAAGAGGCTCAATGATGAACGAGGCAGCTTGACTCTCGATTAATGATCGGTGAAAGAAGTTCCAGCCCTGATGCAACCTAACAAAGATAACGACATAGAAACATACTTGCGACCAGCTAAACTTTGGAGATATTTGGCAGACATAGAAAATTAAGCACTGACAAAGAGACGATAGCAAAATTAAAACACACATTTGCAGTCTTTTTTTATTGAGTGTGAATTGATTATAAATTTTATGATATGAACATTTAAGGTGTACATGTTGTAAAACAACACTACCAGCAGCTCAGAAGTAATCAATGAACAATTCCTTATCTTGCAGGGTACAGAAAGTATAGGTTTAGGATATATGGTAATGTAATTTAGAGAAACTAAATTTCCCAAAAGGCTGAGACTAATTAAGAAAAGAGAGAGAGAGAAGAAGCAAAAAACACTTTTTACTTTCTGTAAAATGTTCAGTCATAGTTTTTCACTAAAGAGTTGGTGGGTTGATTTTGTTCATGTATTTTCTGCTGCGGTTGAAACTGAGTTGAAATGCAAACTAAAGGAGATGTACTCATTCAAAGATGTTTTGCAGCTTGTCTGTCAAAAGCGTTGCTAAATAATGTTGATGGTGGATCTGATCAGGAACCAAGGCCTAAACCTTAGGTAGAGCTCTCAGCTGCTGTTAGTTTAAATGGTTAATATTTATTGTTCAAATTAATCAGTTTTTTTCCCAAGAAAATGTTTAGTGTGCCATAAAACCTGAACTGGTGCTCAAATTATGCACAAGGTGAATTAGAATCAGATTATGGAGTGAATGTTGGTGTTGATAAATATGTTTAATGATGATGGAAAGCTTCATAGGCAGCAATATTTTTTTATTTATAGGTGAATCAGCAGTAAATAAGATATAGTAGGGCTTTTACGTTTTGCTTTACTGCATTATTGTGTATTTATGAATGGTAGGGAAGGGGATCTTTAGACATATTATACAGTACAAGCTTTTAATGCTCTGGTTGGACATCACACTCAGTAATCGTGTCCGTATGCACTTCTGACATCTGACAGTTAAAATACATTGTCTTTATCATTTGTGCAGTAATTCAGAACTGTCTAAATCACAATTATAAAAAAAAACTTTACCCATCCTAAATGAATGGGTATTGTAAAAAATCTGCTGCAAATCCAGAAATAAGGCAGTTAAAATGTCTTTACAGAAGATAATGTTCATCTAAATTTTTTTTTTTTTTTGCCTCCGTGTGTTGCCTACAATTAGGACTTTTCGCGCAATGCTTAGCTGAGGGAAGGAGGGGGCGGGAGTGATGTTGTCTTAACAAAACCAGAGATGAGGGCTTAACAGAGTCAAACTGGCTGAGCCACTCTGCTGTTCCTAATTAGGATTTTTCCCCCAAACTGACAAGACACCAGTAGCTATTATAAGGGGTAGACAATGTAATGAAAGTGGAGATGTAAAACACTTAGAAAAGCACAGACCTATTAATTCACTGCTCTACATGGTATGTTTGAGGCAAACTAATTACTCAACATGAACAAACCAAAAAAGTATCACCACATAGTACTGCTGTGGTATCACACACACTTCTGTAAATAACTGGATCCCTCTCCTGTGCACACCCCAGCCATTCATATAAACACCATTACTATGTGTCACATTTGCATAATACATATATGTGAGTATTTTAGCAAACTTGTTAAAAGAAAACATTGTTACCTCACACTCCACCATTTATTTTTACCAATTATTTGAACAATTACAAATGTTTGCTCTTTTCAAGAGAGGCATCTTAAAGAAACAAAAGTGTTTGGTATGGATTATAGCAAGTGGTGCTGCAGCAATTTACATTATACAAATTTTCTTCCTTTTTTTCTTTTTCTTAGACTAATTTCAATAATAAATCTCTAAATTAAGATATATTGGGCTCGTTGAAATTCCTTCCAGGCTTAGGGTTATTTTCCACTCTTCTGTAACATTTTCAATATAATAATAATAATAATTTATAATAGCTGAACATTGGACCAGCAGTTAAACCCCATCAGCTGGTACATGTTTAGGGTTGGTTTGAATGCGGAATATATGTATATATTTATTTTTTTTTTCTATGTGTAGTATGGATCTACATGTCAGTTAGCACAATTATTAAGATTAAATACTGAGCAATTTATTCAATAACCCCACAAAAATGCAATATGTGCATTGAAATAGATTTTTCTCTCATGTATTTACCATTTAAGGAGTTTTCTTTCTTGTTATCACAGGAATGCCCCCGCAACACCCCCCCCCCCCCCCCTGGAAATAATATTAAAAAAAGACACTAAATTGTCATGATTTAGTGTAAAACTTTCTGAATTTTCCCCAAAATCAGAGACTTAGAGTAAAGGAAGAATTATTTCCTCAACGTGACATTAATGCATGCGATCGTATGAAACATATGTTTGACAAGGAAGAAGCGAATAAAGGTCAAACATTGTGATTAAACGCGATAAGGTCTTAAAACCTCCGCCTTGCTGCTGTAAAACGCTGCCAAGCCACTGCCTTAACGCTGTAAAACATATCGGCATGTAATGTCAGTGCTTACGATGATGAACACACCAGTCAAACATACAAATGGGCTTAATGTAAAAGCATTGGAGGCCGAGAGAGATGAGTGAGCAAGAGAAAGAAGAGAAACAGAGAAAGATAAAGGCACATCAGCAGAATAAATACTCTGATAAATCACAGAGGAGACAGAGAGCTGTCGAATAAATTTATCCCATCCTATTATTCCCCTCTGTATCTCCCACTGCAGGAGGTATGGGGAGTGTGTGTGAATGTGTGAGTGCGTTAGCGAAGCGAAGGAGTGATGATGAAGATGACCCTGGCATTGACGTATACAGCAACATAAGGCGAGTGGACACACGTGCCATCCGTGACTCTAAGACACCAAAAAATATCCCCTAGACACATCTTCACACACACATGACATCGGGTAATTGGACCCCCCCTTTCCCCAGGCTGATCTCCGGGTTCGTGGTGCCAAGGGCGCGCATTCCCCACAGAGAAGCAGATAAATCAGCTGTTAATAAGCCAGCTAGCACAGAGGTTGTATTTACGACCGCTCTCTCCACAAGGCCGATGTCACAACCCCAACTGTGTTCCAACACACATTCGCACACGCACAAACACTTAATCTCTATGAGCTAAAGGGACCCCAAAGATATTTCTGCCCATAACTGTATGTCAAGAGATAGGAGGAAAAAAAAATAAAAACCTCTCTTGTAATGTAATATATTCAGCATTTTTCATCAGTGCCTGCTTTTTCCTATTAACCCATAATGGAGAAAGGTTCGCTGCTAAATCTACCACTCTGACACACACACAAAGTGTACATCAGCTATGTCAGCCTATATTGGTAGCCAGGCCTCAGAACGCAGCACAGTTGAGAACAGTATTGATTCATCTACGGAAAGTCACCTTCCTCCTCACCCCATCCCACACAGTGCCTCCAGGGCCCTGGTCATTTCACTCAGCCAATTTGTATGGCTGTTGTTATTATTAGTGTTTCTCTGGTATAGCTCTCTGGTCTTGGGGCTTGGACACACCACTTTATGATGCTGCGCCTAATAAACATCATTGTGATTTTCCCAGGCTAGTAATTAAGTGTGGGACTAATTTGTCATAGTTAGTTAAAGCGTGGCAGAAAGCCAGGAGAAGGCTGCCTGGGAGGGGTATGGTGGTTGAGAAGGCCAATAGTTTGATACATACTGTTCATTTAAAAGCCACTGTTTTAGTATGATGTTGGTTTGGGTCTGAGGGCAGATGCTTTCCTATAGACACGCCTGTGCATTATTAGACTTGGACAATCTTTAGTCTTTATTTAATTTATACTAAAAAATAAAAAAAAAAACCCTGCATTTTCCTTTTCAACAAATTTAACAACAAATGAAGCAGGCTTTGATAAAATTACCTGGAGATTAGTTTTAGAGCTTTGGTACCTCAGCAGTAAGTGGGATAACACGTTGATGTTTCCCTGATTAAAATGCGTCATTATACTGCTGTTTAATTTGTGATTAAAAACGGGATTTGTTTGTTTTTCACCCTTATGCTTTACTCAAGTTTAATTTTTATGTCACTGCTGCCTCAGTAATTATATTTCTGCATGCAAGCACATCTTTAAATGTGAGTGTGTGTGTGAAAAGGTAAGTCTCAAAGCAGTAAAGAAGCTTGAGGAGTGAAAAACATTGTTTAAGGCTAAGTATACTGGAGAAATGTGATTTTAATGCAGCAACTGGTCAATTACTTTTTAGAGACATTGAAGTGATATGATTTTGCCTCACTTATTGTATATCTGCAAAAAAATCCTATTCCAACACAGTTATATAATTGCTGATAAGTAAAACCAAGACAAATACTAATCAAAGGAGAAAAAATTCTGTAGTACAACTAGGTACTACATTTGATAGTACATTTCTTCAGTTTACATAATAAAATGATCAAACAATGGTTGAAATAACAGAATTGGCCAACTTAGTAATTATAGTATTAAAATATGTATGATATATGACATGACACACATGAAAAGTGCAGACACATATGTAAACTTTTTTACTGTCTCTTCCCATTGGTAACAGCAAGTAATGTTGTATTTTACATTGTTCCAGAGACAGATTATTCACCTTTACAAGGAGATATAACTTGTAAAGATTGTATCTTTGTGGAATGAGCAACAAATCTAAATGTAGTGAGTAGTCCCCTGAAAAACAAAAAAACGCAACGTACAAAAAACTGTATGGTCACTGCTTTGAGTTTCATGTGCTGCTAGGTGTGTGCAAGTCATAAGCTGTATTCCCATTACAGTTTTTCGCTAAATAAAATATTTGTAAAGTTTAAAAAAACTACAACTTCGATATGCAGGTGTTTCCACTGAACAGTGTTCAATTCATAAGCCGCAAACCTTGTAAAATTTGGTCACGATTTAGTGAGGATTGTTACCATGAAGCATTATTTTGGGGTTTTCTACTTCCTGTTGCAAACTGCTTCAGCTTTTTGAAGCCATCCCCCCCCCTCATTGCCCTTTCTAATTCATCGTAGAATGCTGCTTTTCCTATTTGTTTACTCTGGTCACATGTCATACCTATGTCATGTGCGGGGACGCGTATATGTGGAAAAAAATGTTTCCATCACACTTTTGCGATAAAATTCTATATCGAAACATCTATAAAATCATCTTATGAGAACGTAAAAACTTTTTAGAGATAATTGAGTATTTTTATAAATGTAGGTGTTTCCTTTACTGGATTTCTAATGCAATATTTAGGTTTTGCACAAATCTGTAATGGAAATGCATCTATAGATGTATAACTAAATCACAGCTGGCTGCAAACTGATGTAAAAAATACGATAATGAGATCCTAAAGTTGGTGCTCATATCGCATGAATCAGAGACTGAAGCTTCAATTCTCCAGTATGGGACCACTCACCCATGCAGAGCCAGGATCATCACAGAGTATGATCAGTTGAACACATGTGGGATCAGCATGGGTGTGTTGTATAGACTAGAGTGACTAATACAACCACGTCCCCTGACCGTCAATTAGTGCAAAATGAACAATGTGTACAAATGACTTATGTTTTTAGTTTTTTCTAAAAACTGAGGGGAATTTCAACTACTCAGCTCATTAAGCAACTAAAGACAAGAGTGAAGGAAAATATCACAGAAGGTACAACCCGCACATTTAGGTATTATTCATTCGATATATATATATATATATATATATATGTATATATATATATATATATATATATATATATATTGTGGTAAGTGTACAAAGAGTTAAATGCGAAATAAATACTGCATGCTTATGCAAGCAGG